>OX639997.1:96471753-96920452 GCA_951828415.1 Anomoia purmunda | reverse complement strand
GGCATCCTCTTCATAATCTGCTAAAATTGTCAGAGAGCATTCCTTGTTGTACGTGAATAGAGATTTAGATACTAGACCCAATATTATCTCCAGCAAATTTGATTAATTGTTTGTGGCAGATGTTTACCTGCAGAATCGACAAAAAGCATCAAACCTGAAAATAAACGGAATAAATTACATAAATGCGGCAGAATACTGAAAAGAGTCTAAATACCATATCTTCAGTTTTGGAGCAAGCATTTCTAAATTGTTTTCAACATTTGTGATTAGTCGAAGACCATAGTAGCAATGCCAGTTTCAAGAAAAAAGTGATAAGTACTACGCAACGAACTCTAATCATAAATACGAAAATACCACTAAAGAACGTGCCTGGGACTTACGCCTGCAATAACAACTAACAATAACTAATACCACAAACAACAACACTTGCGACCCTTCACTTCGAGTGTGTTTATTTAGCTTTTGTTGTATGGCAGATTGAAAAGTCAGACGACGCATAAAAATCAATTCAGCAGTACAGTCAAAATTATGCAGAGCAGAATTGCTTCACATACAAATACTCTTACAAACAATATATTTTTTTGTATTGAAATTTTCAAAGAAGGTCCTTAAGGGACAGCCCGCACAGTCGCTAGGGCATTAAAAAGCGAAACGCAGAAATATTCATTAATTTCGGCAAACAGTGAAAATCGAATAAAAGTTCTGAATAATGTAAGAGAGGAAGCAGAGAGATGACAAAAATGGAAGAACACCAGCGCTATGGGTAGACGAGAAGGAGTACAGGCGAACGCCAGCAAGTAACATGAAATCCATACCGCCAACACTCCCCATCCTTATCCACTAACAGCGTCGTGGGAAAGGCTACTGGAGTGGCAGCTTGACATTGGACAACGCACTCCCAAGGCAAAATGTGTTGAAGAATTTTTGGCTGGCATGCGCACGTGGTCACAACAAAAAAATTCATAAACTGTTCCGGCGAAAGCGTGACCTGCATAATAATTTAAAAAAAAAAAAACAAGTTTGTTGCGTCAGGGATTACTCTTGTGGAGGATGTAAAATGGCAAGGACAAAACGACAAGAAGGGGGCGTATCAAGGCAAGCATGCAAAAAGTGCGACAGCAAACAAGCAGCAAGTCTGCGAAGGCTTTAAGTGAGTTTGCTTAGCGATATCCTTCAACTTGGCGCTCCTCCAATAACCGACGTCGGCCACCCGCTGCAAGCAACAACAAATCTACATGCAGTCGGCCGAGTCACAGTTTATCAAATTTTCCATATTCACCATCTCGGCGGCAAAGCAGCTGCCAATGAAAAGCGAAATATTGCAAAATAAATCGCGGCTTTTCTTGTAGACAGCTGTAGTAAGCGATGGAGTCAATTTAAAGAGACTGGCTGCGCGTATTTTTTATTACGCAACCGCTGATGGGCGCACTTTCGACTTTAAATTTTATGGTTGTAGAGAAAATGACATAGAATATAAAGATATTGAATTCAAAAAGAAGAATATATTGTATGTTTGCTCGCGTAATGAAAAAGTAGCTTACAAATTCAAAGAAAGTTCTCAAATTTGGACTTTACGGCCTTTAGCGAAGTAGCAAGTTACAATTGTGATAGCTTTATTATATTCTAGCGAATTCGGGGTTGAACCACTTACAAACCTAACAACGGCTCTATCAATTGTACGCACTTCCGACTCATACGAGTTGATTGCTCTCATTTATCGAATAAGTTACTTAATTGGTGCTAAACCGCAGCGGAGTCCGTCCTCTTCCTCTTCCACACCAACTGGTACAGCCTACATAGCCGCTGTATTTTAATTCCCTGGCTCTGTGTGCAGCATCTTTCCCTTTCACGGCGGCGCGGCATTCTTCAACGTATCAGTCGTTCTTTCGGGCTTGCTGACCTATTTAGCGGCGATATGTAATGAGCGAGAATGTGGTTCCAATGTTTGTTGTACATAGAGCTGGAGTGCACGTCGAGTGGCGAAGCAGTCGGCTATCTGCTGTGATTGGTCCTTTTGGACGTCAAGCTTGTGCTTGGGTCACTGAGCGCGGGCTGTTTGCTTAACAGAGGCGCGTGAGAACCCTAGTTGCGACAAGCCAATGATCCGAGTCGATGTTAGCTCCTTGAATATGCGCGCGTCTAAGACACTGGATGCATGCCTTCCGTCTACCTCAACATTGTCAATTTCGCTTCGCGTTTCTCCAGCAGGAGATAGCCATTTAGCTTGATGCTAGGACCTAGTACTGCATATTCCCTTGTTTCGGACCGCGACGAAGTCGATCGGCCTCAGTCCGTTAGCGTATGTTTCGTCGAGTAGGCTGAATTTACCGACTATGGGACCGTCGTAGAGGCTTAACAGCTAAGTACAACAGTCTTCTCATTGTTTGCTTTTATTTTACAAAATCAATGATAACAACCCTTTCAATCGGTCTTCCGCTTGTCCGTTTTTTTCCGCGCATCATTACTCTCCTTCTGTAAATTTTTTTGCTCTCTCGTTCGCTAGTTTTTATTACATCACTTTCAGTTTCTCTCCGTAGGGAAGACGCAATACTGTTTTCTATCATTATTACTATTATTACTTAGAATGTGTACAAAGTGTTCTCTCGCAGACTCTCAAACCTCCTCTTCTTTTTGAAATCGTCCATACACACTTTAAGAGGACGGAGTGCTGAGAGATTTTTAGAACGTCGTTTTTTTCGTCGAGTGAGCCCAAAGAAAGATCAGTCGGCAAGGGTTTTTATTCGCTTAACCTCCAAGCTGGAGAACCTAAGTATGCATGGTACTTTACTACTTCAAAGTCCTTCTCTTCATGCTATCAAAAGTAAATCTGCATAAAGCCGACGAAGGAGTGGTGGGTGGCGATTGGTTTATCCTAGGTATTTTCCCAAATTTGGAGCCCTGCAAATAACTGGAGCCACGCCGGAAGGCACATTGCAAGGTCAAATCATTTGGTGCAAAAATAGTTCCAATAGTTCGTATGATAGGGCCTACTCAGCAATATTGACGAAAACAGCAGGATCCTCCTTCTTGTGGATTTGGCAAAGTACACTGAGATTCCATTCTTCGTGCTTGTATACATCAGACTAAATTTTACTTAATGCCTGATGCCTGTGATTTTGAGAAAGCAAATGTCATCCCTAGGCTTTGGCTTGGGTTCTCTTTCATCAAAAGCGCCGCCTTGTTCGAGTGTTCTATTCTTATCTCCAGTGCCGAAGGTAGTTTTACTTTTTTGATTTTGCTTGAACCAGCCCTGGCCTTAAACCGTTTGATTTCTACCTTACTTTCGGTCGCCATTCCTGTCTGCCATCATTCCAAGCTCTTCACAATCAAGCCCTTCTGTCTTTCGTTTCTTACTCTTGAACAGACGTTTCTCCTACATCCTCTTTTTTGACGTTTTTGACTTACCAACTTGAGACACTAAGTGAAGCCTAGTCTTTCTCCGCCTAATTTCTGGAACATAAAGAGGCCTACCTCTTCCTCTGTTATCACTGGCGGGTACTGCGTTAAATAATTTCAGGGCCGGAGCAATTTCTTCCTTACGTACATAGTGACCTAGCCAGCGTAGTCGCCGAATTTTAGTTCGTTGTACTAGGTGTTTGTTATTGCACAGACATAGAGGTTTATAAATCTTTCGGATAATCTTGCTCTCTCACACTCATTTGCTATGTCTTCTCCCAGGTCTTTTCCAAGACTTGGCGTATCGTTAATATCTGATCAATGGGAGACTTGCGAGGTCTAAAGCCACACTGATCACGTCCAATCAGTTCGTTTCGCACAATGTGATCTATAGAACTCTATGTGAAATATTTAGATGACTGTTTCCGGAATTATTTGCACATATTGCATATAGCAAGATAGACTTTTTCTACTATTTATTTTACTTGAAATAGAATGACATTTTTCCAATTCAGTTATTTAGCTTTGCATACTTTTAACAAAACCCAAGCTTCAATTTCCGCTCAAACCAACAAAATTTTACTACAGCGTCTGCTGCCCGAAAGCTGTAGCGCCTTTGCCCAAAAACTTACATTTCCGATTTAAGTATCCGTAATCAAACTCAAGTATGTACAACTGTATATATGTACATATATATATATCATACGGCGACACACAACATCCGCATTTACTTTGTAGTTTTTCATTTTGTATGTACATATTATCCTTGCGGTTGTACGCCAATTTCGTAGCCACAACTACAATTTGTACTCCAACGCCTATCTGCTGATTTTCCATTATTTGCATCAACTCAGAAGCACACAAAGTGTTGATATGGCTGCTGATCGCCATCACTTGTTTTTGTGTGCCATCTCATACCGCGCACGCTCCGCCACAAGCACTACAACCCACACATAGTACAACGTTTTTTTTTCTGCTACTATTTGTTGCGGCATGTTTTCTCATTTGATTGGGGGGCGTGCAAGTAGGTTGTAAATGTGGTTGTCGTTATTGATGCGAATGGGTGTTTTGTATTTTGTTTCCGTGTTGACAATGCTGAAGATTTTATATGAATTATTAGTTACATGCCGCTGGCAATCGAAAAGGACTCAGTCCACATGCAGCCACAAAGATTTTAAGCAGAATTCGCTTGAAGCGTCTCTACTTGTATGCTGCCGATTGGAGTAGGTTGAGGCGCGCCAAACTCAAAGGACATGTTATTGTTTTAACACAAACCTTTTTTCGTGTAGTAGTAGTAGATGATGTTTCATGCGCTGTGTATATGTATGTGTGTTGTGCGAAATTATTTATATATTTCTTCACTTTTTTCCAGCGTATTCATTTTCTGTGTGTGTGTGGTAAATATTTCGCCATTTTCTGCATTGCTACACTTTCGTTTTCATAACAATTTGTTAAACTATTCCTCGCTCCACTAACCGACTGACTGGCAGGCTGAGTGGTTGGCAGGTCTGGCTGATCGTGGCGCCGAACAGTGATATCTTGTTGGCAAAAAATCAATTTCAAATATTAATGATGTACATAGTTCATAAAGTGAGATATCTAACTGAGTTAAGCTCATAATTTTCCCTCGAAAAAGTAAAATCTTGTTCGAGGAAAAATTTAGCAAAATTGTTAAATATTATGCAGTGAAAAGAAATGAATTATATCTTGAATTTCAATAGAGAATATATATATATCGGTTGCATGTGACGTCGCAAAATTTGTTCGCAATTAGTTATTTTTCGAACATGGGCAAACCGGATATTCGCATCACTAATGCGATTCACTAATTTGTTTTAACGATATTCGCTTGATTAACTCATCTCAATGAATATTTTAATGATTCTGCTTTTCTTAATGAATATTTTAATGAGTTTGCTATTCAGTAGCTATTTTCTAACGATATTCGCTATCGCTAGATCAGCTGTTGTCGTTAGCTAGTCGATTATCGAAAACTAAACGACGACAAGTTTGATGTTGTTAAATCAATCGATAAAAGAAAAATTCGTGATTTATTTGCATGCAGTTGAAAAATAGTAAATTCGACAGTCTTTTGAATGTTTGGGTTATATACGAAGTATCATAAAGAGGTACAGTGGATTGGCGTTTGCTCCAGGATGTAGGTAGCTCTTGTTATATTGTATGCAATATTAAATTCTCATTTCATATTGCTACTTTCAAACTGCCTTAGTATGCTGGTTACAATTAACGACCCTAATTTAATTTAACGAAGATGCCATTCTTTAGTACTTTGAATAAATACAATAAGACAGCTGTTAAGTGTCGTTAAGAATGTGTTAGTGAGTCGCACAATCGTTACTGCAAACGAGAAATTTTGTCGACAAAAATAGCGATTGTCATATCGTTTAACGTTAGTGAATCCCACTACAGCTTTTCTGTTGGGATGATTAAATTTCCGCTTGCTCGTGAACAGTTGAAAATATTTATACTTTTTGAAAATGAAGGCCAAAGAATTCGAAATGAAATAGCAAAGGATATTTAAATAAATTTTTCCTTTATTTATTCACATACATAAATTTGGGCTCACAATTTATGTATGTATGGCAATTTGATCTTCCTTTATTTTATTTGAACTATTTTTAGCTTATGTAAAAAAAATCTCGTGCTACGGTGTTTGTGGTCGAATTTCTTCGAAACAGCTCAGCCGATTTTTACAAAATTTTGTACGTATTTGGGTTGCTATGAGTATAACTCGTAAAGTATATTTTATGCTTGGCAGATGGTTGCCACCTCTTTGAAACGCCAAATTTTAATAAAATATACACAGGATATGGTATATATTAAAATATGAGTGTCATCTTAGAAAAAAGGTTCATCATAAAGAGTCAAATTAAATTAAATTATACAGAAGTATAAAATTTCAAAATATGAGTATTAAGCCCTTCGCCTGGGCGTATATATATTTTTGAAAGGTGTACCACTTGTTTGAATCGTGAAATTTTATTAAATTATACACAGGTATGTACAACATTAGAATCTAAGTATCTAGCGGTTCATTTCGCTTGCAGAAGCTTTATAGCTAGATATATGTATTTTGAAGAGGGTAGCCACCTGCTTGAGAAGTCGAATTTAATTTAATTAAACATAAGTAACACAAAATAGTTAAATATGCAAGTCAAACCATTCCGCTGTGTCCAGGTTTATAGATATATTTTGAAGAGAGTTGCCACCCTTTTAAAAAGTCAAATTTAATTAAATTATATACAAGGATATAAAGTATTAAAATATGCGTGCGAAACTGTTCGGCTCAGCGAGAACAAAATTATTTTTGAGAGGGTTGCCGCTTGTTATACATATATGACAAAGTGCAAAGTGGAGTTAATAAATAAAAATATGCAGGACAAAGTCTGCCGGATTTTTTCTAGTTAGTTATGAAAATTTGGTTTATTGCATAACGAAATAACATATAAGTAGAAGTTTTAAACTTTCTAAAAATAATTTTAAAAATTCAACAAATCAAAAAAAAAAAATGATACGAAGTTTTAACTTTTTAATCCATTTTTTTGGAAATATATCGAATATTCAATTTAACTATAATTACGTGCAAATTCCAAGTAGCTAAAAAAGTTTGGTAATTTTTTTTATAATTCTTGTGAAAAAGAAAAATATTAATATCGAATCCAGAAATGCATTTTGTACAAAATATACGTATATGATAATGATTACTACCAGCTACCTCACATAAAAAAACGACAAATAAATGTGAAATGAGTGATAATGATTTAAATCTTTCAATATTTTGGAAATTAGTTATTCGTAAATGGGAACATCTGAAAACCTTTACTAAAGGAACAATGACGTACTTATAGAGACTAACATATTTCAATTAATTTGCAATTTTTATTGACTACCTTAAACTAAACACACATTTAAAAACTTAGAAAATTATCTTCTGTAGTTATTGAAAAATTTTTTTTAACTTTGAAAATTACCATTATATTTCTTGCTCGTTTTTACCAATTTTTAATTCCGTCGGTATCTTTTTATAATTGTAACTTGTAAGCCAAGTGCCATTGAAATTGGACATTTTCTAATAATGCCCTGAAGTCAATGTATTGATTTTCCAAACAACCACTTTTATTTAGATCAACAAAATGAAACTATGTTAGATTTATTTGATGATAAATATGGACGCCCTATTTTCAGTGCAATAAAGTCAAAGAAGACATTTAAATATTTGCACAAAGCTATTAGATTTGACATTATTATGAGCTGATGTGAAGAAACTTCAATAGACAAGTTTGATCCGATTCTAGAAATATTTACTAAATGGTCCGGACTTTTCGCTAATTACTTTGATACTTCCGATTGCGTTTGAATTGATGAGCAATTGTTTGGTTTTCTGGGAAGATCCAAATTTCGCTCGGCCGCCAATAATGAGTGTGTAGCTTGAGCGCGCTTCATTCGGTGAGTCCGGGCTCAAATCCTGGCAAGGATAAATTTTTTTCTAATGACGGTAGCCCCTTGGCAGGCAATGGCAAATATCCGAGTGTATTTCTGCCATGAAAAAATAACTTCTCAATTTGTGTTACAACATCAAGACGCACACTACAAATTGTAGAAGAAGTTCGACCAAAATCCCTTAAGTGGTTATAGCGTCAATTAAGTAAGTAAGTAAAAAATTTCATCTAAGCAAGATAGATACATATGTATAATATAAAATTCTTGCTCTGAACCTTGGTACTGCACCGATTGAAAAATAATGTCAGAAAATATTCAGTATTATTACAAAATGAAAGTCATGTAGATTTCATTAATTGCTAATTAATAATTTTTTTTCAGCACGTTAATAATCTTCCAAGAAAAAGATCCCAATTAGCAAACAAACAACGATGCAGCGAGCTTTTTTTGCGAGAGCTTGGAATATTTCTAATAAAAGCCTACATGGCAATGAGAAAAGTCATACCATGAACTGAACCTTTACTTTTCAGTATTAGGAATTACTCAATGCAATGTTCTAGGAATTCGTGTGTATAGAGCACAACGCCAACACATCTCTGTCAATCTCCAGAGCCTTGCGATAGGTCCCCACGATCGTTCGAAACTTCGCGGTAAAGATGTAAGGATATTGAAATAAATGTTACATTGAGAAATCAAAACATAAAGATTACACACATAAAATAATACCTTGTTCCTGCCAAAATGTCATTTGTCAGCATATTTACTACCGCAATATATATGCAATAGATAACCTTGTAAAAAAAATTTAAAAAAAAGTTTTTTTTTCCTACCAAAAATGCTTTTATTGTCACAAAATACATGCAAATTCCATATGTGTGAAAAATCACACATGTGGGTAAGAAAGGTAAGTTTTTTTGAGTAGGAGAGAAAGGCTACATTAAATATGCATGCACGATTTCGCTATTCTTAGAGCACTCCTTTTAGTTTTTTTTTTGTTTTTTGCCGCAAAATGTATGAATCCCATGCCATTGTATGCCGCTGGGAGTATATAAAAATGCTTGTCATTCTTAACATCGGCGAACATATTTAATGTTCATATTCATACATACATGTACATATATCTATGTATGACAATTCCGCTTTCACTTTAACTCCTCCATCTACATACTATATGTAAAACCAAGGGTACAAATATTCCAGTAATAAGCGAGATTTGTATATTTACATGTAAACGAGCATTTTATTGCAATTTAATGGCATGGAAAATATTTCCCACTACACTCATTCGAGGATTGAAAGCTTTGCGATTATCAAATGCGTAGTGGTTGTTTGTAATGATGTCATGGATATGATGAAAATAATTCGCAATTGTATTGTGGTTAATATTGCAAATGACTCACTGACGGAGTTCATTATTTTTAGTGTTATGAGTTGTTTGAAAATAGTTCACATAATGAATGATTTCAAAAAAATGTATAGAAAAAATGTAACTGTACTTCTTCCAACAAATGGCGCTGTAACAGTAGCCGAAGTTCCGTTGACATTAAATTTGTTTCAGTTACTTTTTTCTTGCTCTAGTTTTACTGACGCCATTGAAATCTATATAAAAGGATTTTTTTTTTTTAGTATTTTGAATACTGTGGAGAGCTGGTATACCCTTACCATTAAGCGATTCATGCCACTAAACCACAGAAAAAGATGAGCGTATTAAATCTCTTATTCAACTGTAGATGGATAAGCATAGAGTATTTGCTTTAAGACATCCAAAGCGTTGCCTGAGCCACTACAGCATGAAAATAATCCATTCCATAATTTTTATTTCCAGCACTGTCAATAAGAGCAAATAACACTAAGTAATTAATTATTATTTTTATATACAAAAGAGATAGCAAAACTGCGAATTAGATGACATTTTTTAACCCAATAAAACAAAATCTATTATCCCTATTATGTGCATTTTACAAATTCTCTCCTCTACTTATCTATAAAGATTTACCTTTTGTCAAGGTTTCAGTATTCTGTGTCAAAATTAAAATGATCTTTTCCAAGGCGAATTCATATAAGGTGGTGTTGAAACGACAGCTGATTTTTTTCGCTTTGGAGAACGTTACGTCAAAACTATTATTTTTTTTATTTGTTTATTTTCTTTCTAAATGAAATTGTGTGTGAAAAGTTACATAAAATTATAAAAAAAAAGAAAAGTAAACAGCATGGCTCAGTGAATATTGTGCTCCCAAAACGCTGAGCCCAAAGAGAACAGTTGGGTTGGGTGTTGTTAAAGCTCTCAAAAAACAACGCCGCTATTGCTTGTCGCAGGCCAACCGATAGAGTGACATAAACAAAGGGACCGAAAATTAATATCGGAGAGAAATTAAGCGAAGAAAAGCAAGAAACCGCATTCAAGGTCTTGCGCACATGACCGCCAAAGCGGAGGATGACTTTTGTTCAAATATGTACATCGTACTTCAATTTGTTCATAACTAGTGGATGACAATTACAACAAGATTACTTAACACTAAACCTACCAGAGCGGTCAAATGATCGCTTTTGAGACTAATAATCAAAATTGTTAAATTCCAAGTTTTTATTTTTCTTGAACTTACTGCACGACTTTTTCTATAATATATAGCTGTTTAATTTATAATATATATTTCACTTTTTCTTTCGTTTTACCTAATAATAATATGTACTCTACCGTTGTCTACCCTGAGCGGTCCTTTGGCCGCTAGAATATATAATGAAAGTCTATGAAGTTATCTGCCTTGAAATCTCAAACTTAACACAAAAACAGTAGTTTTCCAAGAAAATGCCATCCAATTGTGTTTTAGGAAAACGCCATGTGTTTACAGTTTGTGTTATGCTGGGTGCAGAGCGACTGCTGGTAACTCACGAGGTGAGACCAAATAGCGATTATTCAAATTATATTACTACTGGCTTTGTTGGAAGAAATAAATAATACAAGCGAACTATGCTCTGAAGTAGAGAAGAAGAAAATTCTTGGAGTGCGGATAGTATATATGATCCATTAGACACTGACTCTGAGCTATTCGAGATGGATAATGACAAAGAGAACATTGTGTACGAAAAAGAATCAGATTGTTCTCCAGTTCCGAAGATCAATGTGAAGAAAACGATCAGAATATTGAAACTTCAGTTGATGGAACTGTTTGGCAAAAAATTCACAAAGGTTCTGGACCTGGAAGATCTCCACTTGTTCAGGTATTTTTCAACATTCTGGATTTAGCAGATTCCACTACAATTTCTGAAAGACAAAAAACGTGTTAAATTGGATATTGCAAAAAAAAATAAAACCATAAACATTTGTTCTATGTGTAAAAAATATATTTGTGGAAAATATTTACGGGAGAGACCATCCATCTCACCTTATTTTAGGATATTTATGTAAATTACTGAAGTAACATAAAATGTTTCAGTTTCGAGGCTTCTTTTTACAAATGTACTCCTAAAGCCGGAAAAATAAATGCTTTTTAATTACTATATGACAAAAAAAGAAAAATTAAGTTTTAATAAAATAAAAGTAATACATTCGAAGTGAACCTCCACGGTTCTTTGAAGCTTAAAAATCGATTTTCTCGCCGAGACGCGTATTTCTTTATTTTAAGCCTATTTTCATATTCTGTTAACATTTCGCATGTGTACCAACCACTTTCGTACTGTGTAATATGTCGGTGGGTTTAGTGTTAAATATCATTATGCAAACGGTGATGCTAAAAAGCGTGGTTCTGATGTGATTGAACAGAGATGGTAGATATTGTGAAAATAATTTAATAATAATTTGAATTCCAGAATTTCCAATTCATATATCAGCCACCGATTTGGTTGTTCAATTGCACGAATAGTTTTTCATCGTTTTTTATGGCTTCGACAAATTTAAATATAATTTACTCCGAACTGAACTTAAACCCGATGCTTGAAATATAGTTAATAAATTTGAAATAATAAATTTGCTTGTCTACATTTGATTTTTATTCTAACATTACGTTCACCGAACGAAAACACAACATATATGTCGTTTTTTACTTATATTTACTTGCTATCACCTGGTATAAATTTGCCCTGATCTTTTCTTTCGAAATTATCAAGATGCTCAAATGCTCAACTAAAATATCTTTTATTTTTTGTTCGAAATTGTGAAAAGGTCTGTGCACTGAAATTTTCAGTTTTATCAAGGTTTATACAGAATAGCCAAAAGTTGTGTGATTGATAAAAAATTATGATAAATTGTAAATATTTTATAAATATTTTGTAAATGTGTTAAGCGAACAGAAGGGTAAATCTTTATTGCACAGAGGGGTAAATCTTTATTGCAATCGCTATTAAAAATAAGTATTTGTTAACAGTGTTGCTAGTAATAGAACTTTATATCTTTTTCGAGTTTTTTAGATCAGACTAGGGCTGCTCAGCCTTAAAGCCATTCAGGCTCTCTAATGGAAGGAGGCTAAAAGTCTCTTATGCTGTTGTAGCAATGCTACATTCCCAACAATCGAAAGATCAGTCAGTAGACAAGCTAAATGCAGAAATTTATTCCGCTTCGAAAAGGGTAGCAGACAAACACGCATTAATATCAAACAATTTTAGTTGCCTTAAATTTCAATATAGAGTAAACGACCCAGAAGCATTCCTTGAACGAAATAAAACGTCAAATGGGAAGACCTATCTTATCAAATGCTTGCAAAATAATTTAGTGTAAATACGTAAGAAGCTCATGGATCGCTTATTGCCGTCCGCGAATGCACTACTGATCACTTAAAGATACATACATATGATTTTTTTTTTGGATTATGACATTCGTGAACGTATTGTTTATATCTTCTCGTACCTTCGAAATATAAACTCTACGGTTGTGTGACCGATTGTGTGCTCTTAGAGTTTGTTCTGCTTTCAGAATGGTCTTAGAAGATGCGGCGCTCACAACAGCTGCCCTATGCCCACTTGGCCTGGTATGTAGTTCAAGAGATGCGACAGGCAAGGTCCATGAAGCGCAGCCAACCCCTAGAACGAGGTACACCATACAGCTGCCGAGGTTTGTAATCTAGTATTCGCGAACCAAATCAGTGGCGAATAATGCAGCAAGAAACCAACCGATGAAGCAGTGAATAAAGGTAAGAAAATCTAAATAAATTGCGTCTAGCGCAAAAACTACGTAGAACTTCATGTAAGTGGAAGTGCTTTGTAGTAGCTTTGGAATCAGTCCTTTCCGACAGACTGCCCATTATCAAAAATAGTGCGTAGATTGAATTTTAGGTGCGGCTTGGAATCCAGTATATTCCAAACGCCAAGGCAGCGTGGATTTGAAACTAGTTCTTTCAGATCATTTGTTCAACAGAAAATCTATCATTCGGGCGGCTCGGAATCCCGTCGGTTCGGACTGCCTCAGTAGGGAGAGAAACGGAAAAGAGATGAAGATGCAACTTCCCATGAACTGCATCAAGACTGTAACGAACGTAGAGCTTAGTGCTCCTCCAACCATCTCCCGACCAAGTACTTGACGATAGTATCAGGGGGATTGGTAATTAGACGGTGGGAGGCCAAAAATTATCAAAATTTGAGATATACGCCAAACTTCTGTTTTCGGGGTGTTTTACAGTCCAAAAAACACCAGTATACCAAATTAAACTAGTCTTCTTTGAGTACCGTTCTAAAACCAAATTAATTTTCCTTCTCTTAATATATCTTTTCTGTAAATTTTTATTAATTATTTTAAGTGGATACATTTTGTGGCAGCCAATTTTAGCAACCTTGGATTAAATTCTATATTTTGTTTATTATTTTCGATTTTTTCATCAATTTTATCAGTTCCACATCAGCTGTGTCTTAACAATGACAATTCAACTTATTGTGGATCTTTGAAACTATTGTGAATAAACAAAAACATTGAGATCCGCTAGCATTCGTATGTCATAATCCCATTCAGCATATTCAATTGACGTATCACGTAATTTACTCTCATATGGTTATCAATTCGTTCACGGCCGTTCCTATTCAATACCACATTTCACTTAAATATTTAACTAATTTATATTAATTTTTTTAGCAAGTGGCAACTCTTTCCAAAAAACTTGCTGAAATGAGGATTTTTAATAAGGTTTTTTAAAACAAATAGTGCAACATTTAATAAGTTATACTTCTTAGTTTAATTCAATTCACTGTTTTAAAAAGTTGGCAACCCTATTTTGGTAATATTTTCGTACCAATTTATTTTGCTTAACTTCAATATTGTAATATTTTGGTTTACTTATTTATAAATTGTATTTAACTTTTTAAAGAGTTGGCAATCCTCTGCAAAAATATTTTTTAAAATAAAGCTTTCTAGAAGCTTTTTGTGTGACACCCATAGCGTAAAATTTCAATTCCCGTATGCAATTGAATTCATTTTTCAAACAGGTGACAACCTCGTTCAAAAAAAATTTTCGAAGTGAAGCTTTTCTAAACATCTTGACGAAGGTGCCCAAAATTCATTCTTGCCGCATGGCAAAATTTCCTTTTCTTTGTTTGACTTTCTGCTATGCAGATGTCCAAATATATTTTTTCGTGCTTCTATTAATTATAATAATGGCATGCACCCCCAAATATAACTAGTAAAAATAGCTGCTTAGCTTGAAGCTATTTCATTGTTTGAAACGAAACTTTAAGCCACAAAGAACTTTTAGGCTTTGAAGTGATGACTTCCCCTGTGTAGCTTCGCATATTCAAATATTTAATTTTCCAAAGTACTGCTTTATTTTACTTTAACTCGTCTACCTATTTTACCAAAACTAAATACGAAGTGAGCTTCAATTTCAATTTAATTTGTAAAGCTGCCACAAATGCGCCAAAAAATTAGTAAAGCGACATGAAAAAGAGACCACATACTACTATGTACAAAATTAACCGCATATACATTAACTTATGTGAAAATTTAATACACACATGTTTGTATGGAATGAAAGTGATGAAAGACCCTGTAGGAAATACTTTAAAGATGGCTGTCCTCTTATCGATTTTCAGAGGTCAAAAATTATATTTAATGAATAGTGAATTAAATATTGGATATACAAATCCCAGTCCTAAGTCTACTCGCTACTTAAGGCTCGCAACAGTCCACTACCAACGGCATTTCCTCGAGGGTTTGCACAAAAATACCCTGGCATGTAATTAAAAAAATAAAAACTTTGTTTCAAAAGTGCGAATGTACTGTACATAAATGAATAGAAAAGTGAAAAGCTAAAGGCACAAAGCGATAGTGAATCAGAGAGAAATAAGGTATGTGCCAAGCTCAGTGTGATGGGGGAAGTACCCCACGAGTAAAGTGCGACAAGTGAGCAAGCAGTGCTCACAACACGGAAAAAAGGAAAACCGCAAAGGGTGAAGAGCCACAAAAGTGGCATTTAAGTAAAATTAAGCTTTGATTTTTCATGTGAAAAGGCCGACATGCTTTGTGTGTAGGTAAAGTGGCGTCGTCGTTGCACGGTAGCTTGAGTTTTGGAAAATGACTTTGTAGATAAAAAAAAAGTAGGCACAAAAGCGAGAAGAAAGCGAATACAACTTTTCAATAAAGTTATAATAAACAATAAGTGAAAATAATGAATAATAAGTAAGTAAAAATATAATAAAAACTGAACCTTTTTAAATTACAATCAAAAGGCAGATACTAAACCTGACACAATGCTGGCCTAAATTTAATAAATGGAAAAAAAACTATTCGGATCACGAGATTAACATTCGAAGTTTGAAGGAGACCAGAGGATTAAATGAAATGTGTATGTTAACATACAACGGAAGACGATCCTTACCAGACTTCTTTTGAAATAGTGGTTAAAAAACATCACATCACATCATATCATGTCATGATATGTTTCATACGATAAATTCTTTTGCAATTAAAACCCAAACGAAAGAGGACAAAAAAATAATAAAAACTATAAAGAATTTCCTTGGCTAAGTTCTTTACATCTTCTTAAATTTTTAACAATTGGCGCAATAAATTTTGATTTCTCATCACATGATCACATTATTTCATATGTTTCGTGGTATACATTTTTCTGTAATCAAAAACCAATAGAAGGAGGTAAAAAATAATAGAGTACTATAATCCGTATTCTTTTTTTTCATCTAGTTAAATTTTTAACAATTGTTGCAATAAATTCTGATTTTTTATCGCATGATCACGTCATATCATGCCATCACATGTTTCATGCGATAAATTTTTCTGTAATCAAACACCAAACGAAGGCATATAAAAATAATCGAAAACTATAATCCATGCCCTACTTGTACTCAATTTTTTTTGCAATTGAGTTTTCATCTCATGATCACATCATATGATGCCATTATATGTTTCATATGATACATTTTTCTGAGATTAAAAACCGAACAGAGGAGAATAAAAAAAGAATCAAACCCTATAAACAATTTCCAACGTAAGCTTAGATTTTTTTTTTACATATATCTCAAATGTCCAGTTCAACATTTCCTTGTAATTAAAAACCAAACGAAATAGATATAAAAAAAAATATATGAAACAATTTCAAAGTCAACTAAGCAGTATTATATCTATGTACACAAATTTTCACAATTGCCTACATAACTTCTGATCTTTTATCACAAGATCACACCCTGGGATGGTATTATATGGTCACAACGATATTTTTGTTTATAATTAAAAACTAATCAGTTTCCAATCTATTTTATTGACAAAAGTCTGTGCTACGTCGTATAGTGGGGTCATGTAATGCGATCAGGCGATGGAATCATGTGATGGAAGACATTTAAGGTTTATGAAAAGAAATATCATTGATTTTATAAAACGAGACCGTGCTTAATTTTGCGAACAAAGAGTTAAGTTAAGTGAATTTATTTAAATTTGTTCTTTACTATTGGAAAGAGAAATAGGCAAAAAAAATGGACCGGTCATTTAAATTTTTGAGCTAATTGTATTGAAACTTTCACTAAAATTATATAAAATCATTGTTAATTGAATTCTCTTAACCGTTCGTTGTTCCTTGGTTGAAATTCTAACCAGTAAAATAAAATAAAACCCAATGAGAAAGTTATGATCGAGCGAAAACTCAATCACTTAGTCACGAAACTATTTTTGAACAAAATCGTTTACGATTTCTAGGAAGAACTATGTGTTTTCCCTACTTATGGATAAAATTCTCCAAAAGTCATCCTCGTCCTCCTCTATTTTCAAAACTAAGAGATTTGAGGATATTAATATAAACCTTTACTGCTACTCTTCTGGTCCAAGAACAAAAAAATATTATTGAAAAAACGAATTTAAAATTAAGTTAAGTCCTTTTTTTCAAAATGTTTTATTGAAATTTAGTTTACTCACTACAATTCGTAATAACAAAATTTCTTGTAGAATCCACAGAATTCGAATTAAATCTTCCTGACAAAAGGTGACTCAAAACATTAATTATCAAAAAATTAGCGCACGACACATAGAACCCAAATACGACAAAATTATCATGTAGCAAATATGAAATGCAAAAGTCACTAACATTAGACCATCGCTAAACGAAAAAAAAAATTGTAAAAGTCTATCCCTGTATTTTTTTATCCATCCAAAAACTCCCGAGATTTGCTTGGCTATTTAACATCAGATTATCAAAAGTTTTAAGTAATTTTTCCAGTTTTGAAGAATCCTATATTTCTTTCTATTGTAATTTTGACCCAATTGAAATACAAACGTAATATTTAATTTTTACATCAACCTAAGCTAATATTTCATTCAATAATATTCTTTGGTAACGATTAATGTTTGCCCAAATAGTTGAGAACTGGCTACCCGAATCTAAATAAGAAAAAAAAACTGAATCGTAGTCCGAGCGCATTAAGCAACACTCGAAAGTGTATTGATTCAATGCGGTGACGACTAGAACATGGTATGACATTTTCTTCCAGCTGTCAAGTGTTGGAATTTTTTGTAAGTGCTATCCTAGCTCCAAATACTCCAACCAAAATCCTGCCCATTTTCCAAACGAGTTTCAAATGCAATAAGTCAAAGTTTTTATATTGAGTTTCTGTATTAACAAAATCCGATGGCCGCCACCTCTTCACACATATAGATCGCCAAAAAATGAGAAACATGAGGGGGTTCACATAAGGCAAGCGATAGCCATCTTTCTCAAGTTTTTAAAATTATTTAATATAGCACAAATGTGTATGTAATTTTTAATTTCTTATTAAATTATTGTAGCATTTCCTTAATTTTTTAAAACTTCCTTTATTACGTTAGAACATACTATGAATCACGTTTTTAATACTGGTCTGTATGTAATATATTTCCTATATATTTTTTATATAAATCGGGAGAATTACCTGAATTTGTATATTCTGTTGCGACAAAAAATTTGCAAATTTGTTTCCAATGTGACGTGGTGCAACATCTTACATAAAGGTATGAGAAGATGAATCCGTATCTAGATTTTGTAAATATGAAATTGAAACCTCTTCAAGCACAAGAAGGTATTGGTCTGCATTCATAGTTCCGTTTACGAAATAATTAGGTTCTGGCCCCACGATATATATATATTTAGTATTCTTCTAAAATGTTGTGAGCACACGTCTGTGCAGCTTTAGTTTATTATCCAAAAAGGAAAGAAAAATGTACAAAATTCAGCTTATGCTACAAATGTCAAAAATGATCGCTCTCTCTCTCCAACAAAGTACATTGGCATGTCTATGAATTATCGCTCTCAGTGCTGAATAGGGTTGCATTGGCAAGTTCACAATTTTATCCAAAAGTGGTGTTGCCACATATATATCGTCGGCTCATTACTTCAGGTGGGTGCTTCGCAGTCTTAACGATAGGGTCTTTGTTATATCGTTTATTTGGGCGGAGTCAAACCAAACGGTTTACCGCTTCAAGCTGACATTTCTCGCTAAACACAGTCTATTATTTTTAAGTAATCCAAAAATATCTAACCTTAGAACAAAGAAATTACTTGCGGAAATCATTTACCTTATTCCAATAAGTATCCGGTATATTACCATGCAGTTTCGCCCAAATTAGCCTTTGTTTTCTCATCCATTCGCTAAATTTTGACTTTGTGACAAGACGACAGCATTTAAGGTTATTAGCAGAAAAAATTCGTTCCACACTCAGCAAAGGAATGTCGCTCCCACCATTTCGTAATTCGTACACAAGTTCCCTCGCCGGTGTTCTTCTATTTTCCATAGCCATTTTCGACTTTCTTCCACTATTCTGTCGACCACAGGTATTTGGAATTGGCGAAAAATCTATTGTTCCTTTCAATTCCACAGCAATAGCAGCTTTTTGATCAAAAGAAGAGTAATTTGCTTCTCATATAAAAAAAAAAATGTTCGCTTATTTACTAATTGCTGTATATGAATGAAAACGAATGCCAATTTTCGCAACAAAAATAACTTACCTACTCTAAAATATGATTTAAATGGAATAATCACAAACTTTTTATTGATCGAATTTAGTTTGCGGGAGAAATATTTTTACAGCAGCTCGTTACGAAATAATTTGGTAATCTTCATTTACTTTAAAAGTAACGGGTAGTGAAATTAAGTTATTCATAGCCTAGCCTACTTAACTATTAATATATATTTAACTTGAATTTGTTAAGAATAAACCACAATAAAAATAAAAATAATAACAAAGTAACACTTCACAGATACAAAGGCGGAAAAGTTTGATATTTTACAATATTTCTAATTTTTTTGCAGGCTATGTACACATTCATATAGTTCAATTAATGCTTTCACTTGGATATATCAACAATTGCCTATATTTAGCTTTACGTTCACGTTCGCCACATTTGATTGTCAGTAGCATGAAATGGGCGCGCTTCAATGTTACGCATACGCCCTGTATGACTGTGACAAGAGGCGTTAGGAGATTGTTGAGTGAAGGCGGTCTCTCAGCAGTAACTATGCACTTGCAAATCCATATATTTTTTCATATACATATACATAAATTTTAAATGTCTTGGCCGTCAGCAATGTGTTGCTTATATTTCTATTTTGTTTGTGAATGAGTAGCTTGAGAACCTAAATAAAAGGGCGAGTAGTTAAAAATCATTAACTAACAGCCCATATGCGCTATGCATGTCCGACTGTCGGGGCGTAAGTTGCTAATGTGCAAACGTCTGCACATGCCACCTGCGATAAATGCATTTCAGTGAGTGAGTACAAATAAACAAATTAAAATGTGTGGAATTCTTTTTAAATTAAAATGAATACACATACAGACTATACTATTTACTATATGTATGTGAGCAACATTTTCCGCATTAATCCTGTTCACTCATGCCATTCATCATACTTAATTACATTATTTAATTACTCACGCATATGGTAGCCAAATAGGCATACTCTTCACTTCGCCTTTGTTGCTTTGCAAGCTCAATTGCATGTCTTCCGGTCACTCTCTCACTCACTCACTTGACGCAAATACATTGCTATCGAATCTACTGTTGCATGCAACTCCAATTTGTGTGTACGTATGTTTTTTTTTTTAATTGTATGCTAATTTCGTTTGATTACTTGCAACATGCAACATTTTTGCCTTTGGTTGCTACATTTCTTAATAGTGCTTTTGTGGCAGGTCTCAAGCGCATTGCTACAACAAATTTGGTTTAAATTTAGTGCAATGGCAAGGCGCGCCTTTGCTTGCAGTGGAAACTTAAAATATTTGAAAATTTGAGTCATACAATTGGCAAGCATACTCCAACTAATTTCTATTAATTTTCACATATTTATCAGTAATTAAGTGGTTTAGACTTTTATGTCCGAACGATTTCAATGTACATCACTTTAATGATACAAAATTTGTTTCGCTCAAATCATTAGTTCAGTTTTGAAAGACATTATAATAATTGTTGGTGACCCGAAATCTAGTATTAACTTTTAGTCGTAAAATTCTTTATTTTGCTTTAGTTTACAACAGTAGAAGTCCCATTCATTTTTGGCTCATATAGATAGTGTGTATTGGTATAATCTGCCGTAAAATGTAACTGCCAACAGCAAACCCGAATTTTGTTCTACTTTCTTTGAAATCGTTTTATAAAGTAATTAACTCCAAAATACTCATTAAACTTTCAAACCATTCCCTTAGATTAATATAGTGCGCTAATTCGAAGTTTATGTAGAGAAACAGTCCCAATAACAATTGAAATCAATGCGGTCACTGTCAGCTTTGTTATTTCTAACTATTAAACCCAATAGCTCCGATGGTTAATGCTTCGACGAAAAAACGGACCATATATATGCACAGTAATATGGAAAAAATAGAGGCAAAAAATGTTTACTACTTTTGGTTACTATCCCTTTGTTTGTTTTATGTTTGTTATTTTTTTATGCATCATTTAAATCCTTATTTCATACCATGTAGAAAAAAGGAGCATTTAATTAACTTTTGCAACATCACGAAACTTTTTCCACAATCCATAAAAAAGTTCTAGGTACATGTAAAAGCATATTAAATTGTAATACAATATTTAAGTTGTCGCTGATTTTTTATAATTTCTTTGCTGTATTCCATAAAAATTATTTATACATGTTCAAAAAAATGCGAGAACCCATAGCAAAACAAAACTGATCAACAATCAACGTGGATTTTTAGCTCTTTGCAGCTTGTACTTTTTGAAGTGCAGAATCCCGGCACGACCGATTTAGCACTATTTTTGGGTCAGCATAGCTTAGGACTTCGACTTTGAGTTCGGGAACAGTAGACGAATAGTAGTGGTTCTCCATCACAACTTATGCCGCTTTTACTTCTACTTCTACTACTACTACTTTTTACTGCTACTATTGCTACTACCACTAAACTTTTAGATAGTAGTACTACTATAACTCCTACAAGTAGTCACATTTACAACGCGTACCACTAATTACTAGCTCTACTAAAAATTACTACAACTATCACTACGACTACTACTACCTTTACTAATTACTACCACTATTTTTTACTAACGCCACTTTTCATACTACTACTATTTTTATTAATGCTACTATTATTTTAAATAATGCTACTACTAATTACTGCTAGTAATTTTGCTAATTTCCTATTACTATCAGGACGACTATTGCTCCTACTACTAACTACTACTACTATTTTCACTAATTTTACTACTAGCACTCAGGGGAAAGTTTCCGCAGACACTATGCGAGCTGATGCATCGTGCGCTTCGGGAAGTATGCAAGTGGTCGACCCACTGTGGGCTCAGGGCCAGCTCAAGTAAGGTGGCCCTTGTACTCTTCACGAGAAGGTACAAAGAGCCTTCGGTAGCTCTACCGATATCAAATGGTATCCGGTTAAGTCTTTCTACAAGTGCCAAATTTCTAGGCGTTATTTTGGATAGGAGGTTGAACTGGAAAGAGAGCTTAGTTCAGCTTTATGAAAAGGCTTCCATAGCCCTCTACACATATAAGAGTCGATGGATTTTCACAGCGGTAGTCAGACCAATTCCCCTATGTGGGGTGATCGTATGGCCTGCATTAGAAAAAGGGGTTAACCTCAGACTAATTACCAAGTGCAAAGGTCTGGTATGATCTGCATAAGAGGGGCGCTCAGAACCACGCCAAATAAGGCCTTGAATGCCATTTTAAACCCCCTCCCCTAGATTTGGTTGGACAACAGATGGCAGCGATGAATGTTTTGCGACTAAGAGGTACATCCCAGTGTCATCTTGAATGCCAAGGGCACTCTTGTATTTTGAACAAGTTCTGATCTATTCCGAGCAGCACGGATCGGTGTGCTATGACATCGGCTTCTGAAAGTAACTTTATTACAGGAATTCCAAGCATAGAGGAGTGGAAACTTTAGTTTCATACTACAATTGATAGCATTGTCATCTATACAGATGGCTCGAATCTCGACAGTAAGGTAGCAGGAGGCGTTTTCTCACGAAACCATCTCCTGCAAATTTCCCTTAGGTTACCAGATCACTGCAACGTCTTCCAGGCTGAGGTCTCAGCTTTCATGGAAGCGGTAGAGAAGATTGGAACCGGGATTATAGGAAGGGACATCATCATTTTTAGTGATAGCCGGGTTGCAATTAGAGCTCTGAGCTCCTTCACGTTTAACTCGAACATCGCGCTGGACTGCCGCTTATCTCTACAGGAGATCGCCCCACAGAACAGACTGTACCTCATTTGGGTCCCTAGTCACCGGAGCATAGAGGGAAACTGCATGGCAAATGAACTTGCAAAACAAAGTACGACTACGTAGATTCTTCAGGATAAAGAACGCATTGGTATGCCGTTTGCCACTTGCCAACTGCTTCTCAGAGATTGTACATATAAGCAAGCTAACAATAGATGGAGGTAAAATACGACCTGTCGAACCTCAAGCAGAATGCGATATCTGGTATCACCGTTTTTGGGTGACCTTAGTGAGGTTTGATCATGATGATTTGTTGAGGTTCATCAGCGAGGCAAAATGGTTTGGTGAGGGGTAATTTTCCTATTGGATGGTACAACATTTTTCTTTGTGGTAACACAATGGGCCTCCTAACCTAACCTAACTACTAGCTGCTACTACAAATTTTCCTTATACTATTACTAAGTACTATTAACTACTATTATTTCTACGTGCTACTAATCAATGTTAGTGCTTTTGGCGTAGAATACGTCTTACCTTACGGTATGGGCACCAATGTCAGGTTTTTATTGTTGTAATCTCTATTTCTTTAATTATAAGGAAACGGCTCGATTAATTTTTTTTTTTTTTTTTTTGTAGTCGAATGAAGATGTTAGCTTTCGTTTGACATACATTTCATGTTGGTTGATATCTTCCTAATATTTAAATTTCTCAAATGAAAATTGTATAAACACATGCACACAAATATGTGTGTGGTGTTTGGTTGGGTGTTTGCTGTTGGGCGATTTAAATGTACTCGTGCAGCCCTTTCTTTGCATTGCATAATTTTAGGCGGGCAAGTTAAAGTAGAGTAAAAGAAGAGAAAATGCTGCCAAGCACTGCAAAAAAAATAATAAAATTGATTCGCGTATGTTATTTATCATTTATCTTTACTATTGGTAACAGCCATTGACTTCGTTTTTGCGAGAAATTTAACTGATAATTTAAAAACATTTCTATCCTATTTTTCCTATCATAAGCTTATGTACTATATCATCCAAAGTAACTATCAAATAAAGAAATTCATTTGCTTGTATTATTTATCATTTATTGTTACATATGTTTTCTGTCTTATCGGATGGCGTATTCTACGTTAAACTTAATGGCCGTGTCTCTGACACAGCCTGCTTCTTTTTTGTTTTCGTAAACACTTGTTGCGGTTTCCTACTTTTTCTACATAGTTTTAAATATGGATTTATATGGCGTATGTTATATAATGAGCTAGACTTTTATAAGAGACTAGCAAATAAAAAATAATAGACTGTTTATAGCCTATAATGGTGCACACAAGGAAAAATGAATATGACAATTTTTTTTTATTTACTTGAAAATGATGCCTAGAGTTTTGAAGTTCCCATTTATTTTACTAATATATTAACATATACTCGGAATTTTAATAAATTTACTAAATCTCCTACGTTCTCGCGAAAAATTTCCAAATGAGAGTTGAGAAAGTACAGTTTCTGTGGCATGAATATCATTGCAAATATTTCAGAAGGCAATAAGTTCGATTTTAATTATTTTTGCTTCAAATGCTTTGACCGATACACTACATATTCATCCTTCGATTTTTGCTTTAGGCCGTTTCGGAAAGAGATGATGGGTTATTTCTACTCAAAGCATTTATTTACATATTATATACGTTTTGAGAATACACCAATGCATGATTCTAAACACTATTCTTGCCAGGAACGTACTGGCCCTTTAGATCAGTTTTTTATTTGGTGATGTTTGAAATCTGTTTGAACTTAAAAAAAATTATACGGAAGTGGCATGAAAGCCTACTAGGTACATAACCATTTTGACTCAGATGAATTTCGTCATGCAATTTACCTCGATGTTTGAAACCTCGCAATGGTCATCCTGAAATGGTGAAATCGCAGCCTGCTTTTGCACAGTGCAGCACACGTACACCGTTTCCTCCTCTACATAACTCTTACAGTTTCTGCAGGAATTTCGGAAAGGTAAACTTAGCCTTTCAGAATTTTCTATTATTTGAAAGTCTCCGATTAGAGTCCCAACAATGTTAGAAATATTCACTCTTTTTAGAGAGTATACGCTTCCCGACCGACTCGTCCCATTTAGGCCACATCTGCCTTGAGGTTCAACAAGTCGTATTTTGCCTCTATCTATATATCTAAGCTGATTGGCCATCTATTCTAGAGATAGGCGGTAGATCAGCGCGATGTTTGAGTTAAACGTGAAAGAACTCGGGGCTGCAATCAAGCAGTATGGCTATTACTAAAGATGAAGACGACTCTTCCAATCATTTCGGTTCCACGATTCTGTATAGCCTCCACAATAGCTAAGATCTCAGCCTGCAAAACGCTGCAGTGTTCTGGTAACCTAAGGAAAATTTGAAGGAGACGGTTTAGTATAGATGTTAATACTATCAAGCGGAATGTAAGGATTTAAATTCCACTCCTTTCTTATTGTAATAAAACTATAATTATAATAAAGCAAAAATTGTTGCATATACTAGAGTGTCTCTTAGTTTCGGGGTGCCACTGAGATGTCTCCCTCTCTCATCTCTCATCTGTTGTCCTGCTTTGCACGTTGATGAGGAGCCTGAGGTTAACTACTTTTAACATCCTATTAGATGGAAAAAATTATTTTGGAAAATAATGTCATAAAACAGTGAAATATGACAAATTTTGGGGCATTTAAATGTGTGAATAATAATAACAACAAATTAATGAACTGGCATTCTTGCATTGATTAGCAAGAATCGAAAAATACAACAAAACCCACTTAAAATGTTGCACAGCGCCAAAACTGGTTTGCGATCTTAAACTAAGGATCCGAATGCAGGTCGTCAATATTGTCGAAAAGAATGGTCGCCAGATATCCGGAAGTGCAAAAACTTACGCCGTTTTCAAATGAGATTGAAAGTCGCAAAATTACCTCAAAAACGTCAAGTATTCCAATTTCTTTCTCAATATACCGCTTTAAATCCCCATCATTTTTGCTCTTCCCATTCTTACCACAGCAATTTTTAGTATTATTTTTTGACATCCAACGTTTCCTGTATGTACCCATATGACGATTTGATGAAGCATTAAAGTTGTGCAAACGTCTAGACGCAAAACACTCACGTACCGATCGAAGTATAAAACTTTCTTTCATAACTTTCACCGAATCAAAAGGCGGAAAAAGTCAATTTCAGCCAGGTGAATTTCAAAACTTTCAAGTTTGAATCGATGTAAGCAAAACAAATCGCAGTTGATTGTTAAAAGCAACGAGTGTGTAAAAAGTTTTAATACTACTCGTTTAAGTGCACAAACACACACATGAGCTGGCAAATTTGAGCATGTGTGTCTGTGTGTGTGTGTGTATTGCGCGAAAGTCAAATAGAATCAATGCAACTTCGAGTGTCATAAATTAAATAATAGGGCAAAAGAAATGTATGAAATATAAAAGTAACTGCAGCGACAACTGGCAAAAAAATTGTGCAAAGTGCATTGAAAGAGGGGAGTAAATAAATGCATTTGCAGAGTAACTTTCGAAAAGTGACAGTAAAATTCTATTTACAATGCTTTTTTCGTGTTAGTGTTATTTTTATAGCATGCAATTCGGTGAAAGTGTAGTAAAGCGCATTTATTTTATTAAAAGTTTGGTAATTTTTTAAACAAATCGAATAAGGAGCTAACATTGCATTTTAACGCTGGGCATTTACACCTTACGCCTTACCGCTTTCACCTCTGTTCAATGACCGGTAACTAGCTGCGTATGCGAAAGGCAACAAGCTGTCCCAATAAAATCAACCTCTTAATAGAAATCCTCACGAATAGCGAAGTAAAATATCCATTCATGAGTTTTCTTCTAGCGCCGCCAACCGCCATCGTGAATAGAATTTTATACAAACGAGAGGCTTCAAGTAGAGTCTCAATGATCTCTCACTGAAGCTACAATAATTTCTTCTTGGAACGTCTAAAAGATTTAGTGCATCCGATTGAGTGCAGTGACCTTTGTGTCCTGTTAAAAAAGGGAAATTTCGAGCTGCCAATCGCCCAGAGATCTCCCGGCTTAGGTGTTGATGAGCCCATCTAAAACGCAACACTTTTGAATTCGTTGAGAAACGGATCTACTGCAGAGAGTAAGATCTAGAACCGCTCCCCTAACAGCAGTGATGAAAGTCTGCTTACAATCTCTGTTTCATCTAAAATGTGCTCACGTCTTTCATTTATGTTGACGATGTCCCACAAGGTGGCATGGCCTTTAGTATCGCATTCAACTATGGGTCGGTTGTTCGTGAGTAGACCGAATTCGATGAGCCGCTAAACTTTCATTGGTGAGATGGAGGGGACGTCACCCGGAAAGGAGACGAATTGAAATCCAATTCTTGCACCCGGCCAACAATCAACAATTTCACTAAAGTGGTTGTAAGGTTGTTGGGAATAAAACGAGTATGGGATAATGGCCGTACGGGGCCTGGTCCAACAAGTCGTAAATTTACCCACCTGACCCTCTTATTTCGGCCCTCCGGAATTTCTGCTCAGATACTAATCTGCATACAGGGTAGACTTTTTTTGGACCGAACGTGTTTTGGTCTCGTCTGGGTCCTATTCCCTTACCATATATGGTGATCATAACCAGATTAAAATGTAATCCTTGCGTCTGCCTCTGTGTGACCGTCCAGCATACCGTCGAGAAATGATTATGCACACTAAGGCCTAGAGAATAATGAAGGATAACGTAGATCCGGGAAATTTATCGACGTCAAAAGGGGAAAACATCGATATCTTACGTGGCTCTGACGTGTTTGACTCTCTGTTTAAGCCTAATCGCCGTTTGAACATTCGAGTAGACGGCGAGAATCCAGCCAGCTCGAGAGACAATCTCGCGAATTCCGGTCGCACGTCAACACCCAAATGCTAAATAGTGAAATCGATGATTGCCTCCTGCAGCACTGTAATTTGCTCCCCCACGAGAGGCATGTTTGCTGATCAAATGGACTGGACAAAATCACGAGCTTACTACATATCAGAGCGTGCACGTTTCAACTCTCCTTAGAGAACTAAACTCTTTGTTGCAATTCTTATGTTTTCGACTTTAGTTTTGCCAATTGTCGGCTTCCCAGAGGGCGCTTAAAGATTCTGCAACTCCAAATGTATACGTTTTTAAACTTCAATTTCTTCTGACCATAACTCGAGGAAAAAACCATCGCACTGGATATATAAAAAAAATCGTCAAAATAAAGCCTTCATAAAACTAATTTGTAAAATATTCATATTTCAATATTTGATTTAGATTTTTACAATTTTAGTTGATTTTTTAAGCCCTCTCGAAAAAGATTTTTTAAATCTGGAGTTTTCATATTATTTAATATTACTAAATTGACCTTTAAACAGATGGCCCGACCTTCTTTCTAACTATCGTATAATACCCATTTTGACATATTCGACTTCATTCTTTTTTTTGTTTGACACCAGTATAGTAGAATTTCCGTTACCCCATCAGTTTATTTGAAACAACGGTCTGGAAAAGGTGGCAAACCTCACCAACCGTATTTTTGTATAAACACTCTCGTTTCAGAGTAATACTGTTTTATTTCACACTACTAAAATTTATTTTCATAATTAAGTTTTTCTAAACCTACTTCCTCTAAATTCCCTTGCGTGATGCTTCCTTTAATTTTATACTTACTTTTGATATTTACTCTTTTAAGCACGTGGCAACTCTCTCCAAATCTATTTTCAAAATCAAGCCTACTTCAAATTCTTTCCTTTGAGACCCATGTTTGTTATCCCATTAAGTTAAAAAAATGTCAAGAAAATGAACAAAAAAAATTTAAATAAAATCAAAAAGCAAAATTATGAAAAAAAATCGGAGATGTCCCATTTGATATTCTTGGGTGATATATCTTTGGAAGTGTAAAACCCCCACAAAAATTGTACGGCATGTATTTTTTCTATAGATTTTTAATTGAAATGGAATATGCGCGTTAGAGTAACAAAATATTTAAAATTCCTTTCCGTTGCTTTAACTTATAAAAAAATTATTAAATTACAACAGTATTCAAATAAACTAATCCAAGGGATTTTGCCAAGTGAAATCTGCAGTGATCCTCCCGTCGGGCAGCCCTAACCTAACATATCAAATGTGTGTTAAACTGTTAATCTGTGAATATTTGCATAGCATCAATAGCGAGGGAAGATAGATAGGTAGATATTTCTATTTCAAACCGCGTACAAGCTTGATCGTTTTATTAACGTTAAACAGACAAAAAATGCCAGCGTTGTTGTTTCTCGTAACGAATATTGGCGCAATTCGCTTAAGAGAAGAATTTGATACATTGAAATGCCACTCACGTACGCCATATGCAAATGTGTGTTGCCATATCGTGCGTATTAAATGCGAAAAAAAACACGCACGCGAATAACAGGTGTGGGCGAACAAAGAGATATATGTATGTACTATACATATTTACACATTTACAAAATAAATATTGTACTCGTGTTTGTATTTGGTTACTTTTACAATATAAATACAGAGTTGTCACTTTGACACTTGATATGTTATTCAGTCAAGCAACATTATATCATTATATAAAGTACATATGTAAGTGCATAGCTGAGTGTTTGTACATACTATGTATATATTTATGTCTGGTTGCTTATTTTTGCAAAATGGTAGCTCTTGGGGCCGCTTACTTTTGACCCGTTTTTCGTAATGCACGTAAAACGATTTACATAAAATTTTAATGATGCATTCAAAGACGAAATGAAATGGGCTGAGGAATGGTGGATGGCGCACTTGACAGCTGGAGCAACAATAAAAATATTTGTGAGGAGCGTGATAAATAAGAGCGTTGTCAAAATGAGCTGGTTGTTGAAATTGAGGTATTTAGGGATTCGCGAACATTTTGGTGCGAAATGCTTGGTATTTTTTCATGTGTATTTTAAAGACACTAAACCCTTGATAGTAAATTTAATGATAACTGGTGAATAGTTATAACAATAAGAACAGTAAATTTGACATCGTTGAAAATCTTTGGTATTCGGAAGGCTCGTGACATCGTCGGTCGCTACGAAGAGTAGCTCATCTCACTATCCGCGACAAAGTCTAGCATATTTCACATTCTCGCGTGGAAGAGTAACTGATTTCAGGGCTTTTCAGATTTAAATAACGACACTTTATTAACATACTTCTTCAGAGTGAAAATTGTGAGACATTTTGATAAAAACTTCTTTTTTTTAAATACTCAAAACGAACTGTGCTACACTTTCACGCTAGAATGAAAAACGTGCTAGTCTCCCACGCGAGTTTATGAAATTTTCTAGCTTTCTTTTTGGGGTACAAACCCCTACCAAAATTTTAAAATTTAGTTACTTTTTTAACAAATTCGCGTCACTGTACCGCAATAACATTTACAAACAGTACGCTAAGATTCCATTCTTCGTGCATATGTTCATCGGACCAAATTGGGCTCAACAGCTGATTCATGCGCGACTACGAGTACCAGCTCCTCGCCACAACTCAGCTGGTATATCGTCGAATCCAGAGGCATTGTTGTTCTTAAGCAGCATGATTGTTGTTCCCGCCTCGTCTCTTGCCGCCGGAAGCACGTAAATATAGTTCCTAAAAATAGGTCTAGGTTCTTCTTCTTCAAACATGCCACCATTGTTACAATTTAAAAGAGTTGAGGAGTATTCCCTTCATATCCCAAATATACTCCTTCCTCCATTACTTCCGCAGCGAAGAGATATGGAGTTGGAGTCCCATTGTTAATTCGTATCCATACGATGCGGATTTGGTTGTTTAAGGAGAATTTAGAGTTGAGTGAAAATGTCCTCGCTTTTCTGTTGAGATTGTCGCTTTTCGATGTCGAAACGTCGGCACGTTGCCTGATGTCTTGGATAGAACTAACATCAAGCACACTCGTAGTGTATCTTCCGTCTATTCAGGTCAATCAATTATGTTTTCTTTCTATTCCGATGGCCGAGTTGGTTTTTTGGATATTTCGATGCTGGTATCTGGTACTCGTACCACTTTTCACGCTGGGGCGAACATAATTCCCCTATCCCCTTTATCGGAGGTATTTAACATATTTGTGGGATAGTTTAGTATCACAGTTTAGGTCCATATATAGTACATACACCCGTCGCTTTATCCATTTTGTATCTATCAGAATAGCGAATAACAAATTCAAAGTGGAAAGTTGGAGCTTCATAAGTCAAATTAATATTTATAAATATCCAAATCCAAACATTGAAATCAAACCGTAAATTTTCTGAGGAGTGCAAGTTCATTAGCTCTTGAGCTGAAATATTAGTGCAATTCTAGAAGGGTGATCCATTGTTGCAATTAGACAAGTTCTCCTACATCCGGTAGCGGAGGCAACCCAACTTCTGATGTTTATTTATTCGAGATATGTCAGTCGTTTTCAGAGTTTTTGGCCAACAAGCCATTGATGCAAATATAAATTCGGATCGAACGAGCGATCCTGCTGCAGAGCCACAATATCAACTTGGAGATCAACTCGGTTCTGATTTTTGAAAGCTGAAAAATTAAAATTTTGGCACGCGTAAAAAATTTAAATATATCACCTCAAAAGATTTGTAAAAATTAAAAAATGTATTTGAAAGATTTCACTAAAATTTTTAACATTTTCCAACAAATTTAGATAAAAACAAAACCAAATTTGTTTTTTTAATTTTCTACGTGAACCGCACAAAAATTCTTCAAAATATGTGCCAGTTAAAAAAATTTCATAACTGAATTCGCTACCAAAAGAAAATAAAAATTAATTTAGATCAGAATCAAATCGAAGCGTGAAACATAAAAATATTTTTTTTTCATTTTAACGGCATTGTTGAAACCGGATGTAAGTTATACATTTGATTCAAAATTTCAGCACTTTGAAGAAAAAATAAATGCAACGTTTAAGACACTGAAAAAAGTTTCAGTAAATCCGTTTTGAAAAAATATTTATATCATCGGAGAAATTTAAAAAAAAAATTTGAAAACTTTTACATTTGCGGGAAAAAATTATATTTATTGTAATAAGTGAAACAATTTCAAAAAAAGTTTGATAATTTCTAAAAAATGTCAGAAAAAAACGGTAATTATATCTCGACTTACAATAAAAATAATTCAAAGTTGCCCTTCATGAGTTAGTTCCACAGTGAAAACTGTCCTTAGTGACAAAAAGAAAGAAAATTTCGAGCGAGTACATTTTTTGTCGCATTTCTAAATGGAATACAATATTCCTAATCTTTAAGAATTAAAACAGTAACAACTTTTAAAACTCAATATACCTTTTACGAGTGTGCATCAAATTTGAATAATGCGGCATTTTTTAATGCTTTTCTTAATTTTATTGCATTCCAAATAATTCAAAAATTTCATGTATTACATACAACAAGTTGCAACCCTTTTTCCTCCTCACTTCACACATTTTACCAACACTCATTGCACCTATCCTATCTTCGCGTTCAATCACTGTGTCTCGCACAACAAATTGAATTATAAAACCAATAAAGAAAATGTAATTTCCGCTTCCGGCGATACGCGAAATTATACAATTTCTATTTCCAAACAATGGCGGTCCCCTCTGTATTTTTGAAAAAAAAAAAATGCGGCAGCCTCGTTCGAGCGAATGCACACAAACAAATGAAATAAATTCGAATGAGTGCAGACGCATTTACTGCGATTTACTAATAAATATATACTTAAAAAAAAACAAGTGAGAAATTCGGCATACCAAGAAAAAAGGGCAAAGCACCCAAGCTAATACGCGGCGGACTAAAAAAAAAGCATTATTTGTACATTTTAGGCCTCAGGCTGTAAGGTCCAGTAGAGATTAGGAATAGAGAACTGAAACTACAACATAACAAGTAAAGACTTATGTTAAGCAGATATTTTTCTTCTGTAAATTATAAATAATAGTAAATTTCTTCCACCTCATGGATCTGTCAAACGAATGTATTGAAGGTTTTTGATTAGGTGGTGAAAATAAAATTTAGTGGTTGTCCTTCATTTCGCATTAGGCCTAATCTGAACCAAAAATATATTAATTTTTCCAAATGACTCCTATTGAACTTACAGACTTTCAGACCACTATGAGGTTTTAAGGCGAATTCTGATCAATTGAGGTAGTGATCCTCTCACAGCAGAACTAGAATCGCGGATTCTGTATCTGAGATTATATGTACATCTGGTACTTAGAAAGTGACCCACCGAGTGCACCTTACGTAGCACAGAAAATCGGGAATGCTTTCCGAGCTCTGGTCGGTCAAACAGTATAAAAAGTACCTATTTAATAATTGGATTCGAGTCTTGGCCAGGGTGGGACAGTGGCAGACGTTCCTCTTCGTCCCCGCAACTTTGGCAGAAATCGTTAGTTAGGTATTTCCATCTCTTCCAGTATGCGCCCATTTGGCAGTGTCCGGTTATTACCCCAACCATAATTCTGAAAGTAGGTCGACCCAGGCAAATCAGCGCGTTGGATCGCTTTACGCCAACCATTGGCCAAACTTGTGTGGTAATCCGACAGGTTGGTTCCATGGCCCACCTGTTATTCACTTCCTCGATGAGTTTTGTCTTTAAACTGTGTTTGCAGAAGGTTAGAGCCATGCCCGCTTCTAGAGCGGAATTTATCATAGGTAATTCCGTCCGTTTCCTTGTCAACTCGTCTGCCGCGCAATTTCCGGGAATGTCATTGTGCCCAGGGGCCCATGTCACAGTCACGGAACGCTTAGACGCGAGCAGATTGAGAGAATTTCTGCATTTTGTGGCAAGTTTGGACGTTGTGAGGGTTTGTGAGAATTAAGAGATTTAATCGCCACTTAACTGTCTGAGTGTATAGTGGCAGGTCTGTCTATAGGAGCGGACACTGTCAGATACCAATCGGCCTCCATTATGGCATTTATCTCTGCCTGAAAAACGCTACAGTGGTCCGGTAAGCGAAAGCTGAGGTCCAGCGCTAATTCGTTGGAGTGAATCCCGCTGCCCACTCTTTCGTTGAGTAATGCAGCCGTCAACTCTGGGTCTAGGTCTATGGCATCTTCCCCTTCGTTCCTCGCTGAGATTCTTATGGAAAATTTGTTGCCTATGCAGAGTAGAGGAGTATTGTAATCTTCTTTCTTCCTTAGTGTGTTCGGAAGAGCTTCCAGAACCTTTGCATGTCCGTACTTTAGCTCTTTTCACAACTGGATCGAGTTGAGCATGTCAGGGCTACTGCCGACTAGAAATGTACCATATAGATCCACCGGTGAAAGATTTAAAATTACTGCCATAGATTTAGTAGATGTAGATGGTAGCGCTCCCGTGACCAGCATCAGAGTGAGTTCAACCCCGTTTAATGAGGCTGATTTGAATGAAGGAATTTTATATTTCCACTTTTTTTCGATCAAAAACAATAAAAAGAGTATAAATTCTAAACACCACACCATAGTAGCGGGTTCTGCTTTTCTTTTTTACTTTGCTTGGAGTCACTGCGGCGGTATTTAACAATATGTAGGACATGTCTAGGAAATATTATTGTTTTCTACTAACGAGGTGGTATAACAAAGAAGATTATATATATATATATATATGGATGAAAGAGGGTGCCGCTCACGATTCTTTTTAGAATCAGCCTACGGAGTAAAATATCAATTAAAATTTTTTTACGGTACGAAGGTGACTGACAAACAAATTTTAAATGTAAGCATTGTCATCTATTTAAAAATTAAATACAAATTGTATTAAGAACTACAACTTAAAATTGCTATGTGGATATGAAAAGAAAGTGGTTAAAAAAGTTTGCTCAAAAGAGTAAACTTAATTTAATTATTAAGTTAATTGAGCTATGGTAAAGTTAGTTTCCAAACGAAATAAGCTTAAGAAAGCTTATTAATGAAAATGTGTTTGCTTTTGTTTAAAAAGAGTAATTCAATTCAGTTGTTAAGTGAACTGAGATAATGTGTTCAAGAAGGGTTGCCACTTGTTTAAAAATAATAATTCAATTCAGTTGCTAAGTTACTGGAGATATTACAATATTGATGGGAAACGAAGGAGTTTATTCGAATACATTTAAAAAAAAACTCCTTTTTCCAAAAATATTTATGAAGTCGGTTGCCACATGTTTAAAAAATTTATTTAATTCAATTAATAAGCGTACCCAAATATTAAAGTATTAGTGTAAAAGGAAAGGGTATAATAGAATATTTTTTTGAAGAGGGTTAGGTTGCTTAAATTGGCTGTTGTCGCCCGCCGTAACCCACCGCGCTTCATTGTGCTTGCTCCGAATTCTGAGTAGTGCAAGTACTAACATCAAAAATTATAGAAAATTCCTTTCTTATAGCAGTCTTCCTCGACAGGCAATGGCAAAACTCTGAGTGTATTTCTTCTAGGAAAAAACTTCTCACAAAATTTGTGTTAAAACATCAAGACACACACCACAAATGGTAGGGAAGTTCGGCAAAATATCAACATATGGTATAAGTGCCAGAATATTATTATTACAATATTATAAAAATTGTCTATCACATTCGAAAGCATAAAATCACGAAGGTACATTTCGGAAAACCGTTAACAAAAAATTATTTTATTGTTTTACTCTCTGCTCTTTTCTAGCCATATATAAGTTGATAAGGAAGAGATTGAATTTATTCAAAACTTCGAGGTCATAGGAAATTTTTTGGGTACATTTTCAATCTACCTATTGTTCTGTTAGAAGGGCTAATATAACAGAAAATGGAGATTGCTCAATTTTCAATCAATTTATTTTCAGAAGGTAAAGCATTCCATTAAGCTCGAAAGGTTGTTCTAATATTATATCACTAGGTTCAAATGGCCTTCATTTTATGAATTTATGATTTTTTAACTACACTAGATTTTGAAAGCTAAAAATGCAGCTTCGATGAATTTAAAAACAATGTCTAGCAAACCCGCAGTTACAAATGAAGTCGAGCCCAAAGTTAGCAGCAATTTTCTGACTTAAGGGCCAACTATATCTCGACTACGACTAAGGGGAATTATGTTTATTTGTCAAAGCTTACTAGACTTGAATCAATTGGAATCATAAACAGGGAGGTTTGGAAAATCTGGACTAAAGAGCCATTGAATGAATTTTTATACAGGGCATTTTTGTATTTTGATTTTCTAATTGCACCTGCGGCATAATTTTCTAATATTTTTAATATCGAGCAATAAATACGAATTTTCTATTCCAGCGGATCCATTTGTCGTAAAAGTGCTTCTCGTTGCGCTTAGGTTTCTAATTTCATCAAAATCGGATCACAAATAGAGATTTTCTGACTAACTCGTCTCTAGTGCCACCTAGCGCGTCTACTTTACCATCAAGGTATTTCATATTGCACCAGCACCACACCTTTCCAACATCATCAAAAAATTCGGATTTTTTGAATATATCGATACATGCGCCACCTAACGGATTAAAGTATAGCCTATATCCGTGTCAGAAGTCTAAAGAGCATACTGGTTAAATTAAAGATTTATACATAAAAAATTACAAAGCTAATTATTTCAAGTTTTAAAAATTTTGTTTGCTATCATCTTTACCATCAATTTCCTTTAAATTTCACACAGGGTCACTTATCCATCCATTCGAGGCTTACACAACACAAATTCAATTATTATCATCGCAATCAGCGAACATAAAAAGCGGGCAAAATATTGAACCCAATTTTGTTTACACAAAAAGCACCAGCGTTATTACAACAATAAGCAATAGTGGCAAGCGAAAATAACAGTTTCGAGTGAAACAACAGAAAAAGCAGCAAAGTACCAAATAAAATATGAAAATGAAAACAAGTAGCCGAAAAAAATTAAATAAGAACAAAATATTAGCAGGCAGCGAGACATAGCCGCGAGCATAAAGCGGCTTAAAAAATATATTTTATATGCGAAATAATTTTTGAAAACTTTGTTTTCTTTATTTACGTATGCCACTGAGTTTTTTTTGTAAAATGAAAAACGTAATATTTTTATGTAGAAAACGCACAACGGCAACTACGAAATAAACAAATAAGCAGACTGGCAACGACGCGCTGCTATGGAAATATGGGAACGCGCTGATGTCGGCTGTGAACGGATACCTCTGAGAGAAATCCACTGGTGCCGAACCGGTTCAGTTCTAAATAATTTGCACCAGGGCAGTGCGCGTTGGTGTTCTTCTGCAATGCAAGAAAATAGCATTCATCTCTCCTAAAACATTCGCGTAGTAAAGTGTGAATTTTGGCCAAAGGGAACTTTTGGTTTGTTTTTACAAATATCTTCGCAATTATTTAATTATCTTTATTATTTTTAAATAATTAATACAACTTCCATTGAGATTATTATTAAAACTTATTTAGTTAAAAAAATTCACACTGCCACAGAACATACTCGAACCCACTCTTCAGAATCGTAAGCTGGAGTTTTCATTCGGAGAATTCATCCTAAAATTGTCACACATCGAAGAGATTACATTGCCACGGCAATAACCAAATAACAAAAGTGTTTCGAGATTATCGAAATTCTTTAGTTCCAAAACAGAAACAATTTTACAAAAGTACAGTCCCCACTCCAGACAACCCTCCCGCCACATGGTATAAAGTGTTTTACGTCGATCCGTGCTAACATCCCTAGGGTATTGAAAAGCCGAGCAGATCAAAAAAATGAGTCGATTAGTGACCCGAGTTGCAAAGCAAGAAGAAAGCTCCTCGTAGCCGAAACTGCTATCGGTCGAGTTTTCGAAACGAACAAACTCATACTATTTCCCATTCGCTCACACAACATACATTAACCCCCATACATACCACGCATCTAAAATCATTTCTTCATAAGTTGTGTTATGGCGACTCGATTTTAGGCTGTTTTGCTATCCAAAAAATTTATTTTTACTTGAATGTGATGTATACTGCGTATGCATGTTTTCGTTGAGTGTACTATCCAAATTACTTCAATGAATGGGCATGTCGTTTAAAAATCCTTCGCGCAAATTTCCGTAGCATTTCGACATTCCGACGAGCATGCATTACCCTACTAACATCAAACAATTCATCATTCTAACTAATCCCAAAAAATCGTGTGGGCACAGTCCAATTTATATCGAGATTCGTTAACGTCTCAGCTTTCACCCGCTGTGGCCATGGAAGGAATAATTATATTAAATCCATGACGTTGAGGTGGAATTTGAAGTTCCAACGTGCAGGCCTTCATGAAGGAACAAGCGCTTACATTAGCACAAAGACAACTCGAAGTAGAAATGCAGCATTGAAGCAATAGACAAATATATCGTTACTCGACTCTCAATTTTACTCACTATGAACAATGAATCGACATTTCCGCATAACGACTCCAAATTTCTCGCTGTTTCGTGTAGAACGGGTCCAAAAAACTACTGACTGGTACGATAAATAAAGACACGCCATTATGGCAAGGAAATCTAGTGTTTAAAGTGCTACAGGTTCCTATAATGAGACAGGGAACCCAAAATGAACGTACAAAGGAGAAAGGATGCTGCTCGATAGGAAAAGTCCCTGAAAACTTTTCCAAATGGTTTCAGTAAAGGGGCGAATTCCAGTAAGAACTGAGAGCAGATAACCGACATTCAAAATATACTGGAATTAGGAACGGAACAGTTCCCTATGTTAGTGTAATGTTAGTGTTAATATCGCATAGAAGTTTTATTGGCCGCATTTGATGAAGGCAATACCAGTTACCTTCTTTTAGCTGATTAGACTGCATTAGAAGAGTAGTAAGCCTAACGAATCAATAATCGATCAGATATTTACAATAATCCAAATTTTTCATAAGATCCGTGAGACAAGTCAAATTGGGTTTCAAACAGTTTGATGAGCTTGATGTTGGGATAGCTGCTTCAGGCTGAATAATTAAATCTTGCGTACGCCAATCGGACTCAACATACGCGCTGTTGGTCATGCCTTTTTCACACCAAGTAGATAAAAAAATTGAGATCGAGTGGAGGTAAGACGTATCCGGATAGCCAAGTTACTCTTGGCGGCTTTAATTTTGATAAAATAGAAACACCGTTAAAGTCTCACATCACTACCATTCTATTGAAGGGTGCAGAAGCATACTCGTAGACTACAATAATCTAATATCTGGAGAGACGCCCTATAGAAAGTTCGAGCGAGGAATTATGCAGAAGATTTAAGAACCTTTGCCATTAGCAATATCAAATATCATAGCCGATTGAACGATAAGCAGTATACACATGACAGGAACATATTTATGGTATAGCGATATAAAAGCTCTAGAACTGAAAACATTGGATGCGACAAGCGCTACTGGTAGCACCCGCCGAGTTTAACGTGGGTTTCCGACAGCACCAGGCTAATCCCACCGTGCTCAAAAGCACCGTGGATAAAATTGATGCGTTTTTCAGCACCCCAATATGAACACACTAGTCGCTTTTGTAGGCTCTACTGAAGGTATATCTGAAACATTTTCCCGGATATAGGGCCGAAATTCTGTTGCAATACAACTCCACTTATTTCTCCACTAGCTTCCATAAATTCAAAATGACGTCATCTAGCACGAGGGACAAAGGACCACGAACTGCTTAGGCGGTTGTAGCGCCAATGATGGGCTAATATAAATAGCTATCAAATGAATAAGCTTTAAGTTGTGCTCTGAATTGGCTAGTTTTTATGATATATAGCGAACGATAGTTTCCTGTCATCTGTTTAATAATAAGAAGAATTTGGTGCTAACATTTGGCCGAAATTCTCTACAATTTGTGGTGTGCGCCGTGGTGTTGTACAACAAAATTAAGGGCTAACAGTCTTAGGCCGAATCAAAAGGGCAGATGATTTGTGTGATAAGCTTTTTCAAAGCAATAATACACTCGGTGGTTTGACATTGCCTGCCGCGGAGCGACCGCCGTAACAAAATTGTTTCTATAAATTTTGATATAACTCGTACGAGCCGTGGCTCCAACTCGGGGCAGTAGAAGAGACGAGTAAAAAAACCACTAATTATTTTTTGAGTTTTCTAAGTGGATTTCGTCCAAAGTCAGACTGTTATAGGCTAGTATTACTTCTGAAAATTGTCTTCTTAGTTTATTGCAATATAATACTGATCGTCTGCTTACAATAAAGATAAACGAAATAGCGACTAGTTGCACATAAAACTAGTAACAACCCACAGTAACCACAATACGAGTATATATGAAGGATATATAAATTTATGAAAATACTACAAAAAAGTAATACAAATTTGTAGCAAAGAGAAGCGCAAAGCTAGACTTCAATGTAAAGATAAGCCCATTTGTACCGAAGGTGAGTGAGACGCAGGACAATAGAGGTGTCGGTCGATCAACAGAAACAGTACCCTCATGAGGCACGGTAAGGCGGCCCGAAGCATTGAAAAAGGACTACTTATTTACATATGTACATAGATCCAGCCCAAAATTCCATATAAATGGTGGGCACTGAAGCGAGTAGACAGACAGACAGACAGAAAGATAAATAAGCGCTGCCTACAAATGTAAAAATCGAGCAACAAACTAAAATAGCAGACAAATAGCAGAACAAGCAGGAAACAAGCGAGCGGTCGCACGAAAAGACCCATGACAGCAATGGACAACATCCCAAAAGCGGTTGGAAATAATACTACGAGTATATAACTACACACGGACTTGGTCATTCTGTAACTGTATAAATTTGCATATTTTCCGGTTTGTTAAATTTGTTTTCCGTTCTACGTATGTACGACGTGAAAATCTGTATGCAACCGCTTAGCCAAACAAATAAAAAAATGTTTATATGTAGAAAGTTGAGTTGAGATAAATGCGTGTACATTTGCCAATACGCCTGTGTATATGCTACCTTTTTTTTTTTTTTGCTTTAACTTTAGTCCCATAGCTACGCTTGTTTGTCCTCCGCCAGCGCCTTTCAATAAATATGCAGGCGCTGCTGTGTCCCCACAAAAACAAAAAGGAAATAACGCCGAATGATTGGAAGCTACGCTGAAGCGGCTAGCGAACAACGCGCCTTTTTGTAAAACAAATCAGCCCACAAAAAAAGGACCGAAAAGTATCGCAAACACACACACACACTCACATGCACGCACGCTATATAAGAGAATTTTAAAAGATTATGGTTGGGGCTTTTAAAAATATGCGTTAAAATAATAGAAAAACTTCCAAGTCAAATTAAATGCATAAGAAATTGGGGATAAAAGACAATTGAGCTGACGCCCTCTAAGGAGGTGGGGTGCTTTAACTTCGGTTGGATCACTTGAAAAACAAAAGCTGTGGGAATTGTTGCGAGCGCGAGTGTCGTGTTAGTTCTAAAGGTTACGTATTACAATAAATTTGCGCTAAATAAATGTTTATACCCAATGCAGTAAAGCACAGTGGATATTTTGTATTCACCGAAGTGATAGGAGGAAAAATAGAAACTATGGTATAGAGGAATATTGTAGATCGATATCAAAAAGATTTATTGCACCCTGAACTCCGATTTTCCAAGGCAACTTCAACTCCGCTAATGAATACTACAGTGGCCTAGGAAAACGATATATTAACACTTAGATTAGACTACACCACTGTCTAGCTAAAGCCAGACTCTCACACGAGATCTACTTAAAATTAACCACCTGATGCTCACACCACAGCCTGAGTTTTTCTCGGTCGCTAGACCTACAACCAAAACTCAAGAATTTAATTTTAACACCGAAAATTATACTTAGATTATTTAAGGCCGACTTGCAAACTGCTACTCAGAGATTGTACATATAAACAAGCTGACAACAGATGGAGGCAAAATACGTGGCAGACGTGGCCTAAATGGGATCGGAAACGGTCGCGCAGCGTTCTCTCTCTAAGAAGGGAAAACATTTCCAACGTCATCGGGGCTCTAACAGGGCACTGTCTGATGGGGAAACATGCTGAAAGGTTGGGAGTACCCTTTCGAAGATGCTGTAGGTGCTGCAAGAACGACGAGGAGGAGGAAACGATCTTGCATTTACTGTGTAAGTATCCTGCACTGTGTAAAAGCAGAATGCGATATCTGGGATCACCGTTTTTAGATGACCTTAGTGAGGTTTCAAGCACCGAGGTAAATTGCCTGTTGAGGTTCATCAGCGAGGCAAAATAATTTGGTGAGGGGTAATTTTCCTCTTGGATGGTACAAATTGTTCCTTGTGGTAACACAATGGACCTCCTAATATTGGCCTAAGTGAGCCGCTGCAGGCGGCTGTCACTCCAACCTAACCTAACCTGAGGCCAAATTACTCTCACGATTTTAAAACTGAAAAATGGTAAATATAATCTCCGTCGGACCTACATATTTTTAGCACGCACACTTTTCTCTCATTATTATTATAGGCTACAAGGCACTGCGACTTATTCTATTGTGCACTGTCTTTTTCTTTGAATACCTTAGACTTTTGATATATTTTAGCACTGCTTGAGCTTTGTTCATTAATAGGTTATGTGGGTGGACAACGATATTACCTAAATGGCGGCGCCTTTGTATGCCTGGTGCAGGGCAGTTACAGACAAATTGTTCTGGGTTTTCTAATTCTATTTCACAGAATCGAGAAAGAGCAGTATCAAACTGTCCCAGTTTGTAATATCCTGTAAAATACCCGGTAAGGATATACATAAGCCCTCTCTACTTAGTGAAATTAACTATTTCGGCATTCTCTTTGAGGAAACAAGGAATTGTTTTGATCGACGTTGCCCGGGGCTATTTAACCAGTAGCTAGCGAATTTATTTTCATCCAGCCTGTGGTTCAGACCCAATAAAGGACATATCAAGCTGTTAAAGTTTTTTGCTGTGTTGAGAAGAACAAGACACTCAAATGCCAGTTTAGAGGTGAACATGTCTGATTGACCCACTTTTGAAGTCGCCTGACTGTCGGAGAGGATATATATGTTTGTTCCTATCAAGCACAGATTCTTTGGCATGAATTTCTGCCTGAAATATAGATTGAACACACATGGGTATGAATATTTTGAAATTGGGGACGTATATTCCTGCCCCTGTTCTATCATTACCCAATTTTGATCCATCCGTAAACTAGACCTGTGAATAAGTTTTAAAGTTGATAGGCATTATCTTCCAGTCTTCTCGATCATTAATAGTGACTTGGAAGCTTTTAATAAGATATAAATCCTTTGTTGGATTGGGCAGCGTTTTAAGTTTTCTAGAATCTTAATATATCTGCTTTTGGGAACGAAGATGTCCTCTAACCTTAGGATAACAATACTTGATTATCTTTTTATTACGATAAGAAGCGGTGGAGTGTGGAAAAGCACTCTCAATGCGTCAATAGATAACCATTGGCCTATTAATTACTATGCAGTAGAACATTTTGGGACTCAAACCCCACGTATTACCAACAGTCCATTTTGCTTTTCGCCTCACCTTTTCGAGATGATTTTTGTCAGAGACTACTGCTAGGTAGGTCGCTTCATTGGGTGGTGGGGGCATTAATAGAAGGCATGTAATGTTGATTATCCTTTTTCCTCTTCAGGGTAGTTTGCGCACCATTTGTTGGTAATGTTCAAGGCTTGTTACATGCGATCCAAAATGCTTTGTTCATGCCAGCCTAACAGGTATACTCCAAAGTCACCTGAGTAGCTCTGTGTATGTGGGCATAGATTGTAAGGTTCGTGAAGTAGCTCACCACGGTTCACAGTAAGGGGAGAGAGTGCAACCCTTTGCGGGCAGCCTCTAGTGGTTTTGAGAGTTTTACGGGAACCAACTTGCTCCACGCATAAAGCTCTTGCAATACCCAAATCGAAACATATATGTCCATGATCCGACATGGATATTTCTCTTAACATATGCCAATTTGATACTTCTGAAGCTGCATTAATGCTGCTGAGCGTTAAATCAGATGCTGCCAAATTCTCGGTAATAGATTATATTTTTTTTGTTGATCAAGTTGCTCGCTTTCTCAATATATCGATTTAACGTTATGGACCAAGTCAAATATTCTTTAAAAAATAAATTAAATTATTGTATATTTTGAATAATAGTAACGATTACCCAATAAAATTGAAATTCAGTTTTCCCTTTTAATTAAATAAAAACTCTCTCAAAGAATAAATTATAAGTTATTTCCATTACAAAGGACATCTCGTCGAAAGTGACCACATCATTTCTGCGCAGACAACTCGCTTCTACAAAGATATCGTTCCAACGGAAATGTAAACTTTTTGTTGCACCCGTGAAAAAATTAAGCGTTATTGCAAAGTAGAGGCAAAAATTGTGTATATTTTCTTCTATATTAATTCATTTGGGGTTTTTTGTGAGGAAAGCCCTTGAAACGATAAAAAAATTGGGCCTTATAGTTTTTAAAACTGATTACGAAAATGGAAATAATGAAAATACAGGCACTTGTGGTCTATTTTCCGAAACTGTAGAACTCTCAAAGATTCTGAGCTCAACTTACCAAAGATGCTCCAATGTAGATGTGGCGCTATAAAATTTAATTTAATAGTGGAAGTTGAAGTTTTATAGTCTGGGCACATTTCACATAAAACGAGCCTTTCATGCCACTCGTGGTATCAATCCAATGATTTTTGGAATCAAAGGTTCTTGCGCTAGGATGGTCTGTGCTCATTACAAACCTGGTTCTGCCTAGCTTTGGAGAGTCAACCAACACCAGCTGGATACCTGAAGCATTGAGACTGGCTAAAGTCTATGCACGTTGTTCAAATAAAGTCACCTAACTTGACGAAACTAAGTAAATTTTTTACCAAGACTGCACTAGGAAGAAGACGTCAGAGTTTTTGTTGCTTTATTTATTTCATTCATCATTCTAATCATCCATACCAGACAGAAGGTGCATATTCAGTGAGCTCCTAATTCGATCGGAAATGGTGTGTGGTCTTTTTGATCACAGTAACTATTTGTAAGTTAAGTTTCTGGAAGTAGTTCAAAATTAGACAAGGATTTTGAAACATATATCTTCCTCAACTCATATCTAAAGATAAGCCCTGATATTGCTTGTTACTAACGACTTTATAAAAAATTATTCATAAATAAACCAAAACCAAATTTAGTGCTAGCCAAAAAACCAAAGCACACCAACCAGCCCAGACTCAAAAGCCAGGCACGCCCTCAACCGTTCACGCACCTCTGCTTCTACTTCTTTAAAAAACTTTTTCGTTTAGAGTTCTACATTTAAATGTTCCGTACTACGCGCTGTTTTTGTAAATGTTAATGTTTCTTGTTTTGTTACTGCAACAATGGTAATGGAAAAAGTTGTACTTTATTTTTTTTTGTGATTATATTTTTTCGCATATCTACCGCTATTGTTGCCATTGTTGTCGTTGATTTGCTTTTGTTAATTTTTTTTTGTACTTTTCTATTCTTTTTTTTTTTTGTAATGCTTTTACCGCCTGCCAGCTATGCTAGCGCCGCTTTGTCGCTTTATCACACTGGAGTTTTGTACAATTGTGTAAACGAAATTGTTTTAAATGCATGAAATCTACAATTTACAATTTTATTGTAAATTTACGAGGGATATCTGTTGCATTTTAATTCAAAGTTTCGCCAAACTATTTACGAATGCAACAATGAGCCGCAAAAAAGCTAACGAAATTTTGAGGAGAGAAACAACTGAGGCTAAAGGGGCGTTGTAAAAAAGAAAGAACGAGGAAGGAGTAAAGAAGAGAAGGAAAAAAGGCGAACAAAGGAAATGTTGGGTGGCAAAGTGACGCTGTGTAGCGAGTAGTGAAAGTTCTGCCTCATAAGTATAGTTTGTTCTGCATACATTTGAAATTTGTTCCATACATATCTAGTTAGCTATTTGCATTCTGTGTTACTCATACAAAAATTCCTCATACATTTGAGTTATTTAAAATCGCACCAGACCAACGCTTGTAATTAAATGCAAGATTGTTGTTGTCGCTGTCTCGGTTTGCAACTCTGTAAGTGCGTGCATGCATGCTGAATGGATATACAAAGTCCTGCAGGAAAATTATGAGCCATCCGTACAACCGAAATTGTAATCAATTTTAGAATCGATTTTTAACTAACCTTCGGGCACTGAATCTTTAATAGGAGTAAATGTCGAAACCTTTAGATATTTGAATACTCGATAGTACTTTTTTAGCTTTCTTCGAGTTCTAGAAAAGATATACAGGCATGTTCCGAAATTCGAAAAAATTGAAATGGACTGGATTTGGAAAATCTTTTACAAGATTTTTAACTAAAATACTTAAAGTTTTAACAGTAAAGCTATTTATATTACGTGATAGATGCTTACATTAAACTCTTCATATAAAATATTCACTAATTTCAAAAGATATAATTTTAAGTATATGGCAAATCGTTCGATTTTTGGTTCATGGCCGATAAATTATTCAACCATATTGCCATCTGCTGATCTTTATTGCCATCTACTTGGCATATGGAAACAATCCATCACAAACATATTCTGGCAAAAAGTTTGGACTTTGTTGTCAGGTGCTTAAGATCTCACTTTCAAAATTCGTCATGTGATGCTAAGCGTCAAGAAATGTTTGCTGGGTTGCAAAAAAAAGTTGTTGATAATTACTTACGCGTATTTTATTAAAGCTGTTTGACAGGCTTGTAATAATTTAGATATGTCCCTTAAGCCTTTCGGGACGGAGTTTTATTTGGAAAACGGAAATAGTTCCAACAAAAATTCCTGCTCCAACTGAAAGATTGGGTTAAATTCTAAAATTGTTCTTTTTTCATGCATAACAGTTTTCTGGAGAATATAAAGGTCCAATAAAAATTGTTTATGGGTATAGTAAATTAGAGTAAGAAATATAATCATTGGAGGCAAACCAAACTAGGCAAGGGATGAAGGAAAATCGTTCCAATATACATCATTTTATCACCCTGTCGGTAAAACAGAAGATCAAAAAGAAACGAATATAATCAGGTCTTTTCTGCATTTTGAAACCAATCAAATTTTTGATTTCGATTTTGACAAAATTTGATCGTTTTTTAAAGTTGTGCTTTCGACTAGCCGATATGACAGGAAGGCCGATAGTGACAGCAAACGACGCCATATTTTCCCGCTCTTTTGACATTTCTCTTCAGTAAGGTTTGCCATTTCATCATGGAAAGATATACGATCCAACAACGAGTCGAAATTATTAAAATTTACAACCGAAATTCGGAGTCAATTGCCTCAACTTTAAGAGCGCTACGTCCAATTTATGGTCGTCGTCATTTCTAGCTGAATGGCTTCGCCAATAAGCAAAATATGCGTTATGGGACAGGCAGAAATCCACACGTACTCCATAAGACAACATTGCATCCCGAAAAAATTACGGTTTGGTGCGGTTTATGGGCCGCGGCGGCATCATTGGGCCATACTTCTTCCGTGATGATCAAGACCGGCACGGTACTGTGAATGGGAATCGCTACCGCTCAACGACGATTGATGAACTTCAGCGTCTGGACTTCTGCAAGCGTGCCCGTGGTGCGCATGCAAAAGAAATCGAGTTTCATACATGATGGCAACGAATGTACTTTCACAGGAATAAAGAATTTAATTCATATCCCAAACCGTTTTTGTTTTATTTAAAAAAACTTTTGTTGCGTTCCTATTGAAAACCCCTGTATAAGACATTTGTAGGCCAATACTTTTATATTATATTTAAAGCTTTATATTATTGGGAAGATTTAAATATCTTTATTGTTCTATCTGTATTCAATTCGTTTGATAAAAATGTATCAGAAAATTTATATATACAAACTACTTAGATAATTACAGGGAACACGAAAAGCGTGACACTCAGCTGTTCTTCTGCGACTGTTGGCAACCCCTACGATAGTAACCCATTGAGATCAGCTAATTCTATTCGTAAACAAAACTTCATTAATTGATTCGTATTTTCAAACTGATTATCGACTCGGAATGAAAATGATTCGAAAATTATTCGAACTCAATCGGAATTAAGATCACCACAAACAAAACGAGTCGGAATTTACTTTACTTTAGAAAAATTTATTATGATGAGATTTGATATTTATTTCAATTTTAAATAAGTTAATATAATATAATGTAGTTTTGTTATTAATTTAATTTGTGGAAGTTTCCAAAACATTTGTAACAAAACGTTTTGTTATAGCCAAAGCAGATCAGATTCGATTCCAAGTGAAAAGTGTAGAGTATCTTACGGCAATGGTTCCCTTGCTTAACTTGCAAGTAATCGCGAATGTTGATACCCTCAGATTTTGAGCGCTTGGGAGTTTTTCCTCTCTGTCGGCGAAGCCTTTTCTCACGCCTTTTGCTTCCTTCGAAAATCATTGATTCAGCTATGGGGTTGAGTATAAATAATCCATGAATTTGTCATGCTATTAACCAATAGCTTGAAACCAATTTTTTCCGCCACTTTCAAGACTAACGATTGAAATCATAAACGGTTGTCTTCTGATTAGCCAATTCGACTCCACTTATAATTCTATTATAGTCACTTATACTTTTAAGACATTTAATTTTCTCGATCCATTCTTTTGCTTTCTCTAATCTTTTGTTTTGAAATTCTCGGCAACTAGAGCACTATTTACCCACTGGGCAACTGCTCGTATCTCGTCGTTTTCGGTGAGCTCAGTAGCCGCATTTTCAGTAGGCTGAAAGTTGGATTGAGATTATCGCCAGCTCGTGTGATGGAGCTTCAGTTCTTTCGAAACTCAACTCAACTCAAGATTCTCTCGGGTTAGCTTCTTTTTCACCATCTGAAATTCATATTGGCATCAATACATCATGGAAATGGAAATGAAATGAATATCAATAATTTTGGTAGTGATAACTTCTGTCTGGAAAACAATGGCAGCTTGAGGCAGGCGGTAAAATGTATCTTCTCCAAAGGAGTCTGGAAATAGCGCTGACCCAAAACCCTGCTTCATCTTGAAATAATTAAAATGTCGGAAATCTAAGAATTCAGTAAAAAAATAAATAAACATCGGTTTGTTCAATAAATCTGGTCTAAAATTGTGCGGTAAGAAGTACAAAAACAGGAAATTATTATATGTTACATCAGATTTAAAGTTTGATCCACCATAACTATGTCACTTCTACGCCGATGTTGATAATTTTTATTTTATCTGAAAACATTATCTAATTTGCTAGAACAAAAATGTAATATAAACTTAAAATTACTTCCTGAAAAACGAAGTTGTTAAAAATTAAGTACCTCATCTTTTTTTTGAAGGCTAGAAACCCTGAAATTGGGAAATATCTCGAAACCGGTTCTGCTTTCTTAGTATGCGACTGTCATATTTGGATTTGACGAAAAATTAGATTTATGTTACGTGGTTATGAGAATTTTTGAAAATTGCTGTCTTGAATAATCAAACATACAAATAGCACGATACGAGCCATAATAATAATAATAATAATTTGGTACTTATAGCATATAGCCCGAACTTCTTTTGCAATTTGTGGTGTGCGTCTTGCTTTTGCAACACAAATTGAGGGGAAGTATTCTATTGCCGGTCAAAGGGTGGCTGCTATTAGTGAAAACTTTTCCATATTTTGTCGTTGTTGCTTGTGCCGTCCAGAATTCGAACACGGCACACTCGAAAAAGTGCACGCATATTAAATACTCGACTACGGCAAGCCCTAATAATATCCGCTTAAATGAGTGTCCTTCCAAATCTGTCGAAAATATTAAAATAATGTAACAAGTTTACAAAAAAATTTAAGATATTTTATATAAAGTTTATAAGCACAATTTAATTGTAAGCAAGTAGCATTTCCTACAAGGCTGCATTTATTTGTGCGCGCGTATGTGGTAATGATGACAAGTTTCAAAATGGGATTTGTTGCAAAGCTTAAATAATGAAATGTTAATAAATTTTAGTGCTGGAATTATTCCAATGTGAAATTTATTCATATGAGAAATGAAATTTCAGTTTGAGCAGTAAATAAATACCATTTTGCGACACTGAAAACTAATAAAATTGAGAATACGATTGTGTGATTTACATAGCGGATGTTAAATAGTTTTTTATGATAACGTACAGTGGGTGTCTAAACGTGACGATTTCTGGTTTACGAATATTCAATATATGCCTATTTTAATATGGCTGATGTATTCAAATATATATATTTTCATTTGATTAATATTTTAAATAGAAATGACGTGTAGTTTGAATGAAAAAGAAGCTTACTGAAATATTTATTTTAAAATCATATTAAAGTATTAAAAAAAATTTCGCGTGCTCAACACCTGGTTCCATATTTTTGGTATAGCCGCCTTCTATCAGAAATATAAGGATCAGGGTTGTGACTTTTATTATTTTTTAGATTCCAGAAGTTATAACAGGCAAACAAAGGTAACTACGATATTGAAATTTTGCAAAAGTAATGAAGAGGTCGCTATTATATTTTAGAATAAAAGGGCGTTTTCCGACCTATTTTCCGCATACCTCCCATATGAGTTAATTTCAGATGCATTTGATTTCCAACTTAAAAGTACTTTCCAGGGCAGAAGTAAACCAAAGCAGTTTTCTATAAGTAATTTTAATATATGTGTGAACTATACCCTTCCTGTAGAAGCGTTGAAAATTCAATACAATTTGTTTTTTGAAAAGTTCAAATTAGCATATGTAAAGCACACATACAAATGTATGTATATGAATACCCTAGAATGTTCCCATCTTGAGTGAAAATCAAAGCATAACTTGGCCACATCTTTTTTTTAATTTAGGAGGATCTCGGATAAAATTTCATTTAGGTGCAAAAGCAACACTGCCCGCATCTTTCAAGCCACACTGGATTTGTTTAGTGCTATTTGAGAAAGGAAAATATTTGTGCTAGCAAATTTTAGGTTGATTTAGTTACATATTTAAAAGTACCATGCAAATAACAACGGATTAAATATTGAATTGAAATGCCCCAAGTATTTTCTTTGGGCTCATTCACAGTAGCGCAGTTTTTTCACTTCCCAACACTACATCTTAGGTCGGATATCATTTAACCGAGTTGGTTCAACTCGCATATTTTTACGAGCTAGTGTTGTTGCTTTACATGCATTTTGTTATCCTACCTAGTGTTCTTTTGCAACTAGGGTACAAAGAAACGGCCCTATTGTTTCCTTCTTTCTCGTTTTTTAGCCAAACTTTAAAAAACGCATTTGTAAAAACTATCATGCTTAATTCGTGATAAAATGTATTCGAGCAAAAACTGCAAGGTAAATAAAATCTAAATATTGTTGTAAAAATATTTTACGCGACCGCTAAGTTCACCAGCACGTGGAAACTATGAAATGAGTTTCCCCATATGTCGCCGGGAGAGAAGTTTTCTAACTGCTTAAATGTTATTGTTGTTGTTCTGTTTTGTCTTGATTACATATTCTTAGCAATAGAATATTTTTCCATTCTGAATTATAACAATAAATTGTAATTCCTGGCATTGTTTTTTCACTTTTGGAGTTCTCATATCTAAAAAAGTTACACCGACGCCGTTTTCTTCGCTACCATCCATAAAAGACGTGACAAAAATTTTTACCAAAACCCCCTACACTTATATTGAATGTACATTGAATCCATAGATGGGCTAGAAATAATTCAAAATTTATAGAATTCAGTTAATAAAGAGTAGTAAGGAACAATGTGCCTTGACATGGTTTAGAGTATCATCGACTTATAACATTGAAACCCTAGGCATGTAGAATTTTTCTATAGGCAGAGACGTATATGTAGAAATCTGTGGAACTTTTATTATATCATTCACAAAAAACCGCATAAATTACATTTCCCATTCAGTACAATTCATAAAAAATGTCAAGCTTATTAATCAGACAAGTTGGGCTTTAAATCATTTAATTTTAATACATTGAAATGAATATTTTGAATTGCTTCTTTCGAAAAACAAAAGAAAAACATTGTGGAAGACCTCTTGAGATTTAAAACTCACCGAAAAGTATAGAATAACTGCCACTATTCTTAACCTTGCTAGCCTTGGATACCACAAATTGTAGAAGAAGTTCGGCCAAAATGGCAGGTTATGAACTCGATCGATTTACAAAAGAAAAAAAAAACAAAAATATTAGTCTGAGTGAAGTCGAGAAGTTAGAATATTTTAACCGATTAACTTCCATAAATCTTTCAGAAAAATTCACAAATCGTTAGAAAATTAAAATTTCCTTGCCAGGGTTTTCCTCGGGCAAGACACTTATATGTATACACTTGCGGTCAATAACTGTAAATTTGAAAAAATTTCTACTAGATCTAGTAAGCACTGAGAAATAAATTATTTTTTATGAAATTGGGCTGCACACTGTTCAGTTATAATCGTATTTTGGTTGTGTATTTGAAAAGTTGTGCAAAATGCCAAATAATCGGCAGAAACTAACGCGTGATCAAAAAATTCACATATTGGCATTAGATGAAGAAAAGTTATCTTATCGGCAAATAGCAGCTAGAATTGATTGTAGCCATGCAACTATTGTTCGTCTTTTACAAAAAAAAAAAAGATAATAGTGATGTGTTGGAGCGTAAAAAGGGAGCAGGTCGTCCTCGAAAGTCAACTGAGAGAACCGACAACATACGGCGGCGGATAAGTTTAAGTGACCGCTTTAAAAGTGCACGTTCTATAAGGATGGAGATGCAAAATTTTAACCAAGTGGATTTAGGTGTCGATGATGTGGGTTTATATGGAAGACGCCCTGCCAAAAAGCCACTATTAAAACAAGAAATGAAGGCTGGACGAATTTCTTGGGCTGAAAATTACCAAAATTGGGATCAAAATGATTGGCAACAGATTATGTGGTCTGACGAAAGCAAATTTAATTTGCTAGGCTCACAAAATTTGCTTTACGTGCTCCCCGTTCAGGTCGTGAAAGGTTCCAGGATAATTGTGTAGTAAAAAAAGTTAAGTTTCCTCAAAGTCAAATGATTTGGGGCTACTTTTCATACCATGGTTTGGGGCCTCTACACCTTGCTGATGGAATAATGAATGCACAAAGCTATGGGACAGTGGTTAACAATTTTTTAGTACCCACAATTGAAGAGTATTATTCTTATATGGATCGCCCAATCTTCCAGAATGACTCAGCGCCATGCCACTGTGCAAAATGAGTAAGTTTTGATTGGAAACAAATCTTGTGTAAAACATCTATACAATATTGGATTCAGGAAAATTTTTATTTTTAGTTGGCCAATACATTTAACGATCTAGGGATTCAACGCTTGGATTGGCCTGGAAACACGCCAGATATAAACCCTACGAGAAGTGTGAAGTTGCTAAACAGAAGCCAACACATAAAAGTCAAGTGATAAAGATTTTAGAACTGGTTTGGTATGGTCCCGTTATACGGAAATCAATTGAGGTCCTAGTGAATTCTATGCCTTCAAGAATTAAGGCAGTTATTGAGGCTAAAGGAGGAAAGACTCCTTATTAGGAGAGCCTATTGTGCAGTCTATATTTCTACCGTTAGTGGTGAAAATGATTTAGTCGCTATAAGATAACTTCACATTGTTTTCCTTTAATTATTCATGAATATCATCGAATATACATTTTTGTTAATTTTTTTCAATTGATTGGCTATTCCTTATAAAAACCATTTTCGAGAAAAATTTTTGTGTTTAACTAATTTACACTATGTTGCCAAACAAATAAAAATGACCCTAATATTCTAACTTTATAAACAAATTGCTCATGTGAACTTATTTCAATTATATTTGGTGGTGGGTTTTTATTGAACGCAAGTGTATACAAAGAGCGTAAAAGCGCACAGAAAATCAAAAAAAAAAAAATTAGTGCACTTGAAACTTCCATTGACATTAAAATTTCCAGTTAACAGAACTGTTAACTGAATTTCATAGGAAACTATTTGTTATTTTATTTTGCATAGTATTCGTCTTTAATCTCACAAATGTTTTGTGCGAGTAGACCCCAGTGACATTTTCCGATGAATATTTCTCCGGAACATCTTAACCCTCTAGCGACTTTCCAAATGGATTAAAATGTTCTAGGATGATAAAAATTTAACTGTAAATGTCTTAACCTTTCACACCGCTCAGACATAAATTGTAACCATTATTTCACTTTGTTAAAAAACAACTTATGCTGGAGATGGAAACTTCAGTATTTAGGCCATTTAAAAAAAATGCCGAGTTAACTATTGCAAATCCATCGAGTAACAATAAAATTGAGGTATTATTAGAATATCATGAAATATTGTAGTTTAAAAGGTAAATTGGGGGAAAAGCGCGTACGTAAACTGCATATCGATGGCAACATTGATATCTGTTTACTACGCTGGAGTCACGGTAGGAGCTTCATCAAATTTGTGTCACTACAGCCCGCGACTACACTGCTGAGTAACCTCACTATAATACAAACTTGGCTGCACTCCCCTCCCCACCCCCATGAAATATATATTGTAACCACTTTCAATTCAAGTGTTTCGAAAGTACATATTTCTAAAGCAATCGATTGAACGCCTTCTCGCTCGACAGCAATTTCGAATGAGTGGAGTAGACAAGAATAGTGAATTGAAATCGGAAGACAAGTCAATAAAAACTATAAGTACTATTTGTAAACACAAATACACACAAACATGCACACACATCAAAATTGTAGTTCTATACATGCATTGCATATTTGCCAATTGACTGACTAACTTCGATAGCTAATATCTTTCGCTGATTTCAACTCTCACTATGCTGACTTATTGAATATCCTGGGTAAATGCCAATATTTGCAGCGTTTTCATTATAGTTGTTTTTTTCAATATTTTTCTACAATAATCATCGCTAGTGCTTTGCAAAATAAATACGACCACAAGAGATTGAATTGTGCAGCAACAGCAACAACAGCAGCAAAGTATAAATACAAGCACAAATAGAGTATGGAGTTGTTGTTGGTAGTGGTGACAGCTGCGAGTTCATGGGAATTGAGGCTGTGTTGCACGTACGTGGCTACAAAATATTCACACACACATACATACATACATCTTTAGTTATATGAAAACATAAGCCACATTAACGTAAGCTGTCGGTTGCAGTGAGTCCAATCGCCTAGTATTTGTATATATCTATGTATATTGTGTATATCAGCCCTATCGGAAAAAGCAGAGAGTCGACTACTACTACAGTCAACTGCATCGAAACAAAGGCATGTTAAATTAGGCTCGTTTCTTTGCACCCGAGATGCAAGAGAACGCTCCAGCTCGGATAAAACTTCCCTTAGTTGCAAAATCAACCCTGTTAGCCTCTTTCAGGAATGTTGCGATTTGTTTAGTGCTATTTAAGAACGGAAAATAATTATGCCGGCAATTTTTATCTTCTTAGGGTTAATACACAATAGCGCAGTTTTTTCACTTCCCAACACTACACTCAGGTCGGATATCATTTAACAGAGTTGGCTCATCTCGCATATTTTTCCGAGGTAGAGTTGTTGCTTAACATGCAATTCTTTATTGTGCCTAGTGTTCCTTTACAACTGGGTTACAAAGATACGGACTCACTGAACAAAGAACGAAGCCCTCAAACCCAACGATACGCGAGCGGTATTGATGTCACTGCAGCAACTGACTACTCTCTTTGGAAAGCTATGAGCAAGCTTAAGAGGCCTACCCTTCACTCCACGTCATATATGAACCCTCCCCAGTACAACAGAAGAAGTAAAACTTACTTTGAGTTATCTCGACCGAATGGGCAAACCCATATAAAAGTTCTCAAAATTAAAAGTAAAAACAGCGATTGAAAAGCTAAAACCAAAAAAGGTCCCTGGCTATGAGCTAATTACTAGCCAATTGCTTATGAAACTACCTCAGATGGGCAGAACGTTTTTAGCTTATCTGTTTGATGCAGTTTTGACAACTAGCTTCATACGTCCCCAGTGGAAAGTTTCACACGTAAAAAATGATACTTAAGCCCGGAAAAGTGCTGATTAAGTTGAATTTTTTCGGCCTATTAACTTACCACCCATTCGATTCAAGGTTATTGAAATAGTTGTTTTTTTTTTTAAAGACTGCTTCCAATTATAGAAGACCGAAAGCTAATACACAACTACCAATTGGGATTTAGAAGAACCAACTGCACAATCGCACAAGTTCACAGACTTTTTGAGAAAATATATTCTTCACTTGAGTAAAAAAAATTACTGTATAGCTCTCTTCCTCGATATATTACCAGAACTTTATTGTACTTGGCATGATGGCCTACTCTATAAAACAAACCCCACCGATCAACTTCTACATATTTATCAAATCCTATCTGGAGAAGCGCTACTTTTTTGTTAAACAAAGCGAAGAACAGAGAGAGAGAGCTTAGCTGGTGTACCACAAGGTAGTGTCATGTGTCCCATACTATACCTACTCTACAAATGAGTTCTGTCTATAATATATGTAAGGACTCACCATTGGCACTTTTGCTGATCATACTGCTGTTTTAGCAATGGATACTTCTCCGCATTTGGTTTCATTCAAACTTCAAATAGGCCTTAATAAAATCGTTGACTGGCTAAAAACAAAGAGCAAATAAAGTCCAATGAAACTCAATCCGTTCAGGTGACTTTCACGCTCAATCGCAACATCTGGCCTCCAGTAAAAATAAATGATATTAATATACCCCAAAGTAACTAGACCAAATGCCTTGGTAACTACTTGGAGAACTCATATATTCAGCAAGCGCAAGGCTCTCGGTGTAAAAGTCAGAAACCTATATTGGGTTTTGAAACGAAAGTCTGAACTATTAATTGCCAATAAATTACTCCTGTACTCAACTATCATAAAACCAATCTGGACTTATGGTATGCAAATGTGGGGCACTGCAATAAATTCTAACATTGAAGTCTTGCAAAGATTCCAGTCGAAACCGCTGCGATTTATAGAAACATGAACACAAATGATTAATTACATCGAGCCCTTTAAGCTCCCAATGCCCGCATAGAAATTAGAAAATATCTTGCATCTCATAACTTAAAACGACAAAGTCACCCCAATTCACTAATAACAGAGATGATATCGCAACGATACATTTTAACCCGACTCAAGAGAAAGTCAACAAGAGATCCTCTTCGCTGATTACACTGCGTAACAAATTTTAAGTTTGATTTTAAAAATATTTTAAAATTTTTGCATAGTTTATTTTGTGGCCTAATTTGTTTAAAACGATAATATTAATTTTTCACCTCAAGGTCAGTATGAGGAATATGGGATATAAGGAAGTGGTAAAAAGCAACAGCAGCTCACAATGCGACTGTGGTTCATTGCCCAGCAAGTCGTAGGTTGTGGGTTCACAGCCCGGTGGAGTCATGGAAAAAATCGGATGAGAAGATGTGGTGATCTCCGAAATAGCTATATATTCTAGCTGTTTTCTTTTTTCCAAATACTTTCAGTATACTGGCCTTGTGCTCAAAATCAATATTGTCGTTTTTTATTTCAGTTATTTTTTTGAAAGTAACATTAATAAATTTAACAAAAATCACAAAAATTCTGAAAAATTAAAAAAAATAAATAGTTTTATCTTGAACAGCTGTAACTCAGCATGCATTTAACCAATCCCTACCAGCTTTATGTTATTAAAAGCTCATTAATTGTCTTTCACACAAGATACGCAATGATCGCACTAAACAATTAACCAATACAAAGTTGGTAATGAAGTGATAACCCAAAAAAAAAAAAAAAATTTCATATACTGATTTTTTTGACATTTTTTGCTTCAAAAGCAGTGTAATTGAACAAGAAATCGACACACGCAATACTTTTCAAATATTGATGTAATTATTTTCAATTTGTATATTGACTAGAAATTAAAATATACTTTTGGTAAAAGTTAATATTTATATATAACGTAAACTGAACATATTTTAATAATAATCGGAAATGGACAGGTTTGATAGCAGTTGGTAATAGACTAGTTTTAAAACAGTTTGAAAAAAAATGGAATTAAAAATATTTGAAAATAAAATCATTTTATTGCTGCTGGAAAAAATCTAATTATGATGCTCATCCTCTCAAACATATTTGAAAATATTTGACGGCAAATGCAAAGTCAGATAATTAAATAGCTCCTAGGACGTCGAAGTGTTAATAAAGTTAGTTGCTTACAAGGAAAAATAAAGAATTCCAATAACTTGTAGTTGCAAGGACCCTCTGGCCGAGAGTGGATCGTGGGCGCTCAAAGGAACTGAGGTCTCTTACTAAGCGGCAACTCTCGACCCTCGTAGGTGGTTTGACTGAGCACTGTCCGTTGGGTATTCATGCGGTTAGGCTGTAGATAGTCTCTGGCCCTTTCTGCCGCAGCTGTATGGAGGATGATGAGGTGGTTTCATCTTTTCATTTTCTGTTCAGCTCCCCTGCCTTTGCGAGACTGAGGTTCGTACTTCTTTCGTACCCCAGAGGAGCTTTCTGGGGTGGGGATTGGCGATTTGTGGGACTTCATTCGGGGTACGCAACGTTTCTCCGGTTAATCATTCTTAGTTTTCCAATTTACGTTACCGTTCATTTAACAGGTGGTATCACAATGGACTCCTATGTCTAAGTGAGTTCCTACTGCGGGAACTACCACATTAACCGAACCTAACCTAACCTATAGTTGGTGAAAAAATACTTTTTAAATTCCTTTTAAAGTAATTCTATTTCCGACAGGGATTTTATGTATGTATGTGGGCGCGCTCGTGTGCGCCTAAGCACTGCATCTCTTATTTGTTTGGCTACCGCCTTGTATGTAAATTTACTGTCGCTTATCTATCTCTGCCTATGTATGTATTTACTTCAGTATTTGTTTGCAAAAATGTGCCTGTATGCCTTGTGTGACGTCTGCAACTGTGCCTCTTTGTGCATTATTGATTTTCAATGTGACATACTTTTAGGCGTATAAGCAATGCTTTATGTTGCGCTTACGAAAGCTGCTGTTAATGAATATTATGCCACCGGCTTATAGTGATTAATTGCGAAAATTTAATGTATAATAATAATATGGCAATAATCAAAAATAATAACCAATATAAAAAAGCAAGAAATTCTATATGAATTGTGTACCGTTAAAACAGCAGAAACTTAATTAATTTAACACATTCTAGCAATTAAAAGGTAATCTCACTACCAAGCTAAGAGCAAACGTATATGCAGTGTGGATGGACTGAAAATTTTTGTTTAGTCTTTTTTTATAAAATATATAAAGGGTGCTTTTTTTAGACTGAGAGAACTTTCGATAAGGATAGCTGTCACTTGACAGCTGGTAAATGACATTTCGATTTGACATTTCTGTTCAGTAAGCATTACAAATTGTGGAAATTGACTTAAAAGGCAGTGCTCTGTTCGCCAAACTTATAGAGCACTTCGTGAATTTTATGGTTCACATAATCGAGCATCAGAGCAGCTTATTCATCGAACTGTTGCTAAATTTCGAACAAAATTTACTCTACCCGATGAAAACCCAACAACAAGACAACGAACTGTACGTACAGAAGAAAATATTGGTGCTGTAAGTGATAGTGTTGGAGAAGATTCGAATTTGTCTATTCGCCGCCGAGCTCAACAAGTTGGACTTTGTCCATTCATAACATGGAAATTTTGCAGTGGTTCAAAATTGGACTGATCGCATCCGATTCACCAAAGCTAGTCGTGGCGGTCATATGCCAGAAATCGTTTTTAAATATTAAATGTCATGAAAATATACTTCAAATAAAAAAAATTTGGCATCATACTTCATTTTTTATGTGTTTTATTTCAATTTAAAGTTCTATCAGTCTAAAAAAAAAACACCCTTTAGTTTGTATTAAAACTAGTTGATAAACGCGACTTCGTTTGTGTTGCATTCTACGTTTCTACAAAGAAAATTTTGTACAGCTAAAACTGCAGCTTCGATGAATATAAAAACAATGTGGCTCTGCCACAGTGAAGACAAAGTCGAGTCTAATGTTAGTAGCAATTTTTTTACATAATTTTCGGTGTAATGTTGCAACTAACTTAAGTGTCCACTTATTTCGTCTATCACGAAATTGCATTATTTTTAACATAAAAATGGATTATCTGGAAATTTTAACAATAGAGCCATTTAATGGATTTTTATACATTTGTTTTTTTTTTGTTTTTGCAAATATAACATGAGTACTTATACAGAGTGTATACGTATGAATGTGCTCAATCTCTCTAAGTCGGATTATAAAAGTATTTTCAATCGCACCTGAATCATACTTATCTAGTATCATCAATATTGGACTAAAAATACGGAATTAATATTTTAGCGGTATCTAGCGGATCAACATTTCGTAAAAATAATTCTCGCCGCACGCCACTACCATCCATTTCGATTTTTATCAAAATCGCATTAAAATCAGTGGGTTTCTGCATAACTCACCTCGAGCGCCACCTAGCGTATCTTTTTTTTCACAAAGGTATTTGTATTGCATTAGCACCATATCTTTCTAATATCATCATTATCGGACCATAAATATGGATTTTGTGCATATCTCGATTCTAGCGCAATATAGTGGGTCCAGTTTACATAAAAGTAGTTCCCATAGTACCCCATCACTCGTTTTGAGTATCATTAAAATCGTATGATAAATACAGATTTTCTAAATAACTTGCCTTAAGCACCACCTGGCGCATTTTTTTCATAAAAGTATTTTCTCTTACAGCAGCAGCATCATAACTTTTTAATGTCATTAATATCGGCGGGAAATTACAGATTTTCTGAATATCTCGACCGATGCACCACTTGACGGATTAAAATATAGCCTATGCGCGTACCAAAGGTCTAAAGAATATGTTATCTAAATTTCATTAAAATCAGTTCATCAGTTTTTGAGCCAAATTGTAACAAAGAAAACGGCTATATTTATATATATATACAATATATATAGTTGATACATTTAAAAATAGAAAAGATTCAGACTTTTTACAGCATCTAGAAAAATTCAAAAAATTTGCATCAATGTTTTGAATTCTTTAGCAAAAATTTCAGAAACTTTTAGTGTATGGAGTTTTGTAGCCTAATTTCTGTATAGTAAAGTGCAAGTTCAAAACACCTCAAATTTGATTGGCATCTCGATGTCTTACCATCGTCAAGATATCACTTTCAGCAGCTGCGCATCGAATTTTATATTCCTGCCTTTATATGCTAAACAATTTTTGGACATTCGATATTCAGAAAAAACGGGGCAATGCCGTCAGCAAAAAATTATCCAAAATGAATCGACGCTCACCACAAAGTGCAAAAGAAACTTGGCCGAACTTCGAAATATATATCGCTTATTATTACGTTATATTATTTTAATGCGGCAGATAGGCGTTGAAAGTCTCAAATCAAAGTTGCTCTTCATTGTAAGCTTAGAGTTCAGAGCACCTCTTCAGAAGCCATTAAAAAATATCTCTATTTGAAATTGCCAAAAAAAATGCAGGGACTAAAGTGTTCCATATACGAGAGTTGCCTTTTATATTTTGCGCCTTCGCAACACTACATGTGATTAGCTGTAATTAGATATTTTTATCGTAAAATTTGGTATTTTTTGACATAAACTTGCATATACGTTTTCATTTACGAGTTTTATTTGTGTTTCTTTATAGTGAGTTTAAAAATTCGTATTGCCTAAAAATTGAATTAACCCGTGAACATTTTTGTGCCACGATTTACAACGATTTTTGACGTGGATTATCGACACAGGAGTGCATCAATCAATTTACTTCTACTTTTGGTGTTGAATCACCACACTTAGCCACTGTGAAACCATGGTACAGGACGAATTTCGTGAAGGTCGTCCAAAAGCGGTGGTTGTGCCAGAAACAGTCGATGCTGCGCGTCAATTGATAATACAATATCATCATGTGACATATCGCGAGATAGAGGCATCCTTGACCATTAGTGGGACCAGCATACATTCAATATTGCGTGCAGATTTGATCGTAAAGAAGATTTGTTCTCGTTGAGTAGTCGTACCGCATAATTTTACAATTGCTCAAAAAAGGACTCGTGTCGATTGGTGTAAAGAAATGTTGAAGAAATTTAGCCACGGTGGATTAAAGCACGTCTATGGCATCGTAATAGGTGACGAATCGTGGATCTATGCATATGAACCGGAAACAAAGCAGCAATCGACTGTATGGGTGTTCCAAGACGAACCTAATCCAACAAAGTTGTTCGTGCAAGAAGCACCTCAAAGCAAATGGTCGCCTGTTTTTTCAGAAAATCTGGTCATGTCGCAACTGTTCCACTAGATAAACTTAAAACAGTCAATTCTGAGTGGTATACAACCATTTATTTGCAAACAGTTTTTGGAGAATTAAGGAAAACCAACCGCCGAAGACAAATCATTCTTCACCAAGACAATGCGAGCTCTCATGTATCGATTCACACAAGAGAGTTTTTGAGGACTCAAAAAGGTCGAATTGATGGGTCATCCACCTTACAGCGCTGATTTGGCACCTAATGATTTCTTTTTATTCCCGAACATCAAAAAAAAAATTGCGAGGTCAACGTTTCTCAACGCCTGAAGGAGCCGTATAAGCCTTCAAGCAGCTCGTTTTAGAGGTATCCTCTTCTGAGTGGCAAAAGTGCTTAGAAAATTGGTTCAAGCGAATGCAGAAGTATATTGACTTAGATGGAGAATATTTTGAAAACCTATAAAACTATTTCCCTTAATATTTGACTGTGTTTTCATTATTAGGCGCAAAATATAACATGCAACCCTCGTATCTCTAGTAGACATAATTTACGACGTCCACGTTTTTTTTAAACTAGAAGAGTGCGCCAAATTCCGTCGCTTTAGCAGGGGCTAAATTAATTTCTTACGACGATTTTGGAAGTCATCTGATATGAGTTGATTCTCTTAATCGCTGATTGACCATCTACGTAGATATTGATGATATATTTGTGTTTTGTGCGAGCGGAGACTAGCGGAGGTCAGTGTCGAGTTCCAGGCAGTTTATTCCACTTGCCATTCTATCTTTCATTCAACCCATTTAGGCCAACGATTTTCTACGATGGCTAACCGAAGCCTCTTTATCCAATTAGAGCAGAGAGTCATGTAATTCATATCCAGGTTCATTACGAATAATAACCACTTAATATGATTTATTTTTTCTAAGACGACGAGTCAACAGAATTCTTATTAAGCGAGCTTTCGTAAAGAATTTAAAATTTAATTCATCTGTAAAACCCGTAGGTACATTGAACGGTATAATTATTTTATGTTCTTATAAAGAAAAAGGTACTAAGAAAAATAGCACCTTCATTTTGAGGTCTAGCCCATCCCACTACCAACCGACTTCAATAGCCCAAATCCAATAACAATAGCCCATTCCTCATTTGGGACATCATAACGTAATTGCAAATTGCAAAATCGCACAGTACTTGAAAGCTCAATAAGATGGCAATAATGACACACAGAGTCGCATAAATCAAACAAATGAGAAAAACGATTGATGAAAACTGAAACTTAAGTAGGTGAGTAAATCGAAAGAGAATTTGCAATAAAGGTCGTGAAACGGAAAAACGAATGTTTAGTAGCAGTAGAAATAGGGGTAGCAAAATAAGAAATTTAAGAAGCTGGGACGAAATGGTAAAGGGTTGAGGGTTGGACGAAAGATACGGCTATAAGGTAAATTTAAGTGAAAAATTTCATAGTTTGTTTTAAGGATGAAATAAGTTAGGTCGGAGGGGTAGCAGAATTTTTCGCAACTAAAGAAAGGGTGCATTATAACTTTTGTAGATTGAATAGATTTAAAGGAGTTTGTGCATGCAGATATTGTGCATTAGGGAGAGCCGAATCAGCTGACGATGGGCATGAAAATATATTTAATACAATTTGCTACTAACAGTTTTTTTTAAAGATGTTAGGGAGCTCTAGGCCACCAGCCCTGGCACCTAAATATAGCTCGCCGTCCTTCAACTATTAATCATAACATAAGGAAACTCGGAGGGGGTCAAATATCGAAGTGCATATACGAAATTTTCTGTACTGAAAGTAAATATTCACTTCATTTAGAACACGACTAGTTATTCAAATGACCGGCTTTGGACAGTAAATGTTCAGTACAGCTCAGATCCTAAACTAGCATCATCACAGCTGTTGAAAACTTTCTTACTTCAACTGGCAATTTGCAGGCACAAAAATATTTAGAGTACCCTAGTGTGCATACATACATCGCTACATAAGCATGGAAAAGGCAATTTATTTGTTCATGCTGTGAGTGCTAAAGAGGGTTGCTGAACGAAATTTTATGAATAACTTCACTTCACTAAAGTCATATTGACGAAATGTTGCATGCAACCAGATTCAAGTGTACTTGAAAAACCACAAAGCCTACTTGAAATGCAATAGTTGGGATATAAATTATTAAACTCCCTATGAAATAATCAATCATATTCTCAAGGGTTAATACGAGCGCTGTTGTAAGCGCCATTGAAAGTTAGGCGCAATCGATAAATAAATATATGGCAAATAAGGTATTTGCTTTTGTCGTTTAAAGTGGAAAACTACGTAAACGGCATTTGTGCCAAAAATGTGATAACTTTACCTGAAGCTCATCAAGAGAATATATGTAATGTAAAATAATGGCTTAGTTGAAATAACGCTGAGCAAAAGTAAAATGGAGATATTTAAAAAGCAATATTGCGGATGCTTTCGTAGAAGTGAAAGGAGTCCCAAGTATGACTTTGTTCAATATATAAGAATTTTAATTATTTATTTCATACTATTTTTAAGACAATATTTTCGTATTTATATTCCGCTGAAGCTAAGCTTCTAACCAGTTCGTGCAATCAACGAAAGTCACAATTTTATTTTTTTTTGGTACAATTTGAAGCCGAAAAGTACTTAGACACTACATCGACCTTTTGCATCGAAAGTGGATCTGTTTATATTTAATTTTGCCTTTAGTTAGACGGCCATGTTATGAAAATCGGGGAAAAAAACTTTTCGAAATCAAGTTTATCTGAAATGTTTCGAATTTTAAAACTTGTCTGATAAACATAAATTTTGTCAAGGGTAGATAAACTCGAGATTGCTCGGGAAGCAATTTCTCACGAAAATCGCTTTCTGGTGAGCATCGAGAATATCGTAAGACTCGCGAGCTTCTCGATTATCAAAACGTAAAACTGATGTATATGATTATATCCCTACCATTACAACCTACCCACTTCTTATTTGTGATTGCAGGAGATCCAAAGGCGAAACTAAAAAAAAAAGGAATTAAAAATCGAATACATTTGAAATATTTTTTATTGAAAATTTAAAATAAATTTAGTACGTTTTTGTTTAATTTGGTACATTTCTTGTGACATTTGACACAATGAAAAAAAGTTAAATTATCATCCCCGGGGTATGTAGCTTCTGAAATAAAAATAAAATATATGAGTTCATGGTGATCGCATCTCGGCAGGCAATGGCAAGTATATTTTAGCCTTAAAAAAACGTCTCATAAATCATCTACCATTCCGAGTTGGCGTAATATTCTAGGTCCCGCAATTTGTGGTACAACTCCTGATGAGTTCGGAGAAACGTCGTACTAAATGTTAGGTTAGGTTGAGCTGGCCACTGGCACCATGCTAGTAGGTCCACAATTGGATCCGGTGTGATACCACTGGGTTTCAAAGAAGATCTACATAAAGTTACACTAGTCTGTCGAATCGACGAACTTGAGCAGCATTTTATAATCAGCTTGATTAGCTAAATAAGTCTTCATGTTTTTCCGCTGGTATGTTTTAAAGCATTCCATATTATTTGGGTAATAGATATAAGGTATTTTGGGTTAACGTGAGAGGTCTTTCGCTCTTGATTTCCCCCAGACTTTTGGGTTGTTTTTGAGTGTAGCTTCGGTTAGACCATTGAGGCATGCGTAGACTGACAAAGCCCGTTGTGATACCGTTGTCGGGAGCTATGGATTTCCTCCCGTTCTTCCCTTAGAAAGTGAACAACAGAGTGCGCCTTACGTATCGCAGAAAATTTGGGTACTACTCGCCACTCAAGGTCAAACTAACAGTCTAGTGATTACCTTTAGTCTTGAGCAGGGCGGGGTAGTTGAGTGTGAGAACAAAAGCTTAAAGTACCTAAAGCATCCTGAAACTTCGCGGACTGCACCTGAGAGGAGCCTCTATAGTCTGACACTCTAAGATAGGTTCCCCAACACTACAGAAGTATATCTAATTAGTTCGCTCCGTTTTTCGAATGAGCTCTCTGATTTAACTACAGAAACAAATCTTGTCCGACAACGGATGCACGTTTGTGGGAATGCGAAGGAGCCTCAACAGGGAATTGTTCTCTTGCAGCAGTATAAGCTGATATAGCAGAAAAAAGAGGCATCCATCTACTTTCATGGAAATTTTAATCCCTTTACATGCCTCACAACGGTGGACTCTAGGGAGGCAGCAGTGAAAAGCTTCAACAATCATTTTACTAAAGTCATTCGTCTGGAAGTGGTTTTAAACGCCACTCTCTCATATGTCTCCACATGCAGAGGACTTTCAAGTTTATACGCCGGACCACTTCCTACGCGGAGCCCTACTATTTTCCATAACCGAACCAAACTCTGGGCTTTTCTCCGTAATAAACAAATGACAGAAATTAAGGGCGCCCCCACCATCAATTTAGAAAAATTAGTACCCATAAGAGATCGCCAAACGATGTATAGTAAATAGAAGAACACCTAGCAATCATCAGGAGTAATTTTCTTTCCTCAACAATTGGCGAATCGGCCGAATCACAGCCTCACACTCCGCTCTAGATCAAAATGTTCGTTTAGTAAGCATCTACAGCCAATGCGGGCCGTCACACGTAGCATAACAAAACCCAATTTATTACCACCCATATAACACAAATATCCTTGTTCTCTAATTTACTTAAAGGTTATCTAATATTATCTTTTTCGCATTCACGTATCTACTCAATATACTATTGTAACAATGCCTTTCGACCATCTATTTACAGACTCCTGGACTTCCGCAAGTCTCAGCTATGCTGAAAATGAATTCTCTCCGTTACTGTCTCGTATTTCTGGCCAGACGAATGGTTCATAGTCGACGAGGGATCACACGGGATAGAAGCGTGTGGTTCGCCAGATAGTTGCCGCCCTATGGACTTGCCACACCAAACATACAAGAATACAGAAGTTGCATCTGATAGGGGTATCACTAACCATCTCTTGAAAATTTTGACAGAATTTCTACGTCACAACAGATTTTGTTTACAAAAACCCCATATGTATGTATACTCGCAATTACGTGTATTATTTACAACGTGTTTAAAAAGTTGTATGTGTATTTTTTCTAACATGTATACCAACCGTTTTTCCTGTCATTTCTCTCCACTGGTAAATTTGCTGTGACGTCACAGCCAAGTTACTCTCCGAATTTCAGATCAATCAGCGCAATCTTGTATTCTATCGTTCTTGGCATCGACTCTCTCTGTCACGTGCAGAGTGCAACCCGGGAGAGACATCGAATACGTCACCAACCAATAATCGCCGAAGAATCTGGAAGCATTTTCACCACAGTCAACCGAGGGATTTTCCACTAAGCAATATTAATGTTCAAGAAGCGTCGTCGCCGACCCGTCGGAGTACAGATCTAATTGAATTATAAATTAAAATTTTTCTTAGCAGAATATTTTATTGGCACTTAACCTTCTACTTATTGGGGAAAATCGCATCGAAATTGATTGTATTGCTTTAAAAATTACCCAATGCCAACATAACTACGTAATAATTTTAACAAATCTACTTCCAAAGTGTTAATTACACCTCGAATGTTGTTCGAACAAAAAAGTTTTGTAAATAGCCAATTCAACTGCAACCAATGAAATTAAATCCAGTGCGGTATTGGAATGTACCATTTAACTTCCAAGCACATATTTACAACTTCGCCGTCAATTGTAAGCTGCTGAAACTTTTAACAATAACTACTCTTGACCTCCAGTGGACAAGCAGGAAATGGAATAATTGCACAAATACTTGGAAGTTTTATTATTGAACAATAAAGTGTACTTTTGGTGTACCTTCGACATTGTACATGCACTTAGCTCTAGTAATGGGTGTCTCGATTTTAAATTTTGATGCGGAGAGTAAAAATCACGAGCACGGAGAATTTGGAATTACTCAGTTCAGTTTCTAAACAATGAAACAAATTTGAATCAACTCAGGATTAAAAGAATTTACACAGAAGCAAAAGGAAGCAGGAAAAGTAATTTTTATATTGTTGTTTTTCAATTATTTTACAGGTTTTTACAAGAAGTTATGCGTAACACTACTATAAGTACGACCACAAATTATTAGACCGGCTCAAATATGAGTTGAACAATAATGAACGAATCTATAGTTATTGCTGACTCAGGGGGGTATTTAAATTTTGAATTGTTATATGGCGCGTGTGAATGACGTTCCCATCCGGTCTTGATGTTTTTCATTTTATTCCATATCCTTTCCAGCTACATATAAGCCTATAAATAGGACTACATACATATGTACATTCACACTATGTATTTATGTTGTTTTTTTATGTGTTTTTTCTTAATTAACTTGTTAACTGGCCTACAGTTTTCTTGGAAAGGAAGCCGTTTCAGTAATCTGGTAGGTTTGAGAATCGCAGAGCTAGGCTAATATAATAAACAGCGTCCCGCTAAAGGTCATATTTTGCCTATACTCGTAATTATGAAAGTTGTATAAGTCATATATTTCTTGTGTCGTAAAATTTAATGAATGGCATTTGAACGAATCAAAAAATATTTGAACATTATACGACATTTTAATTTATAACTTTATTGGTGTTGATTAATGGAAATCTAAGCTGAATATGGAATTTTGTCTGAATTTCCTACGAAAATGTTGTTTTGAAAGCTTGAATTGACTTAGACCATTTTCACTGGTTTAATGGAATAATGTAATATTTCCACATATATTTTTAGTCTTCCTCTTTTAGGTGAAAGATCTAAAATGTGGAATTTAGAAACCTCTAAAAAAGTTTTATAGAACATTTGATAAGGTTAATTTTTCAAAAATGTCATCCATTGAATATCCACCCACAGTATTTTTTACTCGTTCGTTTTATCGCAAGTGTATCTCTTCTTCTCCACTTTTCCATCAATGCGTAATAATGCTCAGAGTTGTATAAGTGGTTTGCTTTTTTATTTTCATTTCTATGAAACCAAAATCACAGTCATTCGATAGAAAGCAATGATCCGATACCAAAAATTTGTGGTCTAACGTTCCGTATAACGCTGAAATTACAACCGCATCTAAAAGATCGTTTTTGACGATATCGTAAAAAATATCTTAAATAACCAACAACCTGGTTCGAATGCCAGTGGAGTCATGAAAGAAATCTGATGAGGAGATGTGGTGATCTCCGAAATAGCTATAATTTCTCCCACTCCTGACTGTTGTTGTCTTTTTTCCAATATACTTTTCCTTCTACACTGGCCTTGAGCTCACAAATTAATATTATCGTTAAATAAATTCAGTTTAAAGTATTTAGGTGTGAAATAAGTAATAAAATACTTTTTTTTTTAATTTTGATTTAAACGCCGTTCATAATTATGGGGACTTATATCGTAACATAAATTTTTTTATATGACTTCAACACATCATTTGAATTTTTTTATAACTTTTTTTGGTTCGTAATTATTTTTTTTTCGTTTGATTAAATTTATTTATTTTATTTAAATCATTTCATTTGTTTTTATTTTTACTTTACCTACTTATTACTTTTTAATTTATTAGAGTCGACTTTATTTATTTTACGGAAGAAATATGATGAGTAGATGTGGCAATTTCCGAAATAGCTACAACTGCTTCCATCCTTACTTCTTCTATAATTTTTCCTATTAAAAATCGTCTTAAGCTCATAGAAATTATTGTTTGATACAAATAAATGCTGAAAAATTAATACATGTATATTTTACTTTACTTCATTTTTTTTATTTAATTTTTTATATTATTTTATTTTCTTTCTAATTGAATTTGATATTATTATTTTTTTTAATAGTTTATTTTAGATGTTTTGCTTTATTTTACGTTGCTTTATTTTATTTTATTTGACTTTGTATTAATTTATTATATTTTATATAGTTTCATATTATTTCAGTTTATTTTACTTTGTTTTATTTTCTTTTATTTTTTTATTTTACTTTTTTTGATTTTGACTTTGTTTTATTTGGTATTTATTTTATATTAAGAAATAAATATTTTATTTTATTCCATTTTATTTTATTTTACTTTATATAACTCTATTTTGTTTCGAATTGATTTCTTTCGTTCTATTTTATTTTATTCCATTTTATTTTGTTTCACATTGCCTTATTTTATTTTATATCGTATTATTTAATTTTAATATAACTCGATTTCTTTAGTTTTATTTGACTTTGTTTTATATTACTCTATGTTTTATTTCATATAATGTTATTATTTACTTTCTTTTAGTTTATTTTACTTATAACTACTTTATTTATTTTTATTCTTTTATTTTACCTTAAATTTACTTTAATTTCTTTTATAACATATTTCTTTATTCCATTTAATTATTTACTATTTCACTAGATTTTGTTTTACTTCATTTTATTATTGTTGGTATGATTTTTCTCATTTATTTTGCTTTGCTTAATTTCATCGGAATTTTCTTAACTTTATTTTATTTAATTTTTTTAATATATTAAGTTTTATTTTGCTTTGTTTTATTTTCAGCCGTTATTTTAGTCTATTTTATTACACTTTATTTTACTTTAGCTGTTATTAATTAACTTATATTGTATATAAATTTAACTTTTATTTTATTTTATTTCCTTATAATTTGCTTTATTTTATATTTTATGTTGCTTGATTTTATTTCATTTGATTTGTTTTATTTTATTATTATAACCACGATTGAATTTCGAGAGATTAAACTAGATTAGAACAACAAAGACATATTTTAAATCTTATTTTCTTATTTTTAATTTATTTTACTCTATTTTATACGAATTTCACGCGTGGTTAAATATTTCCACCATCTATCCTGTTTGTCTAATTAACTCAACTGTAATCCCTTACGTGTCTATGATTTAAAAAAATTTAAATATTTTTTATAAAGTTATATAATAAATATTTGGTTAAATCAGTGAGGTTAACATAAGAAAAATCTCAGTAGGGTATTCATGTATTTAAGTAACACTAATACCTTTTCCTTTAATTGGATTAAAACTTATAGGAACACTAAGTTATTTAAATAAATCGAAAAACAACCATAGTGTATAAATTTTTATTTTTTTTATTGGCTAAGCCGTAGCTTAGTACAACCCTGTGCATACTAAATTTTTTTTTTCATTTTATCTTTTCAATGGGAAAAATTGCACTCATTCTGATTACCGTTTTAATATATTTTCGTATTTCCCTCTTTTTATTTTCTTTAACTTTCTTTCTGTTTTCGATTGACTGTAGACCCATTGCCACTTTTGACTGTAGTTTTCAGCTACAATTAAACATAGTACGCTTTTAACTTTTTCCTTAGCAAGTCTCAAGAGTATCGATGAGCATGAAGTTAAAGCAAAACTTTACGCGTATAAATTTATAGTTGAAGAAAGTGATAGTGCGAAATACTCGTGTAATGGCAGCAGGTCAATTGGTAGTTAGTAGTTCAAGTTTTTTTTTTTTTTTTTTGAAGAAGTAAGAGGTCACGATAAATTAAGTAGGATAATGAAAACTTACGAAACAAATGGAGAAGAGGAGTTTTTGAAGAAAAAACCTGTGTTTGGATATGCAAGAGACTGTATACAAAAATTTTTTTTTGTGTTAAATATTTTCATATGTACTGAAATATTTTGAGTAAAATAATGTTTTCATTGAAATGCTTTAACACTGTTAAAATATTATATGCAATTGTCTCGTCCACGACAATGGATTACCCCATTTCTCTACAATTAAATAAAAAATTGAGGTTGAACTGTAATATATTGTAAAGAAATAAAAATTCTTGTCTTGTTTTCTACATAAGGGGGTTATGTGGTTTTAGGCAGATTTCAACTAGGGCCTTGTGGTTCTCCTTACATATCTAAAAAGAAAATAATAGATTAAAACCATACACACATATCGAGTTCCTGTAAGAAAAAGAGCAGCATTTCCTGTTACAGTTTTCTGTGCGGAAGTTTTTCATGCAAGAGCAAATATTTTTTAATGACATGATTCTGTTAACGTATTCTAAAATAATTTGTGAAAAAGGGGGAAGAGTCGCACATAACTTTGAAAAATTGTCAAGAAATACAAATTTCTTCCGTGCCAAATTTTGGTGATAAGAGATCGAGACACTAATTCGCCTGTAGATGGATTCGAAGATGAAATTTAACCGGACCCATAGATACTTGCGGATGAACTAATGGAAAAGTTAAGTGTGCGTAGCAAGGGGTTATGCTTGTTTCCACAATCGAATTTACGGTATCGACGTGACAGAGAGAACAAAGGATGAGACAAAAATAGTGTAACATTTGAAAGAAATGACAATGCTGTTATATGGTTTATAGATTTCTTAAATAGCTTTTGTTAGATACCAAGAGAATAACATTATTGGTGATTTTTAAATTGTTAACGAGGTGGAAACTCTTGTTAAAAAAAATTCTGATGAAAGTGTCTTTAAATATCATTCTCAAATATTTGCCATTTAATATTTATACTTTATTAAATTTCTCATAATCTGCAAAGTTAAAAAAGCACGCGTGCCCCTAAATAAAGAACTGTGGGAGTAGTGGTGGTAGCAGTCGTTAGTAGTAAATAGTACTTATAGTTGGGGTGACAGTAGTAGCAGTAGCAATTAATAGTTGCATTATTAAAAATAGTAGTAGAAAATAGCATTAATAAACATTGTAGTAGAAATTAGTAGTAGCAATATTGCAAATAGTGGCAGTAATTAGTAGTAGCAGTAGTAGTTATAGTGATAGTTGTAGGAGTAAAAAGAGTAGTATAATTTAGTAAAAAAGTAGTATTAATTAGTAGTAGCATTAATAAAAATGGTAGTAGAAATAGTAGATGTCGGAATTAGTCGTAGCATTATTATAAGTACTAGTAGAAATAAGTGCTAGCAATAACGAGAATAGTAGCAGTAATTTGTAGTAGCATTAATAAAAATAGTAGTAGAATATAGTAAAAATAATAGCAGTAAATAGTTGTAGCATTAGTAGAAATAGTAGTAGAAATAAGTTGAAATAGTAGCAATAACTAGGTGTGTTATTAGTATAAATGGTAGTACAAATTAATAAAAATGGTATTAGTAATTAGTACTAGCATTAATACAAAATATTTGTTGTAATTAATAGAAGCATTTGTAAGAATAGTAATAGTAATTATTGGCATTAGTAAAAATAGTAGTAGTAGTACCAGTAGGAGTCGTACTGATAGTAGTAGCAAAAAGGGTAGTAGTAGTAATTATTAGTAGTAAAACTAAAAATAGCTGTTGTAATTAGTAAATAGTAGAAGTTTTAGTAGGAAGTGATCTTGAAATATTTCATCCGAAAATACTTAGTGCTGAAATGGTCCAGAAATTGTTCTCAAATGAATGGTTCTGAAATGCGTTAAGCGATGTACCTTCCCGCCGCTAAAGAAGTTTTACTTGAAAAAAAAATCAAATGAACTGTAACTACTGAATTTGCATTTACTGCGCAAAATTTTCCAGTTTATGAGTTATAGAAAAATGCATAACTAATTTTTTGTTATAATATTGCACAGTAAATTTTAATTTTTTTTGTTCATTCAATTTTTTATCCAGCCATTAACCACTTGCCATTTTGGCTGCTACACAATTTAAAAACTATGCATACAAATTTCATGGTCATAGACTTAAGCTTTCTGTTTGCTTTGCAGCGATGCAGAAAAATAAGTCATTCACTCAATGTCATTCGTTTTCAATTTATTCATTGTGACGGCACATTCCAGCGATTCAAAGGAAAATGGACTAAAGCGTCTATGTGAGCGATGCTCTGGACTTTGGTTTCGAATTAAAATGCTGTACACGTACGCGATATTAACCCAAAACTCACAGAAAATTTCCATAAGTCAAAGTCAAGAGGACGTCACAGCATATAGAGCAATGTAGAGCCTGTATTTCGGAGTCGTTGTAGTAGCAGCTGTCGTAATAAGAGCGTTCCTGCGTGTGTGAGTGTGTGTGTTAGTTTATAGCCAAATAACAACAACAATCTAAGATTATATAGAACTGGCAATTAAAAGCGACGCGACGTGGGTAACTAAATCAACCTACAAAGGGTGGGATAAATCAACTGGCAAACGCAGACTGGAAATATTTAGGCATCTCCTACAGCAGACGATTCCCAGCAAAGCTCACTACTACAATCTGACTAGGACTAGGAGTTGTGCTCAAAACTTTGCACATGACCAGGCCAAGTCGTTCGTCCGTCCGCTCGCTTAATTCACTCCCAAACCTTCAGCGAAACAGGCGTTTCTTGTCCTTGCTGCCGAGCCATGCTATATTCAAATCAGTGGTAACGCCCAATTAATGTACTCCACATCAGTTATCGCATACTAATGAGACCAACTGCCACAGTCTCATGTTGCTGAAGTGAGTGAGTAAGTGAGTGAGTTAGTGAGTTAGTGATGGAGCTGACTCCTCTCTCAAGCTGAGTCGACTTGCAACAAAAAATGAGGCAGCACGCTTGGTGTCTCAACTATTTACTCATTTCGCCGTACATGTAAATTAAGTGTATTTTTTCAACTTGTTTTTTGGTACTGGTTTGTTGTTGTAGTTGTTTAGCATTCTTAATGTTTTTTTTTATTTTTTAACAAAAAAACGAACATATGTACATATATTTAGCTTGGAATTTGTAATTGATATTTGACATGCTCTTTGGCATATTTAATTTACAATTCGAAAATGGTAATATAGCGTTGGTTGTGCAAAACTTGAAGGCAAAATTGAAATGTTAAGCAAGTTACTGAAGGAAATTTCTTTGGATGAAAGAAGAGATTTAAGATTAAGAATTATTTGAAACCCAATTAATTTGCTCGAGTATTAAGAGAATAAACACGAAAACAGGAAGGACGGATCTTTAAATCAACGAAACTCTAAAAGCAGCAATGAACTGTACACTCAAACAAAATAAATAAAAATTCTGGATTAAAAAAAAACAGCCACAAATTCTATTGAATTGGCACCAAAGAAATATTAATTAATTTAGGTGAAAACTGATTTTATGTTATGTAGATTTTTGATCATTTTGGCGAAGCCTTAACTCAATCGGGAGAAAATACCGCAATTTGAAGAAAAAATTACCAAATCAAAATTTGGGATTTTTTTTTATGTAGCTTACCCACAGACACACTCAGTTCTTTTTATTGAGTATATTAAAGAGACTCCCAAAATCGAAACCAAACTCTTAAGTGACAAATTTCTAATCGAAATTAGTAAACCACCGAATGCGACGTTTTACAGCCAAGCTTTAAACGACTTCCACCGTGAACTCAACTCACTTTCAAAACCATATCGCATTGCCGATGAACAGATTTATTTATTTATTTATTGTAATTCATTGTTTTACAAAAACATTACAGCCTAAAAGGATGCAAATTCAACTAAAAACTATCAACAATATTTAAAAATAGCTAAAAAAAAGGGAATACAAAAGATTTAAAAAAAAGTGTCTCCGAGGTCAAAAAGCCGATCACCATTACATTATCGATGACGTTCAATTCTCGAATGACACGAAAAATCGGTGAACTGCTAACGTATTGCATTCTAATTGTACCACCACAAAACGAATTAGATCTTTGGAAAGAACGCCTGGGGATATTACAATTTATTATTGCTAAAAATCAAGGGAAATCAATTAAACTGTTGATTATATTGTACGTGAAAGATAGGCATGAGATGAGAAAAATATGACGGTATAGGATCAGCGAATGAAGGACAAATTTAAAAAAAAAATTTTTTGAACACGTTCTACTCTATTTATGGCCTCCAAATGAAAACCGCATACTCCAGATGCGACCGAACAAATTAGGTATGTAGTATTTTAAGCGTATATGAGTCTGAGAATTTTGAGACGTTTCGTCTGACAACCCCCAACATAGAGTACGCCATTGACGTGATATGAATAACATGCTTGTTGAAATGAAACCTTTCATCAAACACTACGCCTGGGTATTTTATCGCACAAAGAGATTTTAAAACTTTAGTCAAAATTTGGTAACTTGCCTTGAATGCAGACGCCATAAAATAAGCTTATCAATATCTTCTTGAAAACATCAGCCGACTTTTGAATTACCGAGAAGACTTTTAGATTTGCGAAAAAAAACATTTAGTTAAAAAATTTACAAAAATTCCGCATAGAAGTGGACCTTATGGTCGGCTAGTTTCCATTCCATTTATAAAGCCTCTGCATAGGAGTTTTACCTGACACTACCAATCCAATTGTTCGTCTTTTAAAATACTTATTTCAATGCTCCGACACAGTCACGCTGCTGGGCCTCCCGTAAGGCGCTATCGGCCAAAACGACCAATGGCTTAACTTGTAGGCTGTCATTTACAGCTAAGATCATAGCTCGACAGCAGAATTATATTTCTTGACATTCCTGCAGACTCGACTAGAACACGTCTCAATTGTGACCAATTTTAAATATGCAACACGTAGACATTCGCTGATTGGTGCTTTAAAGTGGAAGCTCTGTCAAGTTCTGATAATCGTTGCTTGAATACTCAAATTGAACTATTGCGTTTTTGTCTAGGAAGTACGTCACATTCGAAAACAGGTGCGATTGTCCCTCTGGGGCCGAGTCACGGGCGCGACAGATCACATAAGAGCACATCCTTAGCCTATGTAGATGGCTGCGCGGTCTCTAGCGACTTTTGGAACAGCCTGCCACCACTCTCAAGTTGATCTATGAAAGTTCAATAAAGTCGACAATATTAATTTTCGAGCTCAAAGCCATATGTATGGAAAGTATTTGGAAAAAAGATAACAACAGTCAAGAGTGGTAGAAATTATAATTCTTACGGGGATCGTCACGTCTCCTCATCAGATTTCATTCATGACTTCACCGGAATGTGAACCCATAAGAAACTAATATATGTATAGTTTAATAAAATTCCAAAACACACTTCGACTGGCGTAACCCTGCCGCGCTGTACCAGCGTCTTTTCTTTAGTATATTTTCTTCAATCCTAAGCTCTCGCTTAATATATTGCTGGCTCGTCGACGGAAAGGGCTCGGGTGCGATAGGTATTTTTTCAACCGCAAGCCTGGATTATCTATTCGCCTTTCCTTCGATACCTTTGTGATCCGGAATCCAGGGGAACTGAATAAAATTACTTGTAGCAAGAGTGTTGAGTCTCTCTAACTAATGAAGATCTTATTTCGTACGAAGATTGAGGCTTGGGTTCTGCTTGGCTGTCACTTCAAATGAAGATTAGTTTATTGTGATAGATTCTTCTTATGTTAAAATCTGCACACAGAAGAATGGTGTATACCGCCGGCTGGAAAATAATTGGAATCCTTCCCATAGCCTGGTGTGCTGGTACAAAAGACACCAGCCTTCAAATTAAGTAATGATGATGATATCGCCTCTGGAGAGCTGGTCTAGCGAGGGCGATATCACCTTTTCTTATGAACACAGCGGAGTTACACTAATTGGTCTGAATGACTTAGGTAAAGTGTTGTTCCTTTTACGTACTTTTTCATCATGGAAATATAAGGTGGATTCAGGGAGTCTCGTATTATCTTCATAATCTCGACTATGTCTCATCATTCGAAGGACTACTTTCACTTTCTCTGCGTCTATTTATTTTTAGTCGAAAAGGCTGAGCTGATTAGACAAAAAAATACAAAACAGTTTTCAGGGAAAGAAGGCATCGATCAAGGAAAATCTCGTCTAGGCATCACAGTGTCTATGTGCTTATTGGGAGCTATAGATATTAGTGATATTTTTTTATTATGAATGCTCGCACATTCTGGACAGCGTGTGTACAGCTATCGTGAAATTAATAGTTAGGATTAAATAAATTTCTCTTAAGCGCTACAATTCGTACATCGGATCCCCCTGAACTTCGGGAAAATCTCAGTAGTATAATGTAATCAACTCTAGTATGTTTTTAACTCGGCTTTATCTCTTTCAAGACTCCGAAAATTTCTAAAAAGCACGAAAGGTTACTGCAAAGTCCGGCAAATCTTTTTAATCCCAAATACTTAGATTTATATTAAGGACAATAACCATATCAACTTATAGGTGTTCAATAAATGAGGAGCAATAATCACACAGAATGTGGACATTAAGAGAATGGAAAACATAATCAAGTAACCTGTTGAGAAAAAGGCTCAATGATAGCACCTGTCACTAACTGACAAATAAAACTGCCCACCAATCGAGCAGCCCAACAAATCGAAGAAAAGACAAAGGGCCGGCATGTTAACAAGGAAACCGGCACTAACTAACAATAACTGGCAATAAACGAAGGGCCAACGTCGACAACACTCGCATGGTAGGGTAGCCGTGATGAGAAAACATGTGGCATGTTTGGAAAATGTTAGCAAACTGAGCACACCAAAAACTCATTAAACAATAAGAATGCACCACAGGTAGGAAAAGCTAAATAATGGAGGTTTAGATGGTAATGTTTAGGGCAGCTAGAACAAAGGGGCAGAACAATTACCGAATCAAACCAAATCGAATTGCTTGAAATTGCGCTGTTATCCAACAAGCTTCGAAGTTGCGATTAACAAAGCAAGTAAGCAAGCAAAATACCTGAATCAGTTTGGTACGACTATTACAAACAAACAAACTACGTACCTACATACTTAAAGTGTCTACTAGTGAGAAGACACATACTGCTTATGGAGCATGAGCTAAATATTGTGGCCTTTAAGTTTTCTGAGGGTTTGAAGCCGCAGCGATAATTGCAGTCGAAAACAGATGCAGACAAACATCAAATCGAAATGAAATTGACCATTAATGTGTGGGGTGGCTAAAATTCAATAAAGTTATGGCACAACAACAATATTCGTACACAAATGCTGAAACTCTGCTGGGGCATGCCATTGCAGACACAGACAGACAACCAATAGTCTCGCACCTCATTTTAATTCGAAATTCGGTTGAGGAAAACTCTGCTTGAATTCAACTGAACTCAGGTTACCATAATAGAACATATAAAGCCAACGTTCTGTCGGAGCTTGATTGTACACATGAGAAGTGCTGGAACTTCAGCGGTTGCAACAACAACAACTAACTAACTCTGAAATACCTTCACTACCAAAAAAACGAGTGTATCCAACTGTTTTATGGCACTCGGTGGCACAATTTAAAATGCCTCCCTTGTCAAACAAAATAAAAAAAAATATAAAAATTGCTGCGCCGCCACATATGAGCATAACAGAATTCCCATTGATCCACTCATACTTTCAGCACAATTGAAAATATCATGAAACAAAAAAAAGCAACAACAACTCACGAGATTCATCAATTGAGCTCTTTACCTCAAACTCCTTCCCCCCACTGACCGGCTGATTGTTATAAACAAAAACCAAAATATCCCGGTTCGTTGTCAGCCGTACTGGTTTGGTTTGTTTATCCGCCGTTACTACGCACACGAATCCCATAGAATCTCATTCACTTTTGCAGTCCTTTAATTCGCCCTCATTCCCTCAGCGGCGACTGCGTTTGTTAGTTGAGGATGTGACGACGCGACATCAACACACTGCCGTTTTGTTTGTCGGTAAACAATGACGGTGGCCAGCCTTGGAGTGCCCTGCCTTCGACCAGCAGAAGTCTACAGCTGGTCAGTGTATGGTTTGCTGAGTCATGTCGCTGGCGGTACTTCAGAGCTCGGACACCCACACTCCGTAAATAGTAGTGTGTGTTATTCACCGCCAGCGCTTCATCGTCGCCACCGCAGTCACAAACAGATTTAGTTGGATTCGTTTGCCCAAACTGCCTTTTATTTAATCCTACCGAAATGTTGGCGCTAACCACAATTCAATTGCGTTGGCGCTGATGACAGACGGTTAGTCTCTAATGTGTATACAGGGTGGATCAGATAAAAGAGGGCATATTGACTTAAAAACCTCCCATGCGTAAATTTCATGGACGACGTATTAATAAAAAAAATACTGCGGTGGAAGTTATAGCTACTATTTCGGAGATCACCACATCTCCTCATCAAACTTCTTCTTACTACTATCCTGGAATTGAACCCAGAACCTCTACTACAGCGTACTTAGTGCAAAGACGTGAACCGCTAGAATGAACTAGGTTATGTACTTTAGCTTTTGTTGCTTTTTCATCTCATATTTCACTTAATTGAAAATTTTAGAGCTGCCTTCAGCGGCAATAACAGCTTTAATCTTGTGACAGAAACCTTTGCATATCCGAACCAAACTCCTTCTTTCTCAGCTAATTTCTGCTCTAAGAGAGCCACCGTTCATCAACGTCTCATACATAAGAAGCCAAATGATAGAGATACGGATTCAGCCAATAGCTAGAGGTTCGGAGTTATATGGTCAGGAAAAATCTCATTAATTTCATCTTGCGTCGTTATGGCCTTATGTAATGGAGCAGAGTTCTACTAGAAAACGTAAAGTCTTCCCCGCGCCGAGCAGTTCAGAACAGCAGCATTCACTTGAAGGGCTTAAGTAAAGAAATTGGCTGGCATGGCATGTTTCTCATTGCTCACTTCTCCCAAAACCATAACACTTGCCGAAAGCTTAAAAGCTTTGGCTGTGCATAGCATAGGAACATCTAACGGATCCGATCATTTCGTCGATTGATTTTTTGATCCTAGTGACTACAAATTGTTGGAGAAGCTCGGCCAAGCATCAACCTCTATCCTTATTCTTCTTATCATTTATTATACATTTCTGAGATCTCACATTCATTTGTTAAAAAGTCACTGCGACGATCTGTGTCATTATTCTCGAGTTTATTCCAAAATAAGCTAACTATTTCTCATCACGCAGAATTCAAAATGGACTCGACGAATTGGGGATTCCGAGACTTGCAGCTCTCTCGGAATACCACTCATCGACTTTGAAGGATTTTCATCAATCAACATTGTCTGAATGTTTCTCATGACTTTTGTGCTAAGCAACACTTTTCACACTTCCATTAGTTGGTTCCAGTTCTCGGTGAACTTTTAAAACTATGCTGCTTCAAGATCGATGCAATTCGTGCGCATAGGCACGATGTCCAGTAGCCTTTTAGTTCATCTTAAAAAAGAATAAGTGTAAATACCTGACACACCCTAAGTGAGTACTTTGCGTTGGTATTTGCGTGTTGCAGTGCTTTTGGTATTGTGGTTCTTTTTTACGATGTGGTCCACGAGTATCAACTACGAGTAGTAGGGGGCAGTCGAAGCAAAGGGCACAGAGAAAATAAAACTAGGTTAGGGAGAGTTTTATATTAGATTTTGAGTGAGTTAAATTGCGATATAAAGCTGCTGATATTGACAAAGAATGTCCCAATAAGAAACAAGAACTTTTGCACAGGTTTACGAAAGCAGTGGGAGCTTTTTTTGCTTTTGAAAGTTATTCTCAGTTGGCACACTGTTGTTCTTTTTATTCTTAGGGAGTTCTCAGAAACTAAGTAGTTAGCTATTTATGCAGAGACCAGTTATCTCTGTCATTTACGAAGTTACATCGGGAATTCATCTGGAAGGCTAGAGGGCATATTAAGTTCAAGCACAAATTCCCGATTTTATGGATTCATGATTTCTGACGATGGGCAAGCAAATAGTTGAATGAGTCCATTTCAGACACTAGTCATAAAATTCAATTCGCATTATGCATAGTTTGGTTGCTTAGGACAAAATGCGTCCCTTAATTAGTGAATCGCCTTCTTTTTACCAGATCCGAAGAAGTCACATTTTTTGGAGAGACTTCTGTCATAGAGACAGCTGGACTGTAGACCAGAGCAAGACTCGGAAAAAGCATGATATTAAAAAAAAGAAAAAGATATAAGGGGTTCGACGGAGAGAGAATGGCGCTGCAGTCGTTAGCAAGTGGTATATAGGAAAGATTGGTACAAAAACTGCCGGCCCATTTTTTCCAGCGACTCTATTGAAGCTTTGAAGACTAGGTAACAAACGCCATAATAAGATTTGGTTAAAAATTTAAGCGTTTTGCTTTCACTGAGGCCGAGGGTCTTTGCTGGAGCTAAAAATATAATAATATATTGTCCCAATTTTCATATAATTTTCTGAAAATTTAGGTGAGGCAAAAGTGAAAGGAAATGGTTGGTTCTAGTTTCTTTTGAACCTAAGACGCGATTGAATTTGGTAATGCGACTCTAATCCTATCGTTGGAATTCACAAAAAATCGGACTCTGTATGCCCTAAAATTCTACTATCCAGAAACTTGAACATCTTATTAACCTATAGAAGATAGTGAAAGGATTTCTTGATCATAAAGCGTTTTGCCCTATCTGTTTACACGGGTGGGTCAAAAATGGTTAGTGAAGTAGGTCCGAGAATGTATTCACTGGACCCTCAAATAGAAGCAACTCTACGTCTTCCCGATTATACGAGTATTTTTTAGTAAAGTAATATTGTCAAACGTTTGGATTGTTGGAGGGTTCAGAATACTGTTACGCAATTGAATTCGCCATTTTTTCTAAGCACTTCTACCGTTAGTTAGTTTCGGGGTATGTTAGTTTCACATGGTTTCTCGCTGTTTACTCCTACTTTTGTTATAGCAATTTTTATTGCTTTGGCAGATTTGTACAAATGTCAATTACAAACTTTTATTACAATCTGTGTAGGTAGGTATATACTTATACTTCTGCGGTTATTTGGCTAGGATGTGAGGTGATAAGCCTTTGATGTATATTAGGTACAAATTTAAGATGGGGTACGTCAAAAAACGACAAAAAATGTGCTAGAATGGTTTCAAGCTTAATTGGATATGATCGTAAAAGAAATAAGCTAAGTTTATATCCAACTATGGGCTCTAACTTAATCTTAAAAATTATGAATTGAATTGAATCAGTTTTTTAAGAAAGCGTGGTAATGAATTTGTAACAAACCGGATTTTATTGACAGACTTTAAGCAACGACCGTCAAACGCCGGTTATAAGATGCAATTTTTACCGAGAACTTATAGGCCCCAATATTTTCAGTTAAAAGCACTTTTTGTTCCAGTAATGGAAATAGAAATAGTCTCCGTCAATATATTTCAGAGTGGGAACAGTTTGTGAATCGAATAATTAATAGATTTACAACTGAAAAAAAATTAATCTATTTAAATCAGACTTAATTAAAGGAAAACAATCCGTTGATTTATTTCAGGGTGGGAACAGTTTTTTACTTGACAAGTATCGTTATATAAAATTAGATACCCATAAATATCAAATTTAAAAAATCGATATCCATAACAACGATACTAAATTCAAATTTATGTATTCCAATTCCAAAAAAAAAAAAAAAAATTATACCATTATCGATACATCGGTTTATTTTCGGACTTAGTTATTTTAGTACTTTTTTTTTGTCCATAATGGATCTTAGCAAAGTTAACAAGACAGGTCATGCGCCTAATATTGGAAAGGAACTAACATGCAATATGACTTCCCTCTGGTGAAATGTGGTACTTTTCAAATTTGTTTCATTTTGTAATTTGTCGTTGCAAATTCCAATAAAAAATATGGGTAACGAATAGCAAAAGTATCGATGTACTATTATAGCGTAAAGAAATGTGTGTCCCTTATGATGGGAACAGCTTTTTACTGCACAGTTTAAAAAAGAAGTGATTAGTTTAACTTTCATTCATATGTAGGTAAATTTGTTTAAAATTCAATCTGGCGTACCTGTTTTCTCACTGAGAACAGTTCGTCTGGGTGAGAACAGTTGTTTGTGTCTCACTTTTTAAGAAGTTAAGAAGTAGGAATACATAAGAACAGCATTAAAGCCGTTTTTCCTGATTGCGTTGGTTGGGAACAGTTTTTTTTTCAAACTACGCGTTCGCAATGTGAGCAGCCGTAGCCGCGGTCGGAACGATTTCAAATTTTGTCCAAATACTACACTTGCTACAGTTATAAAGTTCATAAAATTTGAATTATATTATTACATTTGACGACTTAATGCTAAAAATTTGGCCATTCAGCCACTGTGCATTATACAGAATGCACTTTATAGAATATAACAAACATAACGTTACGTTGACACCCGTCACTTTTAACGATGCCTCCGACTGTCCTGTGCGCCATGCGGTGCACCAATTATTTGTTCAACACCTTCGTTTCTCTATTTTTCAAATCAAAAACATACTTCATTGTTCATTTTCCAAACCTAATGTTGCGAATATTGCTATTATCGCCGCCAATAGCTATTCAATTTCAGTCAAGCTGGCGGACGGCGGGTTTTCTCTGTTGACCATCAGCCGATAAAGCGATGGGCAGTTCGGTGCAGTGCGATGTAACTCTGGCAAGCAAATGTGCGCAACAAATATCGTTCATCGCTGGAGTGCAATCAGAACAAAACAAAAAAAATAAAATAACATGTCCACAACAACAAAAACTTGGTGTGTTAACAAGGAAGCGATATTTGTAAAGTGGCGTTGGTGAAAAGGCGCTGTCAAGGTACGACAACAAATTCTACGATTGCGTGCAGGTGGCAGCAACAAATTGCTCGACGTTTTTTTGAAGTTGCTGAGGGGAACGGACGGTGTTGCTGGTGTGGAAGGTATGGAAAGTTTGGCATGCGCGTGACATTGCAACTCTACACAAACCACCAGCAATTGATAAATTGTGCTATACATGAGAAAGGTATAGAATGCGTGCAATTTTCACCCTTCCAAAACTTTAACATAACACATTACAACAATACTGTAGACAGCAATAACACAACAATAACAATTACCAGACTTCAATCAGCCAATGTCGTTTCTGGGCAAGTGTTTGCGTCGGTCAACACTTAGGTTTCTTTGCAAAAACACAAAAAAGAAAAAACCAAAGTAGTGGGGTTAAAGTTAGCCGCCCTTTTGTTGATGCGTGCAATTCGTATTGTAGTACCTGCTTAGAGTTTCATCCCCAACTCAGCCTTACTTTCTGCCTATTTTCCGGGTTTGCGGTCACATGAAGTTTTCTCCACGCACTTACTACAATGCTAAGAAATAGTAAACTTACGTCGCATGTGGGTCAACTGGTTGAGACTAGCTAGCAGCACCACTTACATTCACAGACACACTCCTTCCGGCAATCATAATCATACGCACGCAACTATTAAGCCATATATTTGGCCTTTTGGCCCCTTTCGCCTCCTTTTCAAATAGTCACTAAACATATTTGCACACATCCCTTCCCATTCTGTCCAGTTCATCTAAGCACCATTCTCACCTTCTCTTCACTTAATTTTTCACCTTCATTTTACTCCACCTTCCTCTTTTCTACCTATTCAACGTTTTGATTCTATGCGCCCTTTACCTTCCTGTTTGGAACGCATTGCGGTTTATAGTATACGAGTATTATTTTGTGTGTACTTTTTATTTGCATTGTTTGCGATGTTTTTGCGTTGCGAGCGACGTCAATACCAAGTACACTAATATGAGCCTTTGTTTTTTTTCTAACTTACTATTCACAAAATAGTAGCCTTACTTTTATGTTTAATATTGTTGTTGTATTTATTCATATTGTAACATTTTTATGTAGTTCTACAACTTTAAGCTCCTTTAAGCTAGTAACTTCTAATGGTATTCAACCCCGTTAGATCAGTATTAGCACATAAAATTGGATAACACATTATCACATGATATGCTATGTCATGGCATCATATCGCATCACAACATAATATCGCCTAAAAGCACGCGATATCAAACCGCATACTAATTACTGCCACCACACTCATCTGAACCGTGTTATTAGTTGTAAGTGTGAAAAACTAAATAAAAAGCAAAATATGTCTACGCTGCCTAGTAATCATCACTTGCAATAATTTTTATTAATTTAGCTCATATCACATCTCATCACATCACATTTGCGTATCATCACAGCACATCCTGATATCATGTGGAACAATATCTTATGACATCGCATCATAACACAAGTATTTTTAACAAAATTAAAAAACTACATATGTGTGGTTTTCGTAATATAAATAATACTTATTTCCAACTTGCGATTCTCTAATTTAGAAATAAAAGAAACACAACAATCATCACTTGCAATAATTTTTATTAGTTTAGCCATATCACATCACATTGACATATCATCACAACACATCGTGATATCATTTGCGACAATATCTTACGACGTCGCCACACATCACAAGTCTTTCCAATAAAATTAAAAAACTACATTGCGTGGTTTTCGTAATATAAATAATACTTATTTCCTACTTGCGATTCTCTAATTTAGAAACAAAAGAAACAAAACAATTATCACTTGCAATAATTTTTATTAATTTAGCCATATCACATCACATTGGCATATCATCAGAACACATCGTGATATCATTTGCGACAATATCTTATGACGTCGCATTACATCACAAGTCTTTCCAATAAAATTAAAAAACTAAATATGTATGTGTGGTTTTCGTAACATAAAACATATGTACCTTGATTAATTCTCGATTACTCATTTCGAACTTGTGACTCTCTAATGAAAAAAAAACCTTAAATCTGGTCCTAACAAATTTTTATGTTCTCGTCGAACTTAGGGGATCAGTAATTTGGCTCAGTGCCACAACAACCCGACTATTAAGCTAAGGCCTCACTCAAATAAAAAGAAAGTTATTTCGCGTATAATGATACATCTGTAAAATAGTATGATGTAGTTTTTTTCGGCAGAGCTACCACATCGCAAGATTTAAGACAATTCTGTTGAAATACAGCCGATGTTTTAGAAAACAAGTGCGTGGTATTTTTTTGTCGGTGAGTGCATTTTGCAATTGTAATTTACCTTTATACGAGAGGTGGACGTGTTTTCTGCCCAATTTCTACAATTTTCGATAATAATATTACTGAGTTTAAATATAAAATGTATTCCAAATTCGGTCAAGTTGGAGCTGGTAGATTAGCAGATGTATCTATTTGCTATAAATTCAGCGGTTCCACGCCTATTTTCTAAAAACGTATTTCTTTTTCCAACCCTTTAAAATTTCAGTACATTATCTTATGAAGCTACTGAAATATTGCTGATAAAATATTACCGCTATGTGGGTGTGGTTATTACTCAATTTGAATACCAATCTACCTTGGGAACCAGGGTAATATGTGCACAAATTTCGTTAAGATATCTCATTGTTTACTCGATTTATCCGATGTACGAACGGACGAACTGACACACAGGCAGGGTATGATCGATTTTTCATTTCAGTCTGAATGTTTTATTCTCAAATATTCTAAATCTATCTCGTTTTCTTTAGACTGTCACTAACAACTGAGTAGGTACTAGTACGCTCGGATAGACTGATCAAAATTCCACTGCAAACTTATCCAAAGCGATAATAATTTTCACAACGATAGCTTCGATGAGCTCCATTTGAGATTGCAAAATCTAGATGAGATTTATCCGGTGCCACTAATTGGTGTGGATTTTGTTCCATTCTACTGATATACACCCACGCTTTTCCTATCAGATCGAACCCCTTTCAAGGAGAATACGACCAAATTTCACCAGAGACTGAATAATTTGTACCTGAACTAGGCACCATCAATACCTAGAAATATTCCTAGTGGTTATTCCTTAAAGGCCTAGGCTTTGGTTGGTCTTTCTGCTACAAATAACTTGGTGTAGTTCTGTATCCATGGCATTTAGATAGCGCTATCGGTGTCATTTTGATGCTAGGTTCCATGACACACAGCAGAAAGTAGTGCCTTCCGGAGTCGGTTAGCTTCAAAATGTTCCTTTTTACCTTCCTTTTTGCCGCAGTAGGTCTCGGGGAACTTACGGAAGACATTGCCAAATCCCATATACTTAGTCCACAAAACAATTAAACTGAAAAAAATTTCAACGTCACTAATTCAAATCTTACATAATGGCGGCTCTGCAAAATCTTCGGTTCAAATATAATGCTTTCAAATGTAATAGAAGAGAAAATAAATAATTTCCACAAATCTAAACCATTATATTTAATTTTTGCTTCTTCTATTTAAACCTTTAACTTAAATAAAAGTTTGTTTAATTTTGAAAAAGCAGAAACTATTTGGTGAACTACTTAAAAAAAAATTGTGTGCAAACAAAATACAAAACACTATTATTTTTGGCCTTATATTTAGGAATCGTCTGTATAATTTATAGAGCTTGAGGCCAGGTTTGAATTAGGGAATAATATATTAAGCACATAGTGGCGATGTCACACTTAATAGCGATATGGTTGCAGATAGGGATAATGAGAAAACAAGCAATTTTCACACGATTAGCGTGGCTGAATGGTTGCGTGCTCGGCTAGCAACTCCGTATACCCTGGTTCACAGCCAGGTAAAGTCTTAAAAGAACGAAGTCTGATGAGGAGATTGGGTGATCTCCGAAATAGCAGCTATCACTTCTACCACTTTTAAAAATTGTTATTTTCTCATATTATTCCCTAATACAAACCTGGCGTCAAGTTCTATAAATTATACAAAATATAAAACATTTGGCAACCCCTCCTTTCAAAATATATTTCTCGAATAAAGTCTCACGAAGCCTTTTCACTTGACAGCAGTATAGTAGAATTTAAGTTACTTTACCAATTGAAGTGATTCCAAGTTCTTTAAAAGGTGGTAACCATCTTCAAAGATGTTTTCGAATAAACGCTTTCGTTTCAGATCAACACTGTTATATTTCAGTAAGCTTAGAAATTTGATTTAAAAAAATATATTTTTAAATAGGTGGCAACACTCCGCACATATTCTCTGGATCAATTTTTCTTCAGCCAACTTGCGTTAAATCCAACGCCGCGATACTTCCTTTAATTTAATAATTTAATTTAATTTGCTTTTTTTAAGCAGGTGGCAGCACTCTCTAAAAGCATTTGCAAAATACATCTTTTTTAAACCTCCTACTTTTGAGAGCCATATTGCAATGATAACTTAATTTTTTTTAATTTTTATTAATTTCTTAAACTGGTGGGAACCCTCTCCAAAAATATTTTTGAGCTTAAGCTTTCATAAAACTTTTAGTTTTAAACTCGTGTTGGGAAATTTCGTTTAAATTATTACTTTAACTTCATTTATTTTTTAAACGGGTAACCATTCAAAACTTCTTGGTAATGAAGCGTTGTATCCAGATTGCCATTTTTGATTTTACTTATTGTTTTAATTAAATTAAATCTTTTAAACAGGTGGCAACTACCTCTTACAAATTGTTTCTATGGTAAGCCATATGAAGGACAATATATGAATGTGCCAAATCTTATTTAAATCTGTAAAGTCATCCTAAAGCAATATGTTATCTAACATATTTATTTAATTGACTATAACTTTTTCAACAGATGGGAATTATCTTTAATATATGCCTATAGTAAATCCACATTATATGCTATTTGGGTGCCAATTTTTATTTAAATCCCTCAAGCAATTTTGGTGCGAAAATTTAACAAAAATACTCACACACCAACTTTCACATTAACACCTGCAGTAGAATTAAAAAGGATAATGAAATTTGCACACAAAAAGGCCTGCATTTTCTTAACCTTTGGGTAGATTTCTACCCATACCGAGATTTCGAATATTTTGTACTAAAAAATCTAAAGGCCGCGGATCGTTTCTATTTTATTCATTACGTAACCAAATTTTACATTTTCATTGAGTTTCACCCCGTCTGACACTTTTTTATTGGGCATGAAGCATTTTATTTTAGTAATCCCGTTTCTATTTACTCGACTTGCAAAAGAACGCTCCAACTCGAATAAAATTTCCTTTAGTTGCAAAAGCAGCCCTGTTAGAATCTTTAATGAAACATGTGATTGGTTTAGTGATTTTTAAGGATGGAAAATAGGTGTGCGGAAAAAATATGCAAATAAAAACGGATTAGATGTTAAACTGAAGTTTTCCATGTATTTTCATAGGGCTCATTCACAATAGCGCAGTTTTTTCACTTTCTAACATTACATCCCTGGTAGCATATAATTTTACCGAGTTGGCTCAATTCGCATATTTTTCCGAGTTAGTGTTGTTGCTTAACATGCAATTCTTTATTTTATTTAGTGCTCTTTTGCGAGTCGGTTACAAAGAAACGGGAGTCAACTATAAGTTAAATCCTTTCCTACTCATTGACTGTTATCGCTTTCATTCGATTAATGATTTACTCGCACTAGAAACCCCGGCAAGGTCCTAAGATTTTCTGCTAGAGGGGTCTGGTCTCTAATAAGGCGGTTTCGAAGAAAGGGACTTTATGTCAAATTTTGAGTATCAATCTACCCAAAGGTCAACTGAAGGTTAAATCCTTTCCTGCTCACTGACTGGTTTCGGTTTCATTCCATTTATAATTCACTAGCACTAGAAAAATCGGTATGGTCCTTTGATTTTCTGATCGCGGTATCTGGTCTATAACAGAATACATTTGAAAGAACATTGTATGTTTTTTTTGGCACATTATTCGCACATACCAAGGCTTCACTCTCTTTTTTTCTATCTCTCTTTTAATTTGCCATAAATTGCGTCTTTTAAACTTCCAACAGTCTAAAGTTAGCGTCGTTCAATTAGCAAATTTATTTGATATTTAAATTTTCATATGCAAAGGAACCTAAGACGACTATCTTTTAATTAAAATTTATAGCTTTCGAATATTTCAACAATTTCTTTAACACGCCGATGCATAAATAAATTATTAAATAGCGTGTGTAATTTAAAATTCTCAACATAGACAAGATCCACAGGCAATTCACCTTCTTTTCAGACAAACTTTTCGTTCAACATACAACAGCACTTACCTACATATCTATGTATGTACATATATGTATGTACATATGTCAATATATGCGCTTTTTTTAGATTGCTTAGAAAATTATGTGCGAAATTCTCAGTGGAATTAGGTCAGTCAGTGGGTGTACTTTTGCCGCGCAATGAACAGCGCTTTACAAAAAAGGCACTCGAGCCAAGCATGTGGCAAGGAACGGCTTGTTTTTCTAAGATTATATATACTTAGTTGTTCGCTTTTACGCTCGTTATTACCTTATTAACCCTTTACTGCTTTAATAAATTATGAATAGCTAGCATTAGTTTGTGTTTAGCAATCATTTCAATGTGTTGAGGAGGTGCTGGGTAAGAAGCACAAGCGCTTTGGATATGGGAAAATGAATAAATAATTGCGTAGTTAATAAATAAATTAGTTTACGCCAAAAACATTTTAATGACATTTGAGCGAGTAATTTTCCAATTTTGTAATTTTTGAATTTAACAATAAAACCTGTCGTTTCCCCTTAACAGCGCCATGGTATCCCAAGCGCACAACTACGAGGGAAATTATATTTATTATTACCATACTTTTAGAGCTATTAATCAATCAATTAAAGTTTAATGAAAATTTCTACTTAAACTTTCAACGCACACAGACTCACTCAGAGGGGTAAATATAGAGGAATAGAAAAAGTGGGAAATTTTCATATTTCAAGCGTATGAATACCGAATAATTTTGCTCCTTTAAGAACGAATGAGTGATGATGACACCAACGGTGCTAACAGGATGGTTGTGCACGAAAAGTAAGCACTAAAGCCACTGAGGTAAATAGCGTTAGGATGAGCTAAGGTACTAAAGACCAACATTCCGTGCTAACAAAAGCGGCAGTGCCCAAAAGTTAGCACATAAAATTATTATTACAACGCTGCCGACTGAGCCGACTATGCGGGCTGTTAACTTTCTCAACGAACACCCAAACACCTTTGCCGCCTCAAGCAGAAATTTTTTTGTTAGACCAAAAAAAAACCAAAAAAAAAAATCACTCAATTACAGCGATAGCTGCTAGGGAGCGAAGAAGCGAGTTAGGTTGTGAGATGCAGAGAGAGAAGAGGGAAAATTAACACAGCAACGGCGCCCAGAGTCAACACAAACTTTCTCCTAAGCGCTGATTGCCCGCCGCTTGCCCGGTTGCGGTATACTTGCTGAGTAAACGCGCGCGCACAGCTTCAAATAAAATGCCTTAGTAACGGTTTATTACCCAGCTATTGCCAGACTCAACCTGACGGAAGGATAATAAGGCAAAGATGAAATATGCAAAGCTTGTGAAGGCAATGCCGAAGGGATGAAGGCTGTAGCGAGCTGAGTAAGTACATAAATGAAAAGGGGTGATTGAGAAACGGGTGGTTAGCAAAGCAGCCGATAAAGAAATAAAGAAAAAGATGAAAAAAGTAGGCTAAAGGTGTGGAGAATGGCGGCATCAAATTGAAGGCACTGTAAGGCTGCGATACGGTGCACAGCCAGACAGCGTGGCAACACTTGAAGATGATGCTGTTGATGATAACAGCAGCCAACGCAATGATGATGCGGATTCCGCTTGATATATTCGATGCTTGTAGATTTTCTATCGCTCAGCAGCTGAAAGAAGTTTTTCTTCGATTCTATTCACCGTCGTTGGCGTTGGCGTTGCAAATGATGATTTCGATGACGTTGTGATTTTCAAAACTTTATGACTAATTAATTAAATGCGCATTAATAAATGATTTCTTCGCGCAGAGTCATTGAGTTTACTGGAACAGGGGAACCCAAGTATAAGAAATTTTTTGTAAGCTTACATTTTCACCTAACTGTTAACTGTTCACAAATTTGATGGATCTGGCAATGCTGTTGTGAATTATGTTAATTTTTTTTACCATTTAATCATGAATGGACTAACACTAGGAATTTGCCTGCAAATTACGTAAATTTATTTAAAAAATCATGCTACACTCCAAGAATCTTAAGGTGCGCTCAATTGGAGTGAGGAGAATCCTCGAGAGGTTTACAAACCACAGTTAGTAATAATAATTTGGCGCTTACATCGAGTAGGTCGATATTTGATTAAACTTCTTCTACCAAAAAAACACTCTGATTTTTTAAATGAGTACGGCGAAAATATGTCCATAAATGGCGAGCGCTATAGAGCTATGGTATCCCGGAATTGAATGGAATGAGAACGGTCTACACGGAGAAGAGAGCTTGAGTTTTTTCTTTGTTTTAGGGCAGGCATTTACGGCAGCCAATAGCTTCATTTAATAATATTTTGCTCAATGGCTCAGTCGCGGTAGGGGTTCCTTGTATACATTTAAAAAAAAACACTTTATTTAAATATAAAAGTTCTTGGGTGCCCTGCTTGGTCTCATGTAGGAATACCTAGTCATGGTCTTTAATTGGTCTGCGGAGAGCGGACTTGCAGTTAACGGAGATCACCTTAGGTTAGGTGAGGTTATGCGAGGTTAGGCGGCAGTCTCTAGGTAGTCACACTTAGGCTCATAACTCATTGTGATACCGCAGTGCGAGCTGTAGAGTGAACCCTGTTCCCCAAAAACCACTTCGTATTCCAAGTTCATTAAGGAAAAGTTACTCACAGGTTCCCTTCTCCTTCTAGCTAGTGCCGGACAACGGCAGAGTAGGTGATGGATGGTCCTCCAAGTCCTGGCAGCTCTTGCAGTATTCCCGCCAGGGGCTCTTGTTGCATGCGCCTCCACAATGTAACAATGCACGGTGAGGAATGCAGTCATCGTCTTAATATCCTGTCTCCCCAAGTTGAGGAGAAATTTTGTTCTTTGGTCATTCATAGATGGCCAGAGTGTCCTTGCAACTGGCAAGTAGGTTCAGCCTACCACTTGTCGCAGTGACCGGGAACCCACACAATTTGTGTTGGAAATGTCTCAGCCATCTCGGTAAGAGATCGGCGGCATTCCGCAGCTTTTCCAGATATCAGCGATGTTTCCCTTAGGGACTTAACAGCCGCCTCGCTGTCAGTGAAAATATAGATTACATCCCCGGGAATCATATCACAGGGCCTCCGAAATGGCCATCAGCTCCGCCTGAAAAACACTGCAATAATTATGCACAATTGTATCGTCAAGTTTGAAGGCATCTGTGTAAATATGGAGAGTGCTGCTTTTCCTAACACTTCCGATCTCTACTCTCCCTTTCAGGCAGCTGGGTCGTGAATTTGATTTCGATCGAGCTGGTCGGAAGTACATCGTAGGCATTTCCGCGAGTTCGGCCATCGTTGAACTGTGACCGTTATAAGAACGTGTCCATTTCCTAACTGAACTTAGTCTACTCGCAGTGACTACTGCAACTTTCTTAGCATATAGGGCTGCTGGGAGGAAATTAAGTAGCGCACTAAGAGCTTTAGTGGCTAGCGTCTTCATAGCCCCGGTTATTAATACAGAGGCTACCCGCTGAACTGTCTCTACTTTCTTGATATTTACTTTTTTGGCAAGAGCAATCCACCAAACTAAAGAAAGGATTGAGATCCATGCAACAACATTGGATTCCAAGCTCCAGTTCTAGACTATTGCCTTGCTGCATAAGTAAGCAAACATTGTGGCTTTGCGGACCCTTCCGTTAGCCTTGGGTCCCACGTTCCTATCTAAGATCAAGCCAGGATACTTGGCTTGCTCCGTTCTCTTCAATGTTACACCAGTTAGAGTTAAACTTTCCATTGGAGGGCAATGGTGATTTCTAGTGAATAGAACCATTTCAATTTTATTGGGGTTAACTCCTAAACCTCGACTGCGCCTCCTCCGCGTGATCTTATTGAGTAGCCCTTGCACTAGGCATGTCAGTGTGTCTAGGTACTTGCCTACTGCCGTTTGACTACCCGTTCCAAGAAAAAGGTCTTGATGAACCCTGTCTTGCTTTACCACTTTTTTATTTAGAAAAAAACCTTCATTCATATCATTCTTTACGTATTAAAGGAATAAGCAAAAAGTCAAAAATGAGTCAGCTTTTACTGCACGTTGAATAGGAGGCTAGAAACTGCAGTTGATGAAACGTGCGCAGATAATTTAGTCGCCACCTTTTTTACTTACCTATCACTCATTCGCTTGTCCACACGCCCATAGCTTTCGCGTCCGACCACCCAACGTCAACATGAGCCTCCTCGCTGTCATTAAGCTACTCACGCCATCCACCGAGCGCGTTTATTTTACTTGCAGCCAAAGTTAAGAAAAGTTAAATGCTTTTTATCCACGCTCATCGCATTAAAGAAAAAGTTAATCGATGAAGTTTAAATATTTAAATGCGTAAACTTGCCGGCGAGGCGCAGGACTAGGCGACACCAGAACGCCGCGTTATAATACCACCCACATAAAGCTTGACGCTCAGACGGCTTGCACTGCTGTATGTAAATATGTAAATAAATAGGAGGATTTATGCACAGTCTACATGGTACTTTATTTATACTTTTTCTTTATTTCTCCCGCTTACTCAGCTTCACAAATTTTTCGCTTAAGAAAAGTAAAAGTTTTTAATGAGTTTGTTAAATACGTCGGGCATTTTTCGCGTACTTGAAAAATACTTGCTCTTCTTCTTCGGCGCTATCTTCTTGTTCCTACAAAATTAAATGCAAATGACATTTGCTGTAAGAGGATACTTGAGGAACACCAGAAATACGCTAACCACGACTGCTGGTTAGAGAGTCGGTAGGTACTTCCTTGTGGGCAGCCAGCAAAAAGTCAAAGGCCCTGGCCATGACAACAATTTCTCTATGTGAGGATGAGGGCAAAAATATTCAAGGCTACAGCCAGGTGCTACTGAAGTCAAGGAACCCGGCATGACTTTTGGTATTTACCGTAAATGTTAACGGAGGAATTACATAGTTACATAGAGTGAAACTTGAATGGCCGACGAACTGTGGTAAGTGCAATTACAAAATTTCATGGTATTTAATTTGTTGGAAAGAACTACTTTCGAAAAATTAAGAAGTTGCATTTGATACAATTTAAAGATTCGAGGATAAAGCTAAGATTAAGAGAACAGCTCTTGAGGCTAGGTTCATACACATTCCTGAGGTTTCAGCGAATCCAGTCAAAATGATCTAATGTACTTAAACATACTTCGAGTTATAATTTTGGTAAATTTTTAAACGAGAGCTAGTGCGATTTCAGTATGAAGGAAATAAGATGAGTAACAGCAATGCTCAATTATTATACTTTTGTATAATGCAATGCCATGGTAATTTCGTAACTAATCAATTAATAGTTTGATTAATTATAATTTGGAGGAAATACTCGATTAAAGCTATTCATTTGCTCCATTTTGATATCCCTAGTTATAGGGTGTATGGCCGGATGGACAGGCAAACAAGATTTCGTCGATTTATTTTTTTATTATCATCAGTTTGGTATAAATATATATATATATAAAGGGTGTTTTTTTAGACGTGTAGTTTTCAACGAGGGAATATTTTTTCGGAGTTTGTCGTTTTGAGAGCTGTTACTTCAATTATACTCAGTGTGGTTTGCTATTTCTAAACGAACAGACATACTCCGATACAACGTTTGCAAATCGTGCAAATTTATTACCAAAACAATGGTTCGGTTCTCGCGACGCATCGCACGCTCCGTCCAATACTCGATCGCCCAGCAAAGTCGGCGAGTCGGCAATTCGAGCAACCATGGATCGGTGTCACACCACGTTTACTCTAGAGGATAATGCGCATCCTCAAAGATGCCGTAGTGTACGCACCAAAGACGCTATTGCTGCTGCGAAGCAGAGTATCGAAGAAACGCCATCGCACACAGCAATTGGGGCGGTCCCCATCCACATTATGAAAGATTTTGCGGAAAGATCTTGGTTTGCGAAATCCAACACGTGCAAGAATTGAATCCGAGCGAGAATCAAGCGCGTCGCACGTTCGGTGAATGGGCCCAAAACGAAATGACTACTTATCCCGATTTCACAAGAAACTTTTGTTCTGCGATGAAGCTCACTTTTGGTTGAATGGTTTCGTTAATAAAAAAAAATTGTCACATTTGGAGTGTTGATAACCCACAAGGCATTGTTGAGATGCCGTTACATCCTCAAAAAGTCAGGCTTTGGTGTGCTCTAGGGGTGGAGGCAATCATTGGGCCATATTTCTTCAAAAATCAGTCCGGTCATTATGTTAAAGCCAATGGGGGATGATATGGAGCCTTGATTAATGAATTTTTCGTCCCTAATTTGGAATATGTCGATGTGAAGGACCTTCGGTTCCAACAAGACGGCGCTACATGCCCCACGGCCAACGTAACAATAAATTTATTGAAGGAAGCTTTTGGTGAGCGAATTATCTCGCGTCCTGGGCCTGTAGCATGGCCTCCAAGACAGTGAGATTTAACACCGCTGAACTATTTTTTGTGGGGTTATGTGAACTCAAGTCGCTTGTCTACGCTGATAAGCCAGAGACCAGTGACGCCTTGGAAGAGAATATTCGACGCATTATTGCTGGCCTCAATTGCCGCCGTGGTCACTTGCCCGAAATTATTTTGAAAACATAATAGCAACCCTTATCTTTATAATAAAGCTATATTCTTGGTCATAACATTAAATTATATGCGTTTGATTTCTTCTTGAAAACCACATGCCTAAAAAAACACCTTTTATAATTAAAATAACCCAGAAAAATCAAAAGTAATCAAAAAATAGTAAGATAATTCTTTTGATTATTTTTGTTTATTGGAAATTATCATGATTTTATTTGATTATATCATACTAAACTTGATTATTATTTTTCGAAGGCCGTCGTAGCCGAGCATAGCGTTTGCGTACTTCATTCGGTGGCCGGGGCAAGTAACATCAAAAATTCTAGAAAAAGTTTTTCCTAATAGCTGTCGCTTTTCTACAGGCAGTGCCAAACCTTCTAGTGTATTTCTGCCATGAAAAAACTTAAAAAAAAAATCAATGACCGTTCGGAGTCGGCGTAAAGCTCAATATGTGTTACAACATCAAGGCGTACACCACAAATTGTAGGAGAAGTTCGGTTAAACTTCAATCTATGATGTAAGCGTCAAATTATTATTATTCATTTTTCGATTATACAAACGAATGTCTTTTAATAATTATATTTGCCGAACCCAATAATCGTTTTGATTACTAGTCGTAATATAACCTTAAAGCTCTGGTTTCGACAACTGAATTCGTTGTAAGTATATAGATTTGTATAGATCTTTAAAGTCATATTTTAAAAAACAATAAAGTATTTTACTTTTTTATATAAGATGTATGTTTTTGTTATGTTTTTCTAGAAATTTTCCGGGTTATCTGATATGAGCAGCAGTACATTATTATTGGTTTCATTTGTTGGCAACAAGCAACTGAAGTCAAACTTTATTTATTCGACGGTTTATTGCTCAAACTTTGTGTAAATTAATATTAGCAGCCACAATAAACAGCGTGTGATGAAGAAACGAATGTGTGCACTGACAATTAGAGAAGTAGTTTTCGCGTCTTATCGAAACATAAAATTCCTCCTACGTTACAAATTCACGCACCCACTCCATTCACAAACAACTCCCATGCGCAGCGCAGTTGTTAAACATTTGATGTACCGTTGTTAAACAATTTGATGTGAATACAACTGAACAACAGCTGGAATTTGTGATCTAACTCATAAAATGTAGAAGTAAATTTGAAAACTAACGGTTTTTTTTTTTTGTTTTTTTGGTATAGTAAACGCCTAACTTTATTAAGTAGTGTTGCCACTATGCTTGCAATTTTATGCCCGCAAGCAAGACAAAGTAATTTTAATATTTATTTGCCACACAATTTTACGGCAGTTGACTTTTATGTGAAATTAGCAACAGCAGCAGCAGCAGGAACAGCAGGAATGGAATGGCCTGGCAAAAACGAGTTGCTTGCTAGTTGATTTAACTAAAGCATAAATAGTACGCAATTGCCACGCACACTTGCCACAAGCCATATGCGAATTGTCGCCGCCACTACCACGATCGCCACCAGGCAAAATTAATTGCACCGCCTCAGTACGTAGTTTGGTTAGTTAATTCTATTAGACGAGACTTTGCATCTAACTTTGTTAGCACCAGCCTCAGCCTCAGGCTGCCAAAATAACCAGTATGTGGAATTTTTAATTTCCGTCATCAAAATTTAATATCGGTGTGTGTGTGTGTGCGTGTGCGTGTACTTACACATTCAGTCATGTTCTAGTGGCATGCTTTTTTAGTACAGTGTGCAGCTGCACGTGACACATGGCAAAAAAAAATCAAAAAATAGAAGGAAAACTACTAGCTGTCCGCGCCATCAATACGCACAACAACAATGAAAATCTGTTTATGACTTGAGGCAATTATGGCTTTGTGTGCGTAGACGTTTCTGTATCTGTCAGTGTGTGCGTGCGTGTGCGCGCTGCATTTTTGGCCTTAATACTTTTAATACTAGCGGCGTACGAATAGTTAAGAGCGCGCATACTTGCCGCATTTACAATGTGGCACGTTTATTGCACGAAATTTCAGTAAAGCATTTGCATTACTGCTGCTGAGCCGGTTGGCGCGAATTTCATGCCATAATTCGATATCATTTTTTTTTTATTTTGATTACCATTTCGATAGTGCTACTTGGTAAAATCAATTAGTTTATCACAGCTATTAATGTTGATATGTGAATGCGAATAGGGATGTGCAAATGAAAAGAAAATATATCGATATATGTATATCGTACAACTTTAGTAAGATCGATACTAGAATACGGTTCGATAATTTGGAGCCCGTGTTATTAAGTGCAAATAGATTGACTGAGACAATTAAAAAACAGCTCTTACTTATTGCCCGAAAATATTTTCGAAGGGATTCTCAATTAAATCATCCCCATTATAAATACCAATTGTTTGTAACTAATAAATCTTGCTACTCTTTCCAGCCGCAGTGAAATGCTAGGCATAATTTTCATGGCTAAACTGCTCACAGTTTCGATTGCAAGTACATTTCTTATTGCCGAAGTTAAACTTAATGTTCCTTCTCGAGTTTCAAGGCACTTTAAATCTCTTTCTTTAAAATCCGGAACAGGTTATCGTAATTTATGGTTCATTCTTAATTTATGTGCAAATTACGATGCAATTAAAAGTATTTATTTTAAATCAACAACCAAATCTTGAACAAATTAGTGTTGGTTCTAAATTTGATCGATAATAATCGAAAAATGCGTTATACCATAACTAGATTGGTGATCACTCACTCTTTCTTGATTTTTACTTTCTGTAAAAGCTTCATTTCATGATTGTTAATCTAAAAAAGATATTATCATAATAAAATTTAAATATATCAAAAAAAGTACACAATCTCTCACATTTTTTTCCTTTTATTAAAGAACCAAACAACCCTATGATTACAGAACTGTAAAATAAATTAGTTTATTCGAAGTATTTTGGACGAAAATAAGTAATTTACGTTATAGTGTGTCCGAGCTTTAAAACAGTGTAATATCAATTTTTAATTAAATGAACTTTTCCGATGTTTGTGTCAGGATTTTAACTGCCTCTCCAGCGCCTTTGTCAGACTCACTTTTCATCATGAAAAAAAAAAAACCTACACTGTCCTTTCTCAGCAAATGATTAATATTCTTGCAGTTCATGTATTATATTCAGCTGATGAATTTTTTTCAAATAATTATTTTAATTACTCCTTACGGGAGCATAATTTTTTTTTATTGAAATTTGAAAAATAATCCTTATTTACGGTCTTGAATAGTTTCAAGTTTTCTGCCATGTTTAGATAATACTATTCCGTATAAGTTTCAGTAAGGTTGTAAAAAATTCTTTCGAGCCGTACTTTCCGAGGTTTCGTTGCACATTTTAAGAAAACGAGGGATTCTCTGTTATCTGATAAAATCAACTTATAGACTGGCATAATTTTTTCGTTTACAAAAGGCGTGGCGTGCGCAAATGCTGCAAAATATCGTTTGATAAAAATCGTTAATATCAAAGTTTGAAAATCAGTTGATTCTTTCGGAATTTCTTGACTTATGATAAGGCATAAGTTGAAAATGCAGACTGCCTCTTTTATTCTGATACGCACAAAATTTTTATTCTTTCCGCTTCTTGTCTAGAGAGCCTTCAATTCGGCCAAAAAAACTAAAACTTAGGCCGAATATTTGTAAATTTTCATTAATTTACTAATTGCTCCACATTGGAAAAGATATTTAATGAAATTATTAATATAAATGTGATTCAATCGAAATAGGCTTATGAATGCTTGATCATGGTTCAAATAGGTTAAATAGAGTTGCCAACTACTTAAAAATATTTATGATATTACTGTTATCTGTTTGAAAATTAAAATGCAATTCATTTACAATAAAATTAAACATTACAATAAATATGTGTCTAATAATAATATTAAAAGAATATGAGACTAGTCTTAGTATATTTAAGGGCACAATTTGAAGCAGGATTGCCATATATCTTACATAAATCTCGTTTCACGGTATTTGTGATCGAAATTATCCGAATCGATTGATTATTACGAAATTTATTTTTGTATATTTTTTTGGTACGAAAATAGGTCGTAAAGTATCCGTTAAGCTTGGGAAAGTGTTGCCACCTGTTTGAAAAGTTAAATTTAATTAAAACATGCACAACTTATATGAAATGTTAAAACATGGGCCTCAAGCGGGTTGTCTCGGAAAAAAGGTTTCTTACAAACTTTTATGAGGGTTGCCACCTGTTTGAAAAGTCGAACCTAATCATGAGTTGCAAGAAATATGTATGTACAATGTGTACGTCAAACGGCTCATCTCAAAGAGGAGAATATTCATAATTATATACTGGAGAGGGTTGCCACCTGTATGCAAAATCGAATTTAGAGTTAGATTACACGCAAGTTATAATAAATAACTTAACTTGAGTTTCAAACGATAGTCTTGGGAAACATATCTTTTGCTAACTTAATGAGGGTTGCCACCTGTTTAAAAAGTATAATTTTTTTAAGTATAATTTGTTTTAATATATAATTTGTTTTAATTTAATAAAATTTTGTACAAACCATTTGTTTAGGAGAAATCTTATAAGTACATTTTGCAGAGGGCCACCATTTTGCAGAGTCTAATTTAATTTAGTTAAATACATGGATTTGAAATATTAAAATATGAAAGTCAAACTATTCGTTCCGGCGAGGACAAGGTGCATGTTTATAATTTTGAAGGAGTTACCACCTATTATACATGGCAGAAATAAAAAGGTGTTTTCCCGTTACATATGGAAAATGCAATTTATAAATAAATAAAGGTAGGACAACGACTGCGGGGTTTTTCTAGTGTATGTATGATAAAGACTAGCTACGAAAAACTAGCTTTTCTTTATACTTATGTAGGTAAAAGCTAGTTGGTAATAAATTATACGCATACGTTCGTTTTGTCTCGGGAGTCATGTATTTTCTTTACCTTCCCCTCATCTGTCACTTATTTTGACTCATAGATATATTGCAAAGTTTGTCTCTGCAATTTTTGTAATAAATCTTGGAGTTATAACAAAACCAATTTTATAACTTCCGAAAAAGTAATAACTCTATTGAGTTAGACGCAGTATTAACCATTCACACTAAACGGAGTTTATTCTTTTGCTGTTTTGCTGTTCGCTTTTGTTTTTCATAATTTCATTATTTATGTAAAAATCCATTCGTCCACTTGCACCACTATTTGCACTCGTACGTCCCATATTCACTCAACTCTTATTTATGTGCCTTCTCTCTCTCTCTCTCTCTCTCTTTTTACAAACTTACACATTTCCATTATGCTCTAACTAACACCCACACCGTCTTTTTCACTCAAACTCTCACTCAATTCCCCCTAACACTGAAGCGCATAATTCAAAAAACCACAAAGCAAATTATTTGCCGAAGCGCGACAAATTCGTGATCCGCCATTATAAACATAATCCTCTACATTAATACGCTATTAATCCTTCTAGCATGTCGCACTCGTATTTGGTAAAGTGAAATAAAAACCTACTAACCGCACTCACACCACACTTTGAGCGCTCAAAAATTACTGCACACAATTTGCTCATAACGCCTCACACATACATACACACACACACACACACACTACGAGCGCCTTGCCTATATCCCATATATGCTTTTGTTATCGTTCACATCGCGCTTCAAATTTATTACCCATTTTTAGTCTTATCTAAAATGCTTTTTAACATAGTTTAGTCATTTTTGTGTGATTACCAAAGCCAGACATCATATTTCATGTCAAAAGGATATTAAAAGAGACAATAAAGCGATTGCCGCAAATAGTGGCTATTTGACAATGGAGTTGTTTTTGGTTGATTTAGGGGAAAGGGGTTAAAGCAACAGCAAGCAAATGGGTGTAGCAACAGTTGTTTGTATAAAATTAGTAGCTAGTTACTTTTTGACATTTTAGGGTGAACGACAACAAATGCAGGAAGTCATGTGTCATCGGTACTGTGGTGCAGCGGTGTGCGGTGAGGTGGCTATGGGCGCATTGTGTGCAGTTTTCAAAGGATTTTTATGTAACTTTGGATTTTTTATAACTTGGACTTTTTCTGGTTCAGAATTTTAATTAAGTTAGAGAAGTTATGTAGATTTCATAATAGAGGATTAAGAGTGCAAGCATGTTAATTTGAAGTAACTAAACGAGTTCGAATAGACAGACAAGCGGCAGCTAAGTGAACATAAACACTTATGCTGGTATTCTGTAGCTCAGTCTCATCTCAAGTCACTAAATTTGAGACTTTCATTTATTGACATTTTTTGTGACTTGAGACGATTTCGGTATTCAGTAAGCCACAGTCTCAAAAAATTTCACCAAAGGCTGTGGTGAAAAGCAGTCGAGACTATCAGCTGATTGTATGTTCAGCTAGAGACGCACAAACAACCTCAATGAAAATGTGATAACCGATAGCAGACAATACACTTTTTCAGTACTTTGTCAACGGCATTATTGCTCTTTAAAAATTAAAACAATATGGTTATCGTAAAATTAACATTGAAACTAACCATTCAAAATTCTGATTACTGCATTTTATGTGAACCGATTATTTAGAATATGTAGAATATGTGTAAAAATTAGAGCTATCAACAATCGATAACGGCAACTACCGATCCATATGCACATTCGATCAAAATGGCAGAGCAAGATAGATAAGTAGATAAATGTAAACAAAGACGGCTTACTGAATACAAAATAGTCTCAAAATCAATCCCACCAACGAAAAGTCTAATTAGTGACTAGAGACTGCTTATTGCATACCGGCATTAGTTCCTTAATTAATACAGCAGAGCAGAAAAAGTTGCGCTCTTAAACTCGATGTTTGGCCGAGCTTCGCCTACAATTTATCTTGATGTTGTACGACAAATTGAGGGTCCTACATTTTTTCTACCGAGCCTTTTCAAGCCAAAAGTATACAGGAAGATTCGGTATTTCCTGCTGGGTTGCGGGCGTTATTAGAGACAATATTATTCTAAAATGTGTTTGAAGTTGATTTGTGCCCTAACCAAAATTTGAGCACACATTGAGCACGTAGTTTATCTAAATAAATAAAAAATAACTAATTGCCACGTATAGTGTCTGGACCAAGGAGGGCCGTGACAGCAGTCTTGAAAAATATTAGTGGATGTAGTAAGGTAGATGTAACGCTTCTTTGCGGGCTTTTAGAGTATGGTATGCACTCTGCACAGCTTCCAAATATGCGACTCATATCATTGCTGAACTATACCCACATGATCACGTAACGCAAGAGATATGCGATTTGAGAAACGCGATATGCGATTCACCTCACATGGCTGGCAACAGATTTGAAAATGAAGTGAGACAGTGGGGCTTATCTGCTTATTCCCCAAATTGAAAGAGTGATTTCTACTTAACCCAACTTATCAGTAGAGTCGGCTGCTTTAAAGCAAACTCTACCGTATCCGGCTTAAAGTGTGCCATTACTGAGAGCGAGAAGTACGGCCAGCGGCAATCGAAGACGACGAACAAGTGTTTTTCAAATGCCCTCGATTTAGCACTATGCGGTCGAACTAAATATTGGTCTTACGGTCTATATAGTCCCTGAAAATTTGTTACCATTTATGTAAACGACCAACGTGACATGGAACATCCGACTACAATGGCCGCCTATTGTACCCAAAATTTGCCAAAAGCGATTCAACAAAAAATTTCGCTGATTGATGTCAAATTCGAAAAATACACACTAAATTTGTTATACATTTTGGAAAGAATACTTACGATTGTCAATTGTGATTATATGCAAATTTTTTTATGGGTATTCTGATCGGGTGATTAAAAAAATTTTTATTAAAATCTTCTTATAAGCCAACATCTATATGAAAGCTATTTTACTAAATTTCAATGTTCCCAGAATCACTTATACTTAACGAAATCCGTTTTTTCTTGCTCCTGCCAGGTCTTTCTGCTCTTGGGTTTCCTTTACAGAGGAGAATTATCTATAATGTGATTTTCACACCTCAAATAACATGACAACGCTCATCCTTCTTCCGACAGAGTCGCGACACTTCACAGCAACAGCAGAGTGAACTTAAGGTGGTGATTTTATATAAAATTCTGAAAACGTACACATCGTAGAAGAGACCGGAAATAATAGAAGCCTTAGCAGCCATAGCTTCCTTAACTAGGTTTATAATTTATAATTATAAGCCCCAGCTCGTAATAAAAAAATATAAAAAAAAATACATATTTCGATTTTTATGGATAGTAAAATCATTCGACAGATTTCGTCACAAGCTAAACTCAACTATACATATCTAATTCTAACCCTTTTTGGCGCATAGTACCCAAATCAGACCTCACCTGTATTTAAAAAATTTTTTTTGTTTTAAATAATTGCATAATAATTTAACGTTTTTTATTATTATTTTTTTTTTTGATCGATAATTTTTGATTTTTATTGTTCTATCAAATTTGATTATTTTCTTTTCACATCCTTATTTTTTCGATAAGATTCGATCGATATTTTGGGAATTTTTTATTTGTATAATGAAAAATAGTCGTTATTCTTGGGTTTAAATTTTACCTATCAAATTTGATTGACATTTTGAGGCGTAAATTGTCCAATCATAGCAACAACAATTGTTGCTATTACTGTTGCTGTTAATGTCACACCCGATAGATTTTTTTGCATTTCTTGTTATCGGTATAATTTAAATCCAATTATAAAGATCAAATGTGATCGGGGAAGTTTTAATTCAAGACATTAGCTTATTTTTTATCGAAAAAATAAGCATCACAAAATAACGACGATATTAATGGAAAAAGTTGTAATACAATATAATAAAGATTAAGTTAGGATTTTTATAATAAAAATGATAATCCTTACGCTAGCTGATCCATTGTCAAAAAAGAAATGCTCGACTTAATTTTGCCTAGATTCCACATTCCTAAACTAGTATTTATTGTTAGAATATAGAGCTATATGTGAACGAAATGGCGTCTCCATTGTTCTCATGATAAGAATTGAACTGAGTAAATTACGGTATTTAAAGCAGTTCAAAAAAAAAAAACAAATTGGCTTCGATCCGGAGATGAGCTTTTTATGGAATGTATACACAGTCCAAGATCCCTTTCGTTTTACTTTTTCATCACACCTGCTCATTTCTTATATCTTAATATTGCTCCGAAATTTCAAGTTATTTTGGTTTCGTAAGTGGCCATCCCAGATAGTGAGAGCAACCTCAAGGTTCTTCCATTAGCTCTATCTGAAGCTTAGGCCTCAACAACGTGAAGTCTCCGTCACGCCTTTGTTGCTTATTGCAAATTTCAATACTCATTGATTCTCTGATTCAGCCCCAACTAAATCGGCAATTTATGTGCAGACTCATCGTTCGTGTTGGCATGTCGAGAAAAAGTGTTCTATGTGTTGAAGATCTGTCTCTTAGTCTATTTTTCCACCTCTTCAAGTGCCTCAAAGTATTAGCTTTCATACTTTGACTCAACTTTCGGATCAGCAACTTTCTACTGTTTCAATTTACTATCTTAATTGAAGAAAATATACGGCCGGTAAAAAACTATTTACAGATATCTAGAAAACTTCAGCGAATTACTTCTTGCTCTCACACATATAAAAAATGCTCTTAGAATACCAAGTACTAAATTTGAGGAACTAGTGAAATTCCCCATTTTTCTTAAAACGAAAGCTCAAAAAGAAAATTACTATGAAGCAACCCTACCAAAGGCTCCAAAACAAATTACAAAACATAACATTAATGGCAAATGAGAACAAGAAAAACCCAATGAAACATGAAAAACGCATTGTCGGCCAGCCATTGTCAATGTCAAGTGGAGTCACTGGAGGGCAGAAACAATTACATAACAAAAAAAGATAAACCAGCTAAAGAATTGAAATAAATGACTGTGAAGATATCAGGAGCAGAGTTGAAGAGTCAGCGTAGCGAATATGAGAACAGTAAGCAGGAATAAAGAGAATGAGCACAAAAAATAAACTTCACACAAACTGAAGGAAGGTGAACAAATTTGTATGCAAACTTACATAATATAAAGTGTGAGAGTTTTGTAATGGGATACATGAATTGGACTGCTTCCTAGATATTTTAATACTAGCTCGTGAAATGTAGAAAGCTTATAAAAACATAGGAAGAAGAAAAGGACAACAGTAGCTAAAGTTAAAACTCGCATTGTCCAGCTGTCAGTGTTAAATACTTAATTGCCGATGTGTCACGAGGAAGGGAGGAAGGGATTTGAACGAGCTTCAATGCATCAATACAAAAGTTTCGTCTTACAAAAGAAATGCCGGTTTTTGTCAAACGCGTCGGTAATGAGAATCGTTGACAGTAGAATGTCTCAAGAACTGTCTGACTGATTATTTTACATACAAATGTCCTTTGTTTTGAACGCACAGACTCATGAGTGGAAGAGAGAGAGGGGTGCTATGTTCATTGTCAGTGCTGTAGAGGTAAATAGCGTCAAAGTATTTAAGTTATTCTATTTTTGCACAGGGTGTGTGACTCATTGCTGCTTACTTTAGAATAAAAATAAAAAAAATGTATCGTTATACAAGCTTGAGAATTGTTAATATTTAAGGCGAAAGAAATTACAGCTGCTATTATGGACTAGTATCGAACCGCTAATGGACTGAGACTAATTGAGTTTGCCGGAACTCGAAACCTGATAGTCTGCAGCACCAGGTTTCAGCACAAGAAGATCAACCACGTGGCTGTCTTCAGATCGAAAAACGTGAAAACAAATCGATCATATTGCGATAAAAGAAAGGCATGCTTCCAGTATATTATACGTACGTACACTCTGAGGACCGAATATCGACTGGAATTATAAGACACGCGTGCGTCTAACAACTCACAGGAAACTCGACGACGGAAAGCTGCAATCGCAACAGACAGCTACAAACTTCATCACTCTCTACGTACCTCCGCTGAGGAAGTGCTTGAATTCAAGCGAGCACGAAAGAACAACTGATACGATGGGAAATGGTGAGCCTCCCCAGAAAAGAATGACGCTGCCTATAGGGACACGCCAAGATAAACCAAATATTGGAAAATACTCGCGAGAAGAGGATCGACACACGCCATCTATTTGTCGACATTAAATCAACTTTCGACAGCACGGGAAGAAACTATGTCTAAGCCGCGCTTTCTGAATTTGGTATTGGGTATTTTCTAATATTTGGCTTATCATGAATTTACCAGGTCTAAAGCCATATTTATGGGGTCCCATCAGCTTGTGGCCGGTTGGCTTCAGTTTTTTACACAATTCGCTCGAGAGGACCTTAATTGTAATGTTAAGGAGGCTGTGGATTGGGTCGAACATACTTAAATTCCATATTTTGGAAATGACTCGGTGCGTGCACCTTACCAGCTCTTCGCCACCCCTCTTAATAGCCCAGCTTGCCGGGACTTCATCGAGGCCAGCTGACGGAATATTAATGTCGTCATCAGCGATTTGGGGTTCGGATGCTGGAAATTTGTTTTCCGAAAGGACTGACGCTATTTTACTGTGCTACATGGGCTACAATTCAAATGTGCCAGATTATTCATTAGAGCAACAAAAGCGATTGCCACCAATAGTGGCATTTAACTAGCTCTTCAAGTGCAGTTAAGCGGCAAGCGGCATTGCATTGGTTAAGAATAGAATTGTGCAAAGTAAAAAGGCTTCTTTTAAGAAAACACTAATGGAAATTTAAATAATAAAAGAATAATTCAAAGGAATGCAGACGCGGCGTTAAAAGCGCAAACACAAAGCAATACGAACACATATTACATACATATTAAATTGCAAGCCGAATAAAGCATTTAAATTTGTAAGCTATGCCACCCCACCGAGGGTGCGAAAACTGCCATATTTTTTTCGCTTACTTTTGTTTCAATTAGCTTCGTAAAGTCAACAGGCGCCATTGACCTTATACCTCGATTTTTTTTTTTTATTAGCATTTTTCGATAACTCCTATGCTCTACCTCCTTGCCTTGTTTTGCATTCGTGCTAAGAACTTTAAGGCATACCATTTTTTTTTTTTTTTTTGCATTGAAATAATCGCATTTTGTTTGCTCGGCTGGCTTCTGCCAACTCAGGAAAGGTGTGAACTCAATTAAAATGCCGGGGAAAAATGCAGCGAAGGCCAACGGGGAGGGAAAAAGGTAGAAGACACACAGAAACAAAAACGACATTTGGCTAGAAAATGAAATAATAAAATACTACGTACAAAGTAAGTACGTAGAAAAAATGCGACCACATGCCGCGCATGAATGTGCACTTCCGTTTGAGGTTGGGGCGTAAGAGTCCTTGTGTAACTCTCGCGCGAGTATGTATGTAGAATGTGCTCGTATGGACGGAAGTAAGTATGTGGCATGCCATAAATAAAAGAGCAGATTTTTTTTTTTTTTTGATGGAAAATATTAAAATGTAGATGTCTAGTATAGGTATGTGAACTTGACTGCAGACAAAACGTGCCATGCTGGCATTGAAACGGATATGGCGAGTAAAGGTGGATAAAAAATTTGTTTGGGTGCGCATTTATCTACGTAAAATGTACATGTATGTGTGTATGTATGTACATATGTGGTTGTGAATGAAAGAAGTTAGTGTGTGTGGCAGAAAAAAAAACATATGTATATGACTGGGTATATTTTCGATTGTGGGCACACACTAAATACAGTTTAACTATGCGAAAGGTATTTGTCCAGGTCGCACGCCTAAAAGTTTACTATGAAGTTCAAGAAAATGCGGAAAATAGAACAAAAGCTGAAAAGGCATATAATGTATACAAACTGAGATTTAGCTTCGTTTTCTCCAAAATTAAGTTAGTTAAAAAGTTATGAAATAAAACGAAAAAAACGATTTACTTCGCTTAAGGGGTAAAAACATTTAGAGGCCTGAAAAAGAGGTACTTTTATCAGTAGATTTGTAGGGAAATGAAAACAGGTTTTTTTTTTAACTTATGTCTGACGTTGAAAAAAATTTTTTTTTACAAAAGTGAAGATTGACATTTTTCAAGAGAAAATAAAAAAATAAAGAAATTTTCATCTGAAATTAAAGAATCAAACACGCGAGTTTTATATCGTAGATAGCCTAAAACATTTGCGATATTCGAAAATAAACCATTTAAACCAGGCTCCCAAAAACAAAGTGATTTAACAAAAAATTGTGTTGTACTTTCAGTCAAAAATGGTATGATATGTTTTTGAAATCTTTATTCTATATAGAACAGTTTTTTTGAGCTCTTTGAAATGAATGTCAGATACTCAAAATTGGTTCACTTTTTTTCATTATCACGTACATAATTTTGAAAGACATGGTTTCGAGAAACCCCCGTTTAAAGTTTGCTGTGAAAAGCTCGATGAAAAATCGATTTTTTGAAATGTCTAAAGATACTTCCTCCCTTTTAATTGCTGTACACTATAAGCAATGTCCTAAAATTAGTCATAGTGTTATGTTGACGTTCCCAGCATAGTTAATATTCGTGTGCAGAAGTTGTAAAGCCCCTGCGACCCCTTTAGCAATTTTTATACAAGTTTCTCCAATATAAATGCCTCATTATAAAGAAGATAGCTTTTGTTTTTTTAAATATTTATTTGGACCTTTAGATTTTATTGCATTATCTTTTAAAAATGATATCAGTAAAGGAGATTTATGGGATTTTCTAAAGTTTTTTTTTGGCATTTTTCGGATTTCTTAAAATTTTTTAAAAGAAGATTGCCACCTGCTTAAATGCAAACTAAGTTGAATTAAAAAATAAATGACATTTTACAATATAATGGGATCAAACTAAAGGTTTTAAGAAAACATGATTTCAAAAATTGTTTTAAGGAGGGTTGCCACCAGTTGAAAAAATTAATTAAAATTTAAACTTAAACTAAATATTCGTATAAGGCGTCTCAAACAAAGGAGATTTTAGAAAATTGTAAAACGAAAATATCTTTGGAGGAGATTGCCACTTACTTAAAAGAGTAAACTAAATCAACATATTAATTTAAAGGAAGAATCGAGGCATTGAATTCACAGCAAGTGGGTTTAAAAACACTTAAACAGTCAAATATGTACAAAGAGTGTTGCCACCTAATTAAAAATATTAATTTAATTCAATTTCTAAGCTGATTGAAATGTATTAGTGTTGCTTTGGAGCGAATGCGTTTATTCGACAACATTTATGAAGAGGGTTGCCACCTGATAAAGATCATTGATTCAATTTAATTATTAAAATAACTGAATTTCTACTTTACTGGGGTCAAACGAAAAACGGTTAAGGAATATTCAGTCAAAAATATATTTGGTGAGGGTTGCCACCGGCTTGAGTTATTCAAATTCTACTAAATTTATAAGATAAATGAAGTATTAAATACTAAACTCGTTTGTTCTTATAGAATATGTACTTAGGAAAACTTACTCTCGCGAATATGGTGAAAGGTTGCCAGCTGTTTGAAAATTTTATATTTATAATTTATTATTAACGTAGGTGAAATCAGGTAATGAAATTAAATTATTATGAAAAGTGGGCACATTTATCAAGACACATTTTTGAATAGACTTCTTCTTCATACTGGTACATATGTAAATATCATACACTGTCAATATCCTGGAATACAATTTTTGAGACTTCCTTAACACTTAAAGAGTTACATATTTTATGTGATAATGTTCGGATTCAGCAAAGCAATTTAATATTAGAATTCATATAGAAACAACGCTGATCAGACAACTTTTTTTTTAATTTTGTATATCTTCTAGCAATATATTCGTAATATCCAAACGATATATACTCTTCATATTAAATTTTATGGTAAGTGCTGCTCTTTCTGCTCTTCTTTGATCAACTTTTAGTAAGGCTTCTCACTTTTGAATATCCTAAAATTTTTTTGTATTCACACCCCATAATTAATATAACCTCAAATACAAATGTCGAAAGGATAAATATCAAAAATATGGACATTTAGGAGAATACTTTTTAGAGAAGAACTGTCTTTGCAAAAGGAGAACAGTTGGTCTCCTTAATGCGTATTACAAAGAATACTAATTTGTGCCAAAATGTTGCTCATTATAACAAAAACCAACAAAAAAAACGTAGTGCGGAAAGAGCTCAGTGGGTATCCAAAACACTTACCGCCCTTTTTTACTTCCATATACCCGGCACAGAGCAGCAGAAAGCCATACGTATGTACCTAACATATGAGAACAGGTGAGCCCAGGCAAGCACTAACAACCACCACCCACCCACCTACCGTCACTCTCACACAGCGCTTCACCACACTCTTCTCTTGTCGCCGCGCGTTTCGAGGCAGTGGGGCCAACACACAAAGTACTGTTATATATAAAAACAAATGCAACAATGTGTGCCAAATAGAGCGGGCCGGTAACGGCAAACAATAAAATGTAAAAAAAACATGCACACATCTGTATTCCGAGGGGAACGAATCGCACGGTTGTATTCTTCGTCTGGTTTGAACAGCAGGGTGGCGCTCTGCGTGCGTTTCATTGTTATCATTGGCATTCGCTCGGTTGCCATTCGCTCGGTTGCCATTTTACTTCCCAGCAATTTGGAGTGCTTTTAATTGTTATATCCCTTTTGATGGTGCATTTTTACAGTGCAACGCGCTAGCTTTTACTCATATCTCTTTACTTCTGTGTCCTGCCGCTTTCATCAGGTGCACTTTGTACCAGAAAAATCGCGTGATATACAATATATATGTATGTATGTCTGTATATATTTTTGCTGTTGCATTTCCAATTGAGTGCAATAACTTGGTAGTAGTACAAAAGGATAATCGAATAAAATTCGATCGGTGTATAGCCACTTGTGGTCTTTTGATGTTACATATATTTATAACTACACGAATAAAAGTCCATCAAAACTAAATGAAAAGTAATTTCAATTTAATTTTAAATCGCAATAAATGTTATGCATAATTGAAAAATTTTAAACAGCTTCGTCTGCGTTGCTTACCAACTTTCCATATACTTTATCTGGTCTATGAATAAGGGATATTGTGTTTAACTGTACAGAGGTTATTAAATTTGTCCTAATTCAAACCATGATTTTTAATATTTTTAATATTTTTTTTGGCACAAATAGTGTACTCAGTATACATATTTATACAAGTGGGACTCTAAAAGCATTTTAATTTTCTAGCGTATATTTTTTTTGAGAAAGTTCTTCCCGCCGACTTATTTTAATTGTATCATGTTTTTTATATTCAATACTTTTTGCTTATTTGATGTAGTTTTATCAATTTTTTACTATTTTTGTATTAATTTATTTTATTTTACTTTGTTATAGAATATTTTGTTTAATTTTTATTTATTTTACCTTAATTTAATTAAATTCATTTCGCTTTGTATTAAATAACTTAACAATTTTTACATTTGTACGTAATTAATTTTAGTTGTATTATTTTAATTTTGTTTTATTTAATTTTATTTCATTTTACTTTTATATTTAATTTTTGATTTTATTCATTTTTATTTCATTTCGTTTGATTATATTTTGCTTTATTTTAATTTATTTTAGTTTTATGTTATTGTGTATTTCATTTCGTTTTCATTTATATTGAATAATAATAATACTGATAATAATAATAATAATAATAATAATAATAATAATAATAATAATAATAATAATAATAATAATAATAATAATAATAATAATAATAGTAATAATAATAATAATAATAATAATAATAAGATTTGATCCCGGGACATCAGGCATGCTCATTCCACAGACTTTTCATTTGTTTTATTTTATTTTACAGTTTTATTTTAATCCTATTATATATTATTTGGATTAACTTTACTTTTTTTTTATTTTACTACATTTTTATTTTAGTTCTATTATGAGTTTTATATTCAATAGTTGTTTTACGTTACTTTATATGGTTTTCTTATTATTTTATATGTTTTATGATATTTGGTTTTAGCCTTATTATATTACTGGTTATTTAGTTTTGTTTTGTTTTAGTTTAGTTTATTTTAATTTAATTTAACTTTTTGTAACTTTCTATACAATTTTATATTAGTTTTACTTTGTTTTCTATATTTTATTTTGTCTTACTTTATTTGATTTTACTTTATTTTGTATTATTATAATTATTTACTTAATTTTGTTTTATTTTGTTTAAGCCTAAATAGTTTCTTTCATTTGCTTTAGATTATTTCATTGGATGTAGTTTTATTTGATTTAATGTAATTTTTTTTTTTTATTTATTTACTTTTTTCTTTTATTTTTATTTAATTTTATATTATTTTGCTATATTTTGGTTAAATTTTATTTTAATAAATTTTTAATTTATTATATTTCTATACATATTTTTTTTTTAATTTCGTCTTTTTTTATTTATTGCCTTTAATTTATTTTTTTGTATTCATTTGAAATTATTTTATTTTGTCTCATTTTGGTTAAGTTCATATTATTATATATTTTTTATTTGGTTTCACTTTATTTTGTCTAATTTGGTTTAGCTTATATGTATAATTTTTCTTGATTTATTTTATTATTTCGTTCGTTTTTATATTGCTCTATTTGACACTTTTGTTCACCTTATATTAATCTGCTATTTCATTATGATTTTTATTTTATTTTACTAGATTTTACTTTTTTTATTTGGATTTATTTGACTAACTTTTTTGCTTATTTTTTTTATACTCAGTAGTATTTTCATTTAATTTTTACCTATTTTTATTTTTTTATTTAAATTAATTTTTTCAATTTGTTACTTATTTATTTAGATCGATTTAGGAGACTAACGAAACGTCATTTTATTTCTTTTTTTCTCTGCAATCGAACAACAACAGCATAAATATCCAAATCTGCAGTAGAATTTTATAGAAACGGCATCTTGTGAATACCGAATTTTTTTTTATATTTTGCTATACTTTTATCATATAAAAAATATCGCATGCAACAATTTTCGCACCATCACTCCAAACTAGCTGGCAATCTCCACGATTTTGCTATTTGGCCCACTTCATTCGCAAATCTACACAACCACCACCCATTTCGCGCTCTCGCATGAGTTTTACTAACAAAATCTCTTCCGCTTTGCCACTCATTTTCACATTTCCCGAGTGAGCAGCAAAAAATTTCCCCGTATTTATTTTGCACACTCACGCGTTCGTTGCACTTCGTTTCCGTTATATTCATGGATTTTCCTACTTTTTCATAGCTCTGTTGGGGAATTTTTTCACAATCAAACTTAAATCGCAACGGTAATTCCGAGGATTAAGCACAACAATAACGGATAATTTGTGATGATATGTAGGGTATGTAGTAAGTGTAGTGTAAGCCCTCGCGCAAGCAGTAGTGGTGGTAGTGTGCGGTTGGAAATTCCTGCATTAGCAGTTATTGTATCCACTCGCATCAACCACCATCACGCACTCCACTTTGCACCACCCCTGTTCACACCCACTGCAGAGCTCTTTCGAGGCATTCGAATTCTCGTTCGCTACGTTCGCTACGTTCACTCGGTCAATTTGCAGTCTGTTGTAGTCGATAAGCGAATTTGTCTCAGCCATCGAAGGCCGGCAGGCGAGCAGAATTAGCAGAAGGTAGCGTTGGATGAGAGGAGGATGAGAGGGGCATGGGGTGGACAAGCAATCAGATCCATTCAATAAATTATGAATACATTCGTACAACAACTTGCACAGCAATTTGAATGCAATGGATTTTCCCATCGATTGTTGACATGAGAACTCAATTGTTGTTGCCGCATAGTAACTATTTGTACTGCAATATAATGGGTATTTATTTGTTTTGAAGTCATTACTTATTGCTATGAATAATGAAAAGTGTGTCAAAATGTATACATAGTAATGTATGTATAGAGAATTGTGTGGGCATGTGGTTATTATTGTAAATACTCCATTATATAGAGAAATATGAACGCATTTACTTATCTATGTATGTATGTGTGTCACTTTATTGGAAATTTTCATTTAAAAAATAATTTTTCAAGCAAAAAAAGAAGCGTCTCTATTGTCGTCTACTTGTCTGTCTGCAATTTTACTGTCTGCATTTTTGTTGTGCTCTAAACGACATACAAATTTCTTAAAGCAGAAAGTAATTTAGAAAAAATTGCTTGAAACAAATTAAATCAGTAAATTTTAATCTGTTTACGTAACTCTATTCAATCAACATTAACAACAAACCAAGAAAAAATGTAATTCTTACTAATTAAAACATAAAACACTTAAACCCACGATAATACCTCAAGTAATTACATATTAAATTAAGAGTTTGGCCACAAGACATAGAAGGTCGACATTCGACATATATTTTCAATTTCATAAAGTTCTCGAAAGGAGCCTGAACTTTTTATAAGGAAGATTCCAAAAGCGAATGGTCAGGAGGTTCATAATAAAACTGCATATGAGAAAATCAAAACTGCTTTGCAAATATCTGAAATTTATGAGCTGACAACGATGTTCATATGAGGGTATACTAGATTAATACTGGTGGCCTATGAAGGTATCCAAATGCGAGAGGCATAGACATGACTAGATCTTATTAGAGATGTGTACTCGTACAACAATTTCAAAGAGTATTGGTTTTGAAAAGCAAACACTGTTTGTCGTATAAAAGCTCACATCAAATATGGTAGGATTGTGCAAAAAATATCGATATATCCGCGTATCGATATATCAAAATATTAAAATACCGATATTTTTAATGGTTAAATAGGTTAATATTTTTAATCTCGCAATATTTATATTCGATATTTGTTTCCAAGAGTCGAATTTGCATCAAATTATATATGTACATAGCTATGATGACGCAGGAAAGGCAGGAGACCTTATTGAAGGTGTTCTTTCACGTAAATTTCAGTGTCGATCGTGTCCATAGAACAGCGTCGATTTATGACCACATTCGCAAATGGCTTGTCAAATTATAACTTTTCGGCCAAACTTTTCGATATGAATGGTCTTTTGCGATTCAGAAATGTCTTCCCCAAACTATAAGCAATAAAATTGGTTACTCAGCATTGTCTGCAAGTCCATTTTCAAATAAGTTTGGTCGTCCATAACCGCAAAAAAATTTTTATTTTGCCAGATTTGTCTTACACAACTAACGCGCGAGATAAATACTTTCCTTATTTCTTTTCGCTTTGTTTTGGAACTTTTTTCTTTTCCCTCGAGAGAATAGCGGACATACGCAATAGGCTTGGTAGGTCGGGGTTATCTACAGCCCAGCATGAATATGTGAAGTGACGCTCTACTAAATCTGCCCTTCATGGAGTCGTGCAAGCAGTGGAGGCCTCGCTGAAGAGCAAGGAATTTCTGCTGGCTACTTTTTTAGACACAGAAGGAGCCTTTAACAGTGGCATCTCAGAACCGATTGAACAGTCTTCCATCAACCTTGGGTAGTAGACAGTCGACGTTACAAAAATCGGGGTATAGTATATGCCCAGAAATTTTACTATCCATAAATTTCAGCACCTAGATGGAGGTGAAGGATAGTTAATTCAGTATTTAGGTGCGGGAATCTATTCAGCGGACCCTTAAATAGAGGCATCTCCGCGCCGCCAACATTCTACAAATATTTTTCAGTCAGAGCTGTTTGTCCTATGGGAGGCTTGTAGAACACCTCTAGCATCAGAGCGATCTGAATATACTATCACTATTTTTTTTTTTTAAATAACCACGCAGCGACACGTGACCTCAGATCCGTAATGCAAGGGGTTTCTTTTCTTCTCTTTTCTCTTCTCTTCTTTATTCTTTCTATCTCTGATTCGGCGGCGTGGTATTAAATGGCATTAGAACTGCGAAATTTTGTAAAAATTTTGGATGAAATTTTCTGATGGATTTTACAAATGAAAAACTTAAAAGCTGAATATAAACCAATCAAAATTTCTGCTCAATTACTTCAGTAAAGAAACACACATGCGAGCACAAAATATTTGGTTTTTGTTTATTTTCCAAAATCTTTAAATCAAATTTCTCTACAAAACAACAAACGTATGCCACATATCCCGACTTCACCTAAGGGCCACTCAAAAATCATTTGCGAGCCACTAGACACATTTCACCCAGCAACGCTAAGGACAGATACTAACATGCCAACAATAACAATTATGCACAAAATAAAAAGAAAAGCAAATATTTTCTGCATGCAATCGAAAAAAGAAAACCAACTACAGTATTCGCTTCATTTCGCTTTAATGCAGTTTTTCGATCGCTATGATTGGTTTTTGGCAACATATTGTCTGCGCAGATGAACTGTGCGATTTTCCAACTGCCATCCAATACGAGTATACTCTGCATTTGCAGGATAACCCTCGTCTGTGCGCCCACTTACGAAGTACACTCAGCTGTTGGCTTATCAGCAAGTTGGCTTATCGCATTCATGCCAGCGCAACTTAAAAGCCAAATTGTACACAAAACGATAAGCAAATGCTCTGCGATGGCTGCACTTACGCGCGAACAAGAATCCAGAGTGTAGTGTTGTTGTTGCTGTTGTTCCTGCTGCTGTAGGCTGTCTCGATTTTATTTCTTATCTTATCTCTCTGTGCAACCGATAACACGAAAACAAGTTGCATCCATCAGCGAAGCATAATAAATACTTGTTGTGCACAAAGTGAAGCAGAATAGTGCAGAAAATAAATGCATACATAAATATATTTGCTTAAGTGTGTTAGTATTTATGTGTGTGTATGTGTGTGTGAGTGATTTACGGTAGCGTTTTAAAGAGAAGTTACAGCAATTTTAAATTAAGGAGAGCAAATATTTGCTTGGGAAGCAGAATTTGCCTTTGAGTTTGACGTTGTAAAATACTTATGAAAAAAGTATCTATTAAAAAATGGTGTACGAATATGTTGAAAAATGCTGGGTTATATATTGCCATCTTCATACCTCAATATTTTCTATTAAAAGCATTTCTTAAAAGTTCTATAACATCTACTTTTTGATTAGTTCGATGGGCAAATTTGAGAGCCTAAATAATACCACCATTGGAGCTCAATATTGTATATAAAAATCTCGTGTCTCGGTATTTGTGGCCGAACTCCTTCGTAACGGAAGGAATAGGTTGTAAAGTGGGGTGCCACCTGTTAAAAAACCCAAATTTAATTAAAAGGAGGCTCAGCGCTAACTTTAACGAGGGTTGATATCTGTTTGGAAAGTCGAATTTAATTAGATTATACACACGATATATGAAATATTAAAATATGGCTATCAAACTTTTCGTCTCGGCAAGGAGAAGGTTGATACTTGTAAGGGATTGCCACCTGTGTGGAAAATCGAATTTAATTAAACTACACACGGAACTATATAATATAATAAAATGTGCATTTTATATAGTTCGTTTCGCTGGGGAGGTTTTTATAGCTAGCTCGAGGGTTGAAGAGGGTTGTCACCAGCTTGAAAAGTCGAATTTAATTAGATTATACATTAAAATAAATATTTTAATTGAAAATTCGCCCGATAGGTGGCGCTGCCGCCAGAATGTCCCTAAAACCTTTGTTTACAGTTCGATTTATTTCAAATTCATAAAATGTATTAGTCACATAAATGTAAATGCTTTATTCAAAATATGAATCGATAAATGGCGCTGGATCCGAAATATCGCCAAATCCTATATTCACAGTTCAATATCAGTCACAATATCTAATCCAGAAGAGTTCCATAATATTTATCTAGAGGTCCGAAACTAATAAGAATCGAGCTGAATAAATTGAGTATCTGAAGATACCAACAAAAATCGAATAACGTTTTGTTGCTGTGTACGGGCACTATTGGTCCCCGGATTTCACCGTAAAAAAATTGGCGATGCAATTTCGTTTGGATAGAGAAACATTTGATGATGAAACGCACCGAAAACGACCCTACTAGGTCATTAGGGATAAAAACATCACATCTGTAGAGTTGACTGTATTGGAAGACAGACGCCTGTAGAATAAACAACAAGCTGGTTCTGCTGGACTTTCACAAAAAAAACTTGAATATTTGGTGGGTATGGATAAAGTTCGTGCAAAGTAGGTCCCGAAAATTCTTTCCGCAATTCAAAAACCAAAAAGGAGTGAAGTCGTGTACGCAGTATTTGCATATCACTTTGTAAAAATCGATAGAAAGAAGTTTGCTTAATTTGTTACTGGAGTTGAAACCATAATGCCTTATAACGATCTAAATTCTGCCAAAAAGAGAATCAATGGAACTGAAGGAACTTTACTGCTGCATTTTAACTTTTGGTTACTATGCTTCATTGGTACATCCTTTATTTATTCTGATAATTTAAATCCTATTTGCTAGAAAAAATAAATAACATTGGCGATGAACTATTTTGAGGTATTTTGTCGACAAGCCTAGGTTAATTTGAGGAGGCAGTGGGCCCGCAATCGGCCCCGTTGTGATACTACCTGCATCCAAATTTGTACCCCTAAGTCCCGTTGTACCATTTTAGTCGATTCGACGAAGTGGAGCCGCTGCCGTTTTTCACTTCTCCAACCACATCTAGTCTATTTAGAAATCCCGTACCCAAGAATTTCTGTTGCCTCTTACAAAGTGCGAGGCACTCACACAGTAGATACCTAATAGGTTCTGGCTCTTTCTCGTCATAGCAGCTTCTATTCGTTCGGCGTGTCTCCCTATCGGAATATGTGCTGCGAGTAATCCCATAGCCAGAGATAATTCAATCCTACTTAGCGAGAGAAGTGCTTGCGATTTTCTTATGCGCCATTTAGGCCATATAAGTTTGGAAATGTTGGCTCGACAAATCGGGCCATAAAACTTGGTTTTAGAGATGTTTAGGCTCTAGCGCCAATTAAAAAATAATAACATTTTTGTTTACACAGGGGGCGAATACATATTTTGAATTTGAACCAAATTCCTTTAACTATAATTAAATTCGGTGTTTCAAGCAGGTGGCAACTCTTTTCAGAATATAATGATGAACCTTTTCCTCGACAAAACGAGCTACTGGCATCCATATTTCAAAATTTCGTATAACTTTTGTATCATTTAAATAAATTAGAGTTTTCAAACAGTTGGTCGACCCCCATACACGTTCGCTCTGAACCTTCTCCCCAAAAATCTTTTCCAAGCATTAAGCTTTTTTAGAATTAAGCTTTTTAAAACCTTATAGTTGTTTATTGTAAAATTTTACTTTACTTACGTTTAAACAGTTGGCAACCTTTTTCCAAATATTTTGAAAGTGAAACTTTCGTTTGATACCCATATTTGATTTCCCTGCTTACATATATTGAATTTAAGCTTTTAACAAGGTGGCAACTCTCTTCAAAACTGCTTATATAAAAATGTGGCAAATCATATACAAATCTGTCCGGTTGTCATTTAGCAATATGTGATATAAGATCACGTGTTGCAATGTAATTGAATTGAACTGAAAATGGAAATGTGCGTCTACAGCGCCATCTGTTGAGTATTTTTTGAGATGTTTTTCTATGCCAAACCTTAACGTAGCAATTACGAAAAAGCTCGCAGAAAGAAGTATCCGATTTGGTCCAATCGTTTTCTAGATTCTTTCTCTTTGTTCTTCGGTATTGCCGGCAGAGTGAAAAGTTAAAGTATTTTCGAACGATTTTCTTTCCACACTTGTCTAGTTTGGTTTGGAGATCAACCGGTTTCGGCGTTGTGCCATCTTCAGTGTCATTTTTTTGTTTTATTCCAGTTGTTTCATCAAAACTCGGCTTTGAGCGAAAGAACAAAACACAGCATCAATCTGCAGGACAAGAAATCATTACCAATTTTATAATAAGCATTTTACCGTCACCGTTTCTGGTCAGACAGCTTGCCAGCTCCCTATAGCCTTCCAATTACTTGCCACATTCAACCAACTTATTCTACGTTCTCATCCCCTGACACAGCCTTCTGCATCTTTACCTGTTAATTGAATTTGTGTAAAAAATATGTAATTGAAATTAGATACCACGCATAAATTTCAAAATATTAATTACAACAATCAAAAAATGTACTATGTGCATATGAATCGGTTCGTGCAACAATGCGACCAACTACTCTTACAAATAAGCAATAAATTTCTAAAACAAACTGCATGTATTAATTTCAGTCCAACGGCATGGATGGACAGAACAGTCGACACACCAATGGTTAGATTAGACAGACAGCTGGATGAGCGAATTGCTACACACGTGTGGCGACCCCAACCGGACGACGCGCCGGATTGTAGCCACAACCACTGCAATCGTAGAAGCCCGCTCAACTGGCACGAACGTGGTCAACTAACTAGGAAGGTAGTTAGTTTGTTAGTTAGTTAGCTAGTTATTTAGTTGGCCTGTCAGTTTGGTAATAGGAGAAGTGACTGAAGCTGAAAAGGAGCAAAAAGTGGCAGAAAAAAGCGAAAACCAACATAAATCAGTTAGCACAGTAAATGAATGAAAGAATGAGAAAAAAATAAAATAAAACAAATGAAAACGCATGCGAAGCAACTACAGGTAAGTGATATGAAAGCAAAATGAGGTGCTTACGGGAGGATAAGGTAAGAAGTACCCCATCAAACAATGGCAAGTGGAAGTTAGGAGTAGAGGAGCAAATGGCAAACAGTTATTGGAAGCAACTCTTGACAGGAGAAAGGCTGCTGAAATCGAAATTGGTGGAGACTGGCAGGTCGGCCGGTCGTGCAGTTAATTTAATTTCACTTTCGTTACAACTCATTAACGCGAACGCCCACAACGACAGCGTTGGCTGAAGTGGCGGCCAGAGAACAGAGATTGGTTTGCAACGCCGAAAAACAAAAAGCAAAGAAAACACAAAAACAAAAAATCAAGTTCAAGCAGCAGATTAGTAGCAAACGAGACAAGCAATCGAACTGTTGCTAAGCACTGGTGGTATGAAGTTCATAAATCCTGCTATAGCTATGGATATACAGTGTTCCATATAAGTTAGCGCACAAGCATAAATACTTTAGGCGCTGTGGCTGAATTTGCCTACAGCAAAAAAAAACAAAAAAAAATTACTGCATTTATGAACTTTTTGACTGCTTTTCACATTCTTCTTTTCGCATGTCGGCCAATCTACATACATAAATGAGTTTTCACCTCTGTGAATGTAAGTGCTAGTATATATTTCACATTTAATTTCTCTCAGCACTTTTGAGTTTGTTTGGTTGCAATAAATTTCAACTGTTGCACGGTAGTGAGTGGAATACATAATTCATGGAGAAATTGCAGTTATTAGAATGCGTGCAGAGAAAGTGTTAGTTTTGAAAGTAAAGCGCACTCGAATTCTTGAATCGGCTATTAAAAGTAAGGAGAAGGGAAAACTGCAAGTACTTTATGTGAAATGTGAAATGGGTAAAAAGAAATTAAGCTGTTTTTGTTGATTTATTAAATACAGTTTGTAATATTTCTATGCCACCTAATAAAATACAAGGCATAGGTGCTTTCAATTTCAAAAAAAAATGATTGAAACTACGAAATATAACCTACATTTTAGCTTCAGAACATTGAGTGGATTTAGAAAGTATATGTATTCAATTTATGTCCCATCAGAGTAGTGGTCGTGAGTGGACCTAATTTCTTCTCATTGATACGTAACAAAATTTAAAAAACTAGGCATGTAACTTGGAATGCAGGCAGATAAATATTATGGGTTATACATAGTTGAGTAATAAAACGCTATGTACTCAAACTCTCAAGTACACATTCAAAATCTGGAATTATAGTCCAACCCCCTTTTTTCGGAAGTCTCTTATCATTAATATTTCTGAATCGAACTTCCTTTTTTGTATGTTGATAAATAAAGGATTTGTTAGGGAAAATTGTAGCGCAGAAAATTGTTTTGAATTTTTTTTTTAATAGAATAACATCCAATATTTTTAATTTTACAATTAAATTTTATAATTTATCGATTCAGAATTGTTAAAGTCTTAGGCGAAAAGATTATGAGATCAAAGAAAAATGTGTTTTTAAAAAATATCCAGATTAATAATTATTTCGCCGTCGAGTTTAAAAAAAATCGTCCCAATTTTGATAAGAATTACACAAGTCAAATAATATTTATGATTCAGATAAATTTTTGAAGTCATAGATATTTATTATTTTGAAACTTGTATTATAAATGACTTTTCATAATAATTTTGAATGAGAGCAATTTTTTAAATGAACAATAAATATTATTTTCAAACTTACATACATTAAAAAGGTCTTTCCGTAATAATTATCAGCGAGATAAATTTTGTTACGTCTGTCAAAGACTTTTATTTTGTGATTTGTATTACAAAAGTCGTTGCATAATAATTGTGAGTTGGGTAATTTTTTTTAAGTCTGGAAAGACGAAAGTAGCTGCTGGGCCAAAAATTATTTCGAAGTAGTTTCGAACTATTCCCGAAACGGTCCCAAAAAGTTCCGTCCTTCCAGACAAACATTTTTTTCTGACTCATAATTATTATGAGGAGACTTTTATAATTTATATCTGAATAAAGAAGTCTTTGAACAGTTGACAAAGTGTATCTCGTTAGTTATTGTTAAGAGAAAACTTTTATAACATAGCTAAGTCCCAAAATAAAAGTCTTTGAAGACTTAAAAATTTGTATCTCGCTGTTAACTATTATGAAAAGACTTTTATAATGTAAGCCTTTGAATAATGATTGTAGATTTTTCGAAAAATGTTTATCTTACTATTAATAATAATTATTGATTAACTTTTACTCTTTTCTCTTATAACAGTTATGTCTCTGGTTTTTTAACCTGATTTCAAATTTCGAGTACACAGTTTTGTATTACTCTAGGCGCACAATATGTACTATGTGACATTCCAAGTTTATTTTTTTATTTGTTTTCAATTACAAAACTGTTATTTAATATCACTTTTGATTTTACGAAAACTTATGATAATTTAACGTGGCGAGTGAAGTTTGTTTTTAGTTTGAAATAGTTTACTTTTTAACCCAGTTAATGATAATGATGAGGACATCAACTAAAATATTTCACAAATAATATTAAGATTTAGGTGAGCTGGATCCAAAAAAAAGTGCACCTGGTAAATGCTAGTAAACTTTAATTTTTTGTGGTTATGGTCATGTTTTTTTAAGTCATTGGAAAACAACAACCATCAAAACGGTAGAAGTTATTGCTGCTATTTCGAAGATCGGACATCTCCTCATCAGACTTCATTTCTCTAGACTTTCGCAGGACCTCAACAGTTTTTAAAAATGTAAAATATAGATTTGTACTTCAATAGTGCTTGGAAATAAAAAGATAGAAAAGGAAAAACCGTTTACATGCCTAGCTTGGTACAGGTTGTTGCTTTGAAAAATATATATACATAGTACTAGGAAATCCCGGTGGACGTTTATGAATTGCAAATTGCATAAAAATCTGTCCAGTCGTTTCGGAGGAGTCCGCCGCAAACTCCGTGACGCAAGATTTTTATATATAGCATATATTTAGTAACTACAGTTCTGAGTAACCAGACTTCACGGGAGAGATATGAGTTCGGAGATGGTTAGGTTGAAGTGGTCGTTCCTGCGAGGCAATGTACTTATACTTATAAAAATATAACCAAAAAGTTAATAGGCAAAACGTTGTGTGTCTATAACGAATTTTCTCAAGATGCTGATTTCCACCACATAGAGCTCTTCATGGGCGTTATTGCAGGGGAGGATCCAGAAACGATTCTTAGGGGGGGTAAATAATTTTATACCTCAAATCTGAAGTAAGTGTTATTCGAAATGATAGTCGGTGAGAAGTTTAATCGATTACCAGAAAAATTGATACCTAATTGGCCGCTGTATCCACAATACCCTTTTCCCCTACTTCCCAGAAACATGTTTCTTACAAAACAGTTTTGGTACTAAATGGCACTAAAAACTGCAACTAAAATTACAATTTGCATTTTAGTGACATTTTTATATGGCTTATTCCTGAATGATTCCAAAGCAAATTTCTAAATTCGATTTATCTCAATCTCAAATACAATATTTTTACGGTAAACAAGTAACCTATCAGACTTCGAGCTCTTGGGAAGGGAAATGTCGCCCATTTTCCCCTGCTGGATACGCCCCTGGTTATTGTAGTGAGAGTCAAAGTGCTTGAATCGGGCAATGCCGGTCAGAACTCCTACGAGTATCGAGAGTTTTCGTTTTGTTAGTCCACCACCGGCAACAGGGCTCTTGCAATTCTGCATGTCGTGGTATTAGTACAAGTAAATCTTCTTTAGCAGACATTTCATATATTTCATATCCTCGAAATTTCTGCCCCACACACCCTTACTTTATTTCACTCAAAACCAATCAATACTCCGATCGTAGGCTTCAAATTGGCGGCGCTCAAATCTCGTCCTATATTGAAAACTTTTTTACTTCTCGAAGTATTTTGTGATCGTAAGTCATTTAGAAGAATTATTTTTTTCTTTGTTTCTTCAAGTCGGTATTGTTATTACACCATTCAGAAAAGCACCATAAATGTTCAACATTTTTCCAATCGCAAATTCCTTTTTTATGATTGCAATAATTGATTGGTATGAAGAAATGAATCTGACCAAACGAATCGTTGCAATGCTAGAAAAAAAATTAACGGCTTTAATATGAAGCCAGCTGATGACGGTGCACCAACAAAAGTCATAAGTAAAGTTCACAGCAGCAGCAACAACCGGCAGAGAGTAGGGAAGACTAAAGCAACAATAGTAATTGTCGCCACTTAATCCCCACTCCATCTTCATTGGCGGCAAACGAAAAGTGCAAAATCCAACAAAGAAAAGAGACGATCCAAGCAGCGAACGGAGACACGAAAAATGTGTGACTTACAAATGTTTGTAGAAAAAAGAGGTATGAAAATGAAAAGGATAGCTGAAGAAATGGCTTGCAGTAGCACAACAGGTAAGCCCAACTGCATATGTAGATTTATGTGTAGTACAACTCTGTGATTACCAGCGCACGATTTTTCGCTTAGAATTTCTATTTACCTTTTTTCTTAAATTTTTGTGTTTTGTTTTTTTATTTTATTTTGTTCCACATTCTCTATTTTTGTTGTTGCTTCTTTTGCCGCCATCATCACATACAACAATGTCACAATCAATTACGATTTCGTCCAGCATCTTTGCAATCGTTGCAAATTATCGTCGTCACCGCCGTCGTCGTCGCCATCATCATACATACAGAGTAGACTTCGTTAGTGCGTGGATTGCGCGACAAAATTGGCTGTAACTTGCAATGCCATCGTCTTAGTAGTTGCAACAGCAATTGCTCGATAGTTGCCTTGTAATTTCTGCTAATGCCAAAAGACAACCGACTAGCAGCGGTGGCGGCGGCGACGGTAGCATACAGTTGCCACAAGCACAAGACACAAACGCCAACGGCCAATTTACTGCTTCTTGACAACTGTGGCATGCCACCACTTTTTATTTGCTGCTACAACCAGCCGCTCTTTTCCTATTCGCATGGAAAACAGTTAAGTGCTACGCTTACAATTTCAAGTCAATCTCCAAACGCTGATTGTTGTGCGGCAAGGTGGTTGGTTACGCGTCTGTTGCTGTTTTGTAGCTGCCACGCAATTACGCGCGCTAAACCGCAAAGACATTGGCCGCCGCCTGCGTTTGTTGTATGCCATGCTATGCCTACCGCGCTTTTCGGCCGCTTTTGTCAACCACCAAGTTGCTATGGTTGTAGTTGCCACATCTAATGATGCTGCCACAGCCAAAGCCACAGCCGCAGCCGACTGCCGACTGCCACAATTTCTTTTGTGGCCTTTAATGCGCCACAAATTGGTTTCGAATGTAAATTGCAAATTACTAGTAATATTTTTTAATTTTATATGCACTCACATGTCCATTGGGCGATCCACAATTTTCAACGACTCCTTGCTGCATGCCACAACTAGCGTGTAATAACATGCGCTTGCGCTTGTAATTGAGACAAGTTGTGCGCCGTCGTCGTCACGCTGTGCTCTCGCAAGTGGCCGCATGCGTATGTGGCAAAAGCTGAGCATACACAGAGCTAAAAAGATCACCTCAAATTAAAGAGATCGAAGTCTAAAAAAGCTCGGTAGCCAAGGACAACGAGAGGGGACAAGATTGAAGAAATTTTTGTTAGAAAATAGTCTTAATTTTATTTTGAGTTTCCTCTCAACTTTATTGAAAAGAAAAACGGCTGAAAACAAAGAGATGACTTCTTGTTTGTTCATTTTTATGAAATTTTGTACAAAAATATGAAAATGAACTAAGAAGAAATCTCCTTGCTTTTATGTTAAAAGTCACATAAAATGCATGAAACAATAAGTAGATACTCTGATTTTTTAATAGAATGTTATTGAATTTATTAATAAGGAATCTACTACTTTATATTGTTTGTTGTTTTGATTTTTTTAAATAAATATTTTACTCGCTCTCTTTTTCTATCCTTGTGTTTCTTGTGCATTTATATTAAATATAGTAATTGTACAATATAGGCTTTAGTAAAATTAGTAATAGAAATCAGTAGAAATAATAGTAGTAATTGTTAGTAGTATTAGTAAAATAGTATTAGGAATTATTAAAAATATTACGAAAGAAAATAGTGGAAAAAATACCACAAATAGTAGTGGAAGTTGTAAAATTAGTAGTAGAAATTAGTAAAACATAATAGTGGTAATTTTTATTACTATTACTAGAAAATATTAAAAATATTAGTAGACTATAGTAAAAAGAATAATAGTAATTAGTAGTAGCATTACGAAAGAAAATTGTAGAAATTACTAAAAATTGTAGTAGGATTTGTAAAAATAGTAGTAGAAATTAGTAAAACATAGTAGTAGTAATTATTAGTAGTATAAGTAAAAATAGTAGTATAACATAATAAAATATATTAGTAGAACATAGTAAAAAGGATAGTAGTAATTAGCAGTAGCATTACGAAAGAAAATAGTAGAAAAAATACTAAAAATAGTTGTAGAATTTTTAAAAATAGTAGTAGAAATTAGTAAAACATAGTAGTAGTAATTTTTAGTAGTATTAGTAGTAATACTACTAGAAAATATTAAAAATTTTAGTAGAACATAGTAAAAGGATAGTAGTAATTAGTAGTAACATTACGAAATAAAATAGTATAAATTACTAAAAAGTAGTAGCATTAATAAAAATAGTAGTAGAAATTAGTAAAAAAAAATAGTGGCAGTAATTAGTAGTAGAAAACATTAAAAATATTAGTAGAATATAGTAAAAAATAGTAGTAGTAATTAGTAGTAACATCACGAAATAAAATAGTAGAAATTACTAAAAAGTAGTAGCATTAATAAAAATAGTAGTGGAAATTAGTAAAAAATAGTGGCAGTAATTAGTAGTAGTATTAGTAAAAAAACAGTAGTAGAAAATATTAAAAATATTAGTAGAATATAGTAAAAAATAGTAGTAGTAATTAGTAGTAACATCACGAAATATAATAGTAGAAATTACTAAAAAGTAGTAGCATTAATAAAAATAGTAGCAGAAATTAGTAAAAAATAGTGGCAGTAATTAGTAGTAGCATTAGTAAAAAACAGTAGTAGAAAATATTGAAAATATTAGTAGAACATAGTAAAAAGAATAGTAGTAATTAGTAGTAACATCACGAAATAAAATAGTAGAAATTAATAAAAAGTAGTAGCATTAATAAAAATAGTAGCAGAAATTAGTAAAAATAGTGGCAGTAATTAGTAGTAGCATTAGTAAAAAACAGTAGTAGAAAATATTAAAAATATTAGTAGAACATAGTAGTAACATCACGAAATAAAATAGTAGAAATTACTAAAAAGTAGTAGCATTAATAAAAATAGTAGCAGAAATTAGTAAAAAATAGTGGCAGTAATTAGTAGTAGCATTAGTAAAAAACAGTAGTAGAAAATAAGAAAAATAGTAGTAGAAAATAGTAAAAATAGTAGTAGTAATTAGTAGTAGTATAGCGAAAGAAAATAGTAGCAATTACTAAAAATAGAATAGAATAGAAAAATAGAAGTAGAATTAGTGAAAATAGTAATAGAAGTTGGTAAAATATAGTGGCAGTAATTAGTAGTAGCATTAGTAAAAAACAGTAATAGAAAATATTAAAAATATAAGTAGAAAATAGTAAAAAGAATAGTAGTAATTAGTAGTAACATTAAGAAATAAAATAGTAGAAATTACTAAAAAGTAGTAACATTAATAAAAATAGTAGTAGAAATTAGTAAAAAATGGTGGCAGTAATTAGTAGTAGCATTAGTAAAAAACAGTAGTAGAAAATAAGAAAAATAGTAGTAGAAAATAGTAAAAAGAATAGTAGTAATTAGTAGTAGCATTGCGAAAGAAAATAGTAGAAATTACTACAAAGTAGTAGCATTAATAAAAATAGTAGTAGAAATTAGTAAAACATAGTAGTAGTAATTATTAGTAGCATTAGTAAAAAACAATATTAGTAGTTAGTTGTAGTAGTAGATTTAGTAAAAACAGTAGTCGTGGTGAAAGTACTAGTAGTTAGTAGTTCTAGTGGTAGTAGCTAGTAGTAGCAGTTGTCACCACTACAACTGGTGCCGAACTACTGAAAGATCCTGCCATGGTCTCGAAATATCAAAACTGCGAGCCTTAGAAAATATTTGCAAAAAAACTAGAAGGCTTTGAAATCAAATTTGTTTTAATTGTAATATGTTGGGATCTAAACATGATTAAAGTGTTAAAATATTAGTTGTTGTTTACTCCATATGCAATTGATCGAATTTTTCGTCGCACTCGCGCCATTATCTTTTGCACGAGTGCATCGTCGACTTTTCCCGATGCCCACAACAACTTTGTTTTAAATTCTCCAATATCTTTTACCAGATCACCTGTCTTCTTCCTATTTCTTTCACGATTGTCCAATATTCCTCAATAGGATACAGCTCTGAGCTATTTGGTGGATTGCAGACGCGAGATACAAAACCGATGTTATTTGCATTATACCACTGCAATGTGTCCTTGACATAATGGCAACTTGCCAGATCAGGCTAGAACAGTGGTCTGCTACCATGACTGTTAATAATTAAATGACAGAAGACAATTTTTGAGGCATTCATCTCCCGGTTGTGATAAAAGGGCAGCAATCTAAAAATCTTGACCAGCAATATATTTCAAATTTTTAAACCAGTAGATTTCGTCGTCCATAGCAATGAATTCATATTTTGTAATAATTTTTTGTTCATACAGCTTGCGGCTGCGGGATTTTCCTGTAAGATTTAGCTTTGCTTCTCGACATGGCGCTGTTTGAAACTTCTCAATGAAGCTTGCCGCTTTACTTTTTGTTCAAAACACTGCAATTGACGTACAGATTTTGCAACAGTACGCGACGAAACCCTAGGAAAACGCCCTGAGAACCTTTCGAGCACTGCTTTGGTCGCTTTGGCCACGCTCACCCCCGCTGCCAGGCTCTCTAGTAACTGCCAGTCCATCTTTGTATCGATCCACAACTCTGGAAACTGTCGAGTGGTGCAATTTAACATTTTTATCAATTTTACGCACATTTAAAGGAAACTAAGATTATAGTCTACTTATACAAGTAAAGCGATCCAAATCGCTGATTCACCTAGATCGACCTTCTCTCAAACTAATGGTTGGGGTAATAACCTTACATTGTCTAATGGGCACACACCGGAAGAGATTGGGATGCATAACAAACGATTTCTGTCGAAGCTGCAGGGACGAAGAGGAAATGGAGAGCATCGAACACTATCTCTGTCACTGTCCTGCCTTGCCCAAAACTCGAAACCAAATGGGGATTTTCTAAACTGTTTGGCCCACCTGAGCTCGGCTAGATTCCCGATCTTCTGTGCTACGTAAGGCGCACACGGTGGTTCACCTTCTAAGGGAGGGAAAAAGAAAACGTATAGCCCCTGCCAGCGGTATCACAATGGGCTTTGCCGGCCTACGATCGCATCTGAGGACTTGCATGGTCGCAGCCGCTCTTACCTAACCTAACCTATATAAAGTATTTGTATTTTGAAATATTGAAATATTTTTGTGTAAGTTAAAAGTTTTCCAAAGTGTATCAATTTTGATATGTCCCCCTTTAGTCCGAAAATAGTGCCAAAATAGTCCAGAACTTGTTCTCAAATGTTTGCATTTTCTCATAAAAGCGTCCTGTCGTTGATTTCGTGACGCGATATCGACGCGACCTTCGTTATGCGATGCAAAAAATCACATCCATGCCGCTAAAAAAAGTTTTGCTTCAAAAATCACAGAGAAATCCGCAAAATTTTGCTCAGATTCATAAAGCATTTTAGGTGATATTTTCGCACTGTGTATTCCTTTCATTGCAGTTATTTACCTTACATTCACTTGGCAAGTTCATTTACCTACTTCATTTATTGTAATTCGCTTATTTTACATAACATCTCAAATGTGCAGCTGTGGACATCGCGGAAGTAACTGCGATTCGTTCTAATAACCGCACTGCAAGGAGAATCAGAGCAGGCGCTTCGCTTAGTCTTCCTAAGGAAGAGTGCCACTGTTTTAGCTTTCGACTTTTGCCTGCGGCTGATTAGATTGCTACGGTCTTTGACTTCTACATACGTCTGCTTCTTGACTGTTGTCATTGCCATTTCTGCATCAACAAGTCAGTCAATGACAAAATTATTCTGTCTGTTGGTCCGCTGTGTGCGGTCGAAATATTTTAGCCTGCCAGAGCAGTGCAAGCGGGTTGATTTATGTTTGCATATTTTTGCACAACTCGTCACCTTCGTCTGTTAGCTTCGGGAGACTGTAAATCAATGTTTTGACGAGGAGTTTTACCATTCGATTTTCATGAAAAAAAACATCGAATCAATGCAAAACTAATTTTGGCGATAATTACAAGGAATAACAAAAATATATTTAGAAAATACTGCCCTATAAATAGCCGACCAAATGCTCACTATAGAGTTGTTGAAGTTTTATTCATTTGTTTTGTTTTTCTTTTTTTTTTTGGACTGCCCGATGAGATATTTTGGAACGAAGTCGTTCACAATTGCATTCAGAAATCCATGGCTGCATTCAATTAATTTTTTTTGTAACTATAAATCCACTTCAAAGCAACAATTTCAACAAAATTTTCAATCACCACACAGCATATAAATTGCCAATTATCCTCCTCGTATATTCTAGCGCTACAAAAAAAAGAAATAATCCAAACATCAATAAAAAAAAAATGCACCCAGCTCAGCTTGCAACATTTACGGTCTAATAAAAATAATGCGTGCTACAAATCAAGACGAATTTTATAGTTTTTTAACTATGCATTGAATAGTTTAATGGAATTAAGAGCAGCTGGGATGGCAACAGCAGTTGGCAACGCTACGACACTGGCTGCCCGCTGCGGCTACGGTACAATGGCAATCCGCGAAAGCAGCGCTGTAATTCTGCAATAGCCGCAACCGCAGCAGCAACCGCACCAATCATGAGCCAATTATGCAGATTTTATGCAAAACTTCATTGAAATGACAAAAGTAATTTGCAAATAAATTTTGCGCTAACCAACCGTCATCTCCTGCCGAAGAGAGAGGCCACCGACCGTCAAGCAATGATGTCCAATGTGAGGCGAATAGTTTTGATATTCTAGGCAGCTAGCAGCTAAGAGTTGTCGTCACACGCCACTATGCACATACATACTATGGTTACGACAAGCTATTAAAAAGAAGTAATAACAATCGAAAAATTCTCGCGCGAAATAAGGAAGCTGCGTGCTGAGCCTGCGACCGTTTCTACGTCTACTCCTCGTACTTGGCTGATCCACGAGCATTGCTTTTGGTTGGTTAGTTAGTTCATTGGTCGCACCTGCAATTTGCATTCCACGTCTACTTTTACTAAGTTTGTTATGGAAATTGACTTGGTTTTGTTTCGTTCGAGGCTAAGTAAAGTGAAAAAATGTTTAATGAACGCACATAAATTGATGCGGTAGTTATGTGAGTTGTTGGATTAAATGTTGTGAGGCTGCTGGAATTACCGGAATAGCTTAAGCAAAAAGTATTGCTTGGCAGAAGTTGAGTAGCGAAATTTATACCTCATATAATTACGTGCATAGTTCAAAATTTATTTATTACAATATAAAGGAGATGAAGTGGCCTGCAATATACAAAAAACTACAGCCTTACTAGCTTGGGATTGAGGTTCAGGGGACTGCCACTATGAATACAATATCTAGAGGGGCGTTTAGGAAGATCTTCCCATTGTAAAGCAACTTGAGAGAGCTATTAGAGCTATCACTGCACCTTAACCGAAGCTACATTTTTCAAATCGTCCGCGTAACTCACATATTATCTAAAGAGAGCTAGAGTTGGAGATGAAACACTTCAAATGTCATTCATCTTTGTAACTGTCATTGAATAGCAGATTGAAAGATCCGCCCTTATACTGCGGGTACTCCTCATTTAAATTTTACTTTGTACAATCAATCAGTGACCTTACCATAAGATGAAAAGGTAAACTCCCTTAGAGGTGGAGCACGGCAAGAGTGGTTCGGCCTGCATCTTTGCCAGCGCATCGGCGGTACAGTTGATAGTTCAGTTTGGCCTTTGTTCGAGCGATTCTGATTTATGGGAATCAAAACAGAAAGACAGTAATCTCTCCTATCCATCTGCCTCAAAAAGTTATTCAGACCACAGTTAGATTTACTTTTCCACTGTTTCTATCAACCAAGATCTTTCAACCAACCAACTTTGACAGAGATCCCGTTCGAACTATGCTCGCAACTCAACTAAGTCTTTTGATACTGAAAAATTTAAACCCCCACTGGGATCCTTGAGAGGGTGGTCCCACTGTTGAAACCAGGGAAACCGGCAGACAAGGGTTATTCCCAGCTTTTGCTTTCAACAATGAAAAAGATGTTTTAGATCCTACTGCTCCCATAATACATATACCACTTAAGCTCGGATAAGCATTAATACGGCTTTCGGAAAATGCACAGTACCACAACAGCAGTCAATGCCATAAACACATAGCTGAACCGTGGTCTTAACTACACCCGCCCCTACGAGAGAACCATCCTAGTAGCATTGGACCTGTCAAAGGCCTTTGATATGGTAAGCCATTACATGCTACTAGCTGACGTGGAGATATCAACTATCCTAAAACGGTGGACCGCGAATTACCTGTGTGGTCGTCAATCATTTGTACTATTTAGAGGCTGAACATTTAAACTGAGGAGAATTAAACAAGGGGTCAATCGCCACAGGGAGTCATCATTGTGTCGCATGCTGGCAATATAATTGACGACCTGCGAAACGAAAATGAAGTGATATCTCTCCGATCTTGCTCGTTTCTTCACAGATAGAAGCTTGGTATTATCCCTACTAAGTCCTTGGCGGCCCTATTTACCACCTAGACGAAGGAGGTCAAGCTGGGCCTAGACATCCACATCGATGTCATCCTTATTCCAACGGGTAATTACCCTAGGATATTAAGGATGGCATTTGACAGCTCCCCTGGCAAGTGTTTTGAACTTTGAGTGGGAGCTTTATATTGGTATTTGCACTGATGGAGCTTCGATTCGATTGCTTCTGAATACTACATAGCCGGGCTAACTGCGCGACGGATAGACGCGGTACATTTGAGGTGATTTCCTTGAGAAAAGATGGCATATAGCGATCTACTTTGAAATATTTAATTAATGTTGTCCTATTTCATGTCTAGTTTTCTACCATTTGCATTCGTAAAGTGATTTCACAATGATCAATCCGATCCACTTCTTTTATGAGAGCCATCTAAGCTCACCTAACCACAGCTAGGTTCACGTGCTACTACATAAAAGTCATTACCAAGCTCCCATTAGCCATTATCATGGATGTTCATTTCAGTTTAATTTCCTGATTTTTGCAATTGGCAAACAAACATGCCGACTACCCATAGGCCTCGCCTTCAAACAGTTCAAAGCTATTTAATTAGCAACAACATGCAAAACTCTGTCTGTATGCTAAGCGACCCTGGTATAGCCGCTTGATTTGAAGTTACAAGAAAACGATAGCTCGTGCTTTAATTAAAATGGCTTTTAGCATGAGGCACCAAAGAACAGTGAAGAGGAAGGTGTAATAGTAAAAAAGGATGCAGAGCAAAGCCCAAGGATGTTTTGCGTGGTAATAAAAGCGTTTCGGCAATGAGCTGGCGACAAGAATGAAAGCAATCGCTGCTAAAACAATAACAACCAAGAGGAGTGAAACAATTTTGGCGATTGCCTTGATGTGCAGCGTGAACAGCGAAAGGGTGGCCGATATGAAGTGAACATCCTTTTGCAAGTAAACAACAGCCACACACACATACACACACGCAAGGAGCACATAAGTAACAATTTGAAAATATAGCATAGCACTCAAAACATTCAAACAGCATGGCATCAATTATTCTTGTATTTTAATGCTGGCCATTTACAAAATACAGCAAAGATGCGGGAGCTGCGCCACCCTCGACTGGGTAAAACTGGGTAAAACATTGTTTTGAATTCATTAATTGTTGTTAAAGTAGCAGCGGCGAAAATCTACACCCGCGTGTTGACTTAACGAAGGATTTTCTGCAAAGCTCGCTCTATGAAGCATCGAAGTGATTTACTTCCAGACAAGAGTGGAGGCTTGTATAAAGTGCACAGGCAGTTAGTAACTTAACCTTCCTCATCCACAATAGAAAATTTTAAAGTCAACATAAAACTTTAGTAGTCGCTGTGAGGGCGGCAACAGCTGACGCCTTCTCAGTTGATTGGTAGCTAAACAAAGGGAACTTTGGCGTTGAACTGTGACAACGAAGCAACACCGAAATCAACTGAAACAACAAGAAAAGTTTAAAAAAGCAACAAGAAAGCGCCTATAATGTAAGTCATTCGAAATCTTTAAAAAAAAGCACACACACATTCAAAGAACCAATGGTTAAGGGCAGAGTGCTACGCCTAATCCAATGAACGTAGGTTATTTTTCCTTAGATATTGACCATGAAGTGGAAAGTCTCTTGATAACTGCTATACATACTTTGCATAATATGCAACCTCGGCACTGCGCCTACGTACTAGAGACCAATCCTCCAAAAACCATTCTTCCTGCCAATAAAACACCCTACGCAATAAAACATAACACTGAAGATGGCACAACGCCGCCGAAACCGGTTGGTCTCCAAACAAAACTTAAAAGGGGATGACGGAAAGCCGTACCAACGTACATCAAATTTTCACCCTGTCGGAAAAGCAGAAGATCAACAAGAAACAACGACACTACTTTACGGAGATAATTAGTTCCTTCCATGTTGTCTTGTTAGCGTTTTGTGTTTGCACTCCTCAGGCCTTTGCATAAGGAGGACTTGCAGCAAAATTTATTCAGTCATAGCCTAACTAGCTCTGTCAACGTCTTGTTTTTAATAACAAAAATTTATTTATTTAAGCACATACGCAGCTTGTATACTGACGGATCCAAGCTCCGACCGAAGAAGGCTTATCCAGAAAACATTAACCAGAAACATCTTTCCGGTTTCCTGAGTACAGTACTGTAGAGTTCAGGAGACCTCACGACATCTCTCTGATAGTCAAGCTGCCCTGTAAGCTCTAAGCATGTGAGTGGACATCGAAAAGTCTCTCACCGAATGCAGCAGAACTCTAAACGAATTGCCCCTTCCGTGCACACTCGGAAGGAATGAAAAAGTTAAGGAATGAAAAAGTTAAGGAATCGTTCTGGAAATAGTTTTGTGAATCCATAAAGAATAGAAAAAAATCCGCAAGACTAAAGAGCATCCTGGTCAGAGGGCATTCTCAACCAACATACATATATAAAGACCTCAGATGGTGCGTGCACCGAGATGGTTTTCGAGTCTCTGGGTATCCTTTTGAAACCTCCCTCACTCTAGATTGAAGAATCAATGAATTGGAAACCGTTACCCGACACAATTCACCAATCCTAAAACGAGCTACTGGAGAGAGAGAGTATTAAATTGGAAGAATATTAAGGTAATTTAAATATATTCCGAAAGCAGGGAAACGTGGTTTAATAATGCTAAATATTACACGTCAATAAGAATAATGTCTTTGTACTCAAGACGTTTAAGTTGCTTCTAGATGTGTACAGTCTGTATAATAATAACTGTTGCACTAAATCAACTCCGGGAATTTCGCCCAAATCACACTGCTACATAATTAGCGCATCGCATTATATCGCCTACTAATTGACAACCTTTAGCAAAAAACCATGTGAAATTGTTAGGTCCCTAAAAAGACATAAGGTGCGTAGAATATTTTTTCAGGAGACAGTTACAAGACGTACTCAAACCGAGGCTATGCATGTAAAGAAGAACCAGGAAGAAAACGATCCATCAGAACTAAAAAAACGATAAAAGCTGTACGAAAAAGGGTTCGAAGAAATTAATCCATTTCAGTAAGGAAGCTCGGTAAAGATTTTTAATTGAGTCATCAGTCCGGAGGCAGAGTCAAAAATAAGACATTGATGGGATTTCAGTAATATCAGTACAGATTCTATACGAGGCAGTCGTGGAAGCATGAATTGATCACTGGGTTCCGTCACGGATCATATCTCTTCTAAGGAATAAGGTAACCCACGCCAAATTGAAATCGCAAAACAGACTCATATTTGCAGAGAATGACAGCCGCAGGGAGGAGTGCTATCATCGCTATTACGGCCCGTAGTTTGAGTAAACTACTGGTAAAGCTAGATTCTCAAAGAATCAAGATTTGAGCTTATGTTGACGATATAAAAATACCCTTCGTGTGAGCCCTGGTTTTGAACGTTCTACTCGATTTACTACCAGTAGATATTCTCATCGAAAACTCAGCTGTAAACAGCGTTGTCAGACTGCGAGCCTTGCGTTCTAGGAGGAAAGACCGCTCGAGCACAACCCCATTCTCAACGCACTACCGTCTGAGATTAAAGGGCTGCCCACTGAATATATCCTCACAAAGACTGAATTTAGGGAAAGTGGAAACCATTGCGGGTATAACTGTCTTTACAGATCGACCAAGGATGAAATACGGGATTAACGCTAGGACTTTTATTGAGAAATATAATCAAAAATTATGCTTCCACCTGCCGGACCATGCAAGCATTTTTCAGGCCGAGGCCTTTGCAATTAAATAGCTTAGATTATAAAAACCTAGTTTATTGGGTTTAGAGTAGAAAATACATTTTTTGAATATAAGAAAACAAGTTGAGTAGAACTCTATATTAAATTAAATTCAATTAAGGTCCGAGCAAGGGGTGAATTACGCGAATATTTTGTTTTACAATTATCAGGTAGGAAACTGCGAAGATTACGCTGTGATATTTTGAAATTAATTAATATTGGAAACTAAACATCAGCCTTAAAAAAAAAGTATCACCCAAAATTCATGGAAAAAATTATTCAGTCGGATCCGAATGGATCAAAATGTCAACATTTAACTCAACTAGAGAGCGACAGCAGGGGAGAGATGACATCGATTTCTGATCAATACCAGATTACCCTAATATGGATTCGGGGCGTAGAGGCATTTACGGAAATGAGACAATGGATCAACTCGCGAGATCTGGCTCTGCACGTTGATGGACATGGGCGCTTCGCTTAGGGAGATCAAAAGCAGAATTACCGGAATTTATTACCCGAAGGCTGTACAGAGATGGAACCACACAGGAGCGTATAGGATTGCCCTCAGTTCTGGGTGTCTTGAGATTCGATTTATTCGCGGGCATATATTTACAACACCAACGAATGGCTGTTTAAACCATCTTAGACCGGGTAGCGAAAATTCTCGACAAACGAACAATGAGTTATAAGTACAAAAAGTCTTAAATGGGGTCTTCATCTCTACAGCTGAAACACAGCTCACTTGCCGGCACTCTGCCTATTCCGAACATTCTTCAAAAAATTTTGTTGGTATTTAATATTTAAAATATAAAAGACCTCATTATAACACTCAGTGGATTGCCGGTCGTATTTTTTTGTTTTAACCATCATTATATGTGACCTTGTGAGAGTTTATCGGTGCCGCACTACTCCACCTAAGCTACTAATAACTTAACAGCAGGCTCTTTTTCGGGCTTCTAAATTTCAACTCCAAAGTAAGTGAACTGCAATTCAAGACGTTGTTAAATAGTAGGGGTCTATGTCTGATTGAGTTAATGAGTTGGCTAACTGCTTGTGCTTTTCGAAGCATGACTGCCTCTACCTCTGTTTATTTTACCCCACATAGCCAACCATACTTCATTCTATCCCACCACTTCCTGTTAACTCCATCAGCCCCACCCCAACGCTTCAAACATTAAATCCACTAGCAGAATGAAGTAAGTAATTTTTAACTCGCTGCAGTGGAATTTACTTGGCCAAGTCAAATGAAGCATTCGCTTTGAAATTGTGCTGAAAGATATCCGCACTGTTTCAGAATTTATCCCCTTGCGTGAAGTGTAAGAAATCCCTCAGCGTTATTTTTTTTTTGTGTTTTGTTTTTTGCAGTCCAAGCACCCTCTCTCTCACCCTCCTATGGCTTTGAAAGTCTTCAGTCATTTATCAACACCTTTTTCCTCTGTAACTTTTGCAATGTAATACATTCATATGTATTTGAGTTGTTTTTTTCTTGGGCTCCACGGTTCCTCTACTATAGAAAAGGGTTGTTTCTTACTTCGTCTTGTTTGCGCTTAATGGGGTTTTCCCACACACTTTCAATATTATTGTAAGTGAAGGCTGTTTTTTGCTTACTTTTTGTGATTTTTAATTGATTACCTAAATTTGCATTTAATGCGTAACAGCGCCAAGTTTTTGAAGGCAAATATTTCAAGGTGGTTAAATTGTTGCACAAAAAGATGTATGAATTTTTATTCGAGAAGAACAAGAAAAGGTGTTAGTGAAATAAGCAAATATTAAACTTGGTATAAGTGAAAACTCAAACGAAAAATTCCAATATGGTTAGCATTTATTTCTATTAACTTTACGCCTCCCCGTTACACATCGGTGGGGTAGATCGAAGGAATTTAGAAAGTTTTTATTTAATTTGGACAAAGATTTTTAAACAACTGGCCACTCTTTTTAAAATAATTTCGTAGTAAGCTTTCCTAAACCTCTTTTATTTGACACCAATATATCAATTGAATTGAGTTAGCCTTTCAAAACAGATGGCAACCCTATTCTAAAATATTTTTTTTATGGATACCTTCTTTAACTTCGTTTGTTTGACATACATGGTGTAGTATTTCATTTAACTTCCTATTTTAATTTAATTTCCCTTTTTGAACAGGTGGCAACCCTGTTATAAAATATTTTCACAATAATCTCTTTCGTTCGATATCAATATTTTAATATTTGATTTGGTTAATTAATTTTTTTCTTCAACTTTTTAAACAGGTGGCAACCCATTTCAAACATGTTTTAAAAATAGTTTTACTAAATCTCTTTCTTTTCACACTCATTTTGCTTTACCCCATTTCATTCAGCCATTTCGACGTGAAAGTGTAATAAAAATCCTGCACCGTGGATTTAAAGTTTTAATAGAATAGTCTCGGAAGTGCCATAAGTTTCCCTTCAAAAACCTAAACGACGTCAAAAGACTGAATAAAACGAATATGAGAGACATAATATTATAGGATAGCATAAATAATAGTTGCATATTTCAAGTGGACATTTTTGTGTTTTATTTTATGTGGATTCTTAATTGCTTTGTATCCAGATTTTATCTAAGAAGACCTCTAGAGCAACATTCCGGCGAACAACCTCTAGAAGATTTTAACACTTTACCGACCCCTCAAGTTCATTTTTATTCAGACGTTTCATGGGTCAAACAACCCTATCGTGAGAGCACTAAGGGGTTTATTCAACTCGGCTAAAAAATGTCAACCTTTGCATACGAAAATTTGGCCTGGGAATGTAAAAAGATTTGGAGGTTTTACTTTGTGGTTTTAATTGCTGGAATCATTCCGCAACCGAACAGAGCAACAACAGTCAGATGTTGTGGAGCATTGGAAATACGTTAATTTTTTTCAGGAGGTGACCAGTAGGAGGTAAATTTGTAAGTTTCAGATGATACCTTATTACTGCTCCAAAGATCTCAACTTGGATTGTCGCCGGAATAATAGAATACAAGATTGCGCCATGAACACGGTTGGTTCCCAAATACAATGCAAAGAATTTGGAATCTCATTGAAAAATGGCAATATTGCTTTTATTTCATTGCAGATATTTATTTTTAAATATTACCGAATTTTATAGCGCTTGGCGCCTTCGAGTAAAATGTTTACTTCACTTTTAAATTTTTTAGTGTAGGTCTTTATATAAATGAACTCAGTTTCCAACGAGTGAACTAAGGAATGGTATAAAATGTTCTGCAAATTTTAAACTCGCTGCAAAATTTTTACCAATAAAATAGTAGGCTTTGAAGGGTTGTTTTTAAATTGGTGTTTAATTACATTTGCAGTCACGACATCAACAAGGCAAAAAAAAAAGAATATTACCGAAAAGCACCGCAAAAATATTGTGTGCATTTGGGCGAATAACCCCAATATTATTTACAAAAACTTGGCGGAACTCAGTGGAGCTTCTTATGACACTGCACGAAGGGTGGTTTTGCGCATCAAGGATGGCGGGTCAATAAAAACTAAGCCAAGATGTGGCTGCCCAAATGGTTCTGCAGACGTTCAGTTGGACAAAAAAGTAATAGCCATATTTAGAACCGCTCTATGTCGACAAGAGATGTCGCCAAAAAAGCTAAAACCACACTTGTGCAAATCACTCAAATTACGAAGAGAAATGGTATAAAAACTCATAAAAAGAAAAAAGTTCCAAAACGGAGCGAAAAACAAACTAAAAATAAGCATTTCCCTTACGCGTAAGTTGAATGAGACACAACTGACAAATAAAAATTTTTGTGTGGTTATAGACGATGAAACTTAGTTGAAAATGGACTTGAAGAGGTTGCCCGGTAACCAAATTTACTGCATGAATTTCTGAACCGGCAAAAACCATCCAGATATAAAAGTTTGGCAGAGAAGTTCTTATTTGGCAATACACCAGATATAAATTCACGCCATTCTTCGCACTGAAATTTCCGAGAAGGAGTGTCTCCAGCACCCAAAAGTGGTGCGAAGATAATAATGTGAATTGCGTAAGGAAAGACTTGAATCCTCCTAATGTTTCAGATTTGCGACCAATTCAGCGATATTGGGCTGTGATGAAAGCAAACTTTTGAAAGTTCGGGAACCAGTTAAAATAATTACAGAAATAAAATGAAAGTGGCGAACAGCATCGCTAAAAGTCGGCAAACCCATAGAACAAAACTTGATGGTGGCCTCCCAAGAAAAGTTCGCGCGTACGGACAGCAAGGAATGAATTGAAATAATTACTTTTTCTATCATCACTACAACTATGTATTTTTATATTAATAAAAGCAAAAACAAAAAAAAAACCATTTGTATACACTTAATGAGCGTTTTTTTTTAAGTGCAGAACTTTCTGTACCGGTCCTTACTTTTAACTGCTATGAGTATGTAACGAACTCTACAATATTTTAAAACTTCAAACTTCGTTAGAAAATCTTCTTCTTATCCATTGATTCCACACCTTTGCTGCTTGGAGTTATCAGCGAAAAATATTCAAACTTGCACTACAATGAAGTTTCAGCTGCCGGTTCGAGATGTGCAACAGTTGTTGCATGCAACCGATATTATTTGAGAAAGCATGACTCTGCCGTGCAATTTCAAATCATTCGCACATTATGCACTTAAGTAGGTAGTATGAAAAGCAGCATCTTACTTATTGATGCAGATGCATTCATACATGGTGGGCTTGCCTTCTTGCGTGCCCGATAATTTCACGTCAGCAATTTGAATGAAGGAAATGATTGTTACGGGGCTCAGCAGAAGAAACGAGAATCTTCAAACAGTTCAGCTAATTCAATGAAGCAGTGTATGCACACTAAGTCTTCGAAACGAGCGCACAGTGGGAGGGTTTAAAGCATGTATTGGCCAAAAATAACAAAATATGCAATTATTTCTAAGAAAGCATAGAGATCAGATAGATTTCCCTAGACTTCCACGGGTGTACGTCTATATCGGCTGAGCTTTGGACTGGAGTCAATCTGAAGTTTAGAAACTAGAAACAGCAAAGAAGTATGGAATGTATGTCGAGTCTATGAACTATAATGATTAACCTCTGGTTTGCGAATCTATTCCCAGCTTAGTTGGAGAACTGGCTCGGGTTTGCGTACTAAGGTCCAAAAGTTTCTGGCATGAACTATAAAATGAAGGATAAGCCTCAAAACACAACTTATTATTATTTTTCAACAATAGCAATCTCCTTTTTTATCAATATACTTTTCACCCAGCCTTGCTAAAATTACAATATCTTTAAAAAAAGAATGGATTTTTGTCAACGTCACTGCTAATTTTTTGTACACGCAAATCGACTTGCGGCCAACTTGGGATTATACGGGGGTTGGTCGAGCTCATTGAGGTCACTTTTCTAAATAGCAGTTTTGGAAACACCAGATCCATGATGTGTGGACCGGTGCAATGGCATGGAGTAACTCGCAACCGTTTTACTCGACGTTTTTCTTTAACCCTAGTACGGCGGACGAGTCACCAGGGTGACTATGTCAACTTTTTCGTACAAAAAAATGTAATCTAACAAATTCGACTACTTTATCTTTCGTCACATCTTAAAGTACCGCATTTTCGGAACAACAATTATTACATTGAAAGTTCTGCAACAGCTTGTACCAGGGTTGCTTCTAATTCTTCTCACAGGGCGAGTGCTGAGCCCAACCCAGGCCCAGAAGAGTATTTTTGCTAGGTGGTTTCATAAGGAGTGGTCCACGCGTTACATGATCTTATACGGCTAAGCCCCTGGCACGTAATCAGCGCAATGTTGGTGCCCCAACTATACTGTATCGCCTTATCGATGAAGACATTCACCGTAAGCATAGCACTTTAGAATGTCAGGACATGGCTGTCCCGTCCTGCCCACCCCGATCAAGGGGAAACGAATTGGCACAGCAGATAGACCACTCGACAATCTGCTTCATGAATGATGACGCTTCCACCAGAATAGTTGGTAACTGCAGTAGCTCGCCAGAATTCAACATCCTGTCCATTGATATCTCAATCGATAAAGCAGCCGCTTTTTCTTCGCGGGACACCGAACCTACGACCACTTTAAGACAGCTAATTGATACGGCTTTGTGGAGTTCACTGAAAGCAACGTCTCCGCTCTTCCCATTCCTACGCCAAGCCAATCCCGGGATCCACGTATGATGGATCTCAAGTTGAAGATTCGGAAACGGTTAAATCAGCTTAAATGAACTAAATAGGAGGAGCATGAAGAGATGCGCGAGCTATCAGTTTGCCAATCGACACGTTACCAGACGGATGTGCAATATGCCCAACACCTGCGCGCCACTTGTTTTCACCCCCGATGAAGTTTGTGTGATCAGCCAAAAGGCGAAAGCTTCTAAAGTCATTGGCTTAGACGGTATATGTATGAATTCTGACACTAAAATGTCTGGGCGAGGGAGGAGTAGATTATCTCAGCAAGGTCATAAACTTGTGGCTTCGCGCTCTAATTATCCCAGAAACGTGTAAAAACGGTAGAATGGCATCACTACTGAAACCAGGGAAATCAGCCAACCTCGGGGAGTCATATCTCTCAAACCTTCCTAACTTACTCACTACGACAAATCTCTCGTTATCTTTTGCGGATTTCTCCCCGACTCTCTTTACCACATAGGCGAAGGACGTCATGCTGTAGTTAGGCAAAAAGTTCGATGACGTCAAGATTCCGACTGTAAATAACCCGAAAGAACAGAGCCACAACAAGGTTCTCAAGTCCCTCACCAGCAGCACTTGGAGAAAGACTACGTAGCGCCAGTGTGGTCGTCGGGCACTACTTAGTCGACGAACTACAGCCAGGTCTTAAACAACCGCTATTGGAGAAAACGTTTCTATAATTTTTGATGTTACTTGCCTCGGCCGAGTTTCGAACCCGAATTTCAGGCAGCCATTCACAGTTACGTTCCAATTGACCTCATATGTGAAGACATAGGACTTGATAAAACCAACAGCCTATAAAGTGCACAAGCTTTCGTATTTTTCTTAGGACCAAAGCTTCATTTAAAATTGGGATGCTTTAGGGGCTTTTCGGTCGGTAATATCTTAAAAGCAAACAAAAAGTTTCTTTTTTTCTCCAACGGGTTTCGTTTTATGTGAATGTAATGACTGCTTCGAGTTGTTCTTCAAATACAGAAATTTTGCATATTGACTCAGCCATTACAAGAGAAATGAACCTCATCGCTGAACAAAGCTTTAGACGAAAGGAGTGAATCTTCTTGAAGCACTTCAAGAGACCAGGGGCTGAAATGGTGCCTTGCTAAGTTTTGCCTAGATGAAATGTTAAACAATACTGAACAAAGATACCATGACATTTTGGCAGACGCATGGGAGAGAGACAAAAAAATTGGATTATTTTTATTAAATTAATCTTATTGAGTTTAAATTTTTCTTACGTCTTTAGACCTACCTTCGTCCACTGTGCACGCCCCGTCTGCTCAATCGCTGCACCTTTCCTCAGATCGCATTCAACGTTGCATATACGCTGGTTATTTTATCGTTAGGCGCCACTAAGAGCGCATACTTACTACATAAATATTTACATGCATACTCATGTGGACGAGTAGCTATTCCCAAATGCCATGCCAAGCGCCAAATCGTAATCGCAGTCGCAGTTAGATTCGTTGCAGTAAAATTCGCTTAGCGCCTTTGCCAGTCTTTTGCGAGTAAATATGCATGAAGTTCCATAAATGGTCTTAGCAGCTATCAGCATGCCTCCCACAACTGCATTCTTAACACGTTTCACACATGTGCACGTAGTCATCCAATATTTCTACAAACATACAACTTGTGTGTCTGTTGCAATCATGCTGGCATTTGTGCAACAATTCTCTGAACTTCAATCTTTACTTTACGACTACTTTTTATTTGACTTTTTACTTTTTTTATTTCGCTTTTGTCTTCCGCTTTTGTCTTTGTTCATTCTTGGCGAAGGCGGAGTTTTGATGCTGCTTTCAACTGTTGAGTGGAGGCATTTGAGATAAAACTTTTGTGGGATATCGCGTTACACGCATATGTACATAGACAGCAAGTAACTTACATTCTTCGTCTTATCGAATGTGTGAGATTTGTAATATTTGAAGCTTTAATCTTTCTATTTCCCTTCAACCTTAAATGCACAGATTTACATACCCCAGTGTTTTCAACTTTTAAGAAGTTCGTTTGAGGTTTGCAAGTAGTGTGTGAATTTGTAATTTTTCCATCGTTTACCCTAAGTAACAAAAAAAAATGTTTATCTACGTTTAGAAGGCCGTAATGTACATAGTTCGCAATTTAGTTGTAGTATCGCATTATAAACCACAGCAGGAAAAATTGTTACAGGCGTAGAAATGTACATTACGAGTATTGTTATTGCTTTAGAAATGTAAGCAATTTTCTTGATAGTTTTACGACCACTGTTACATAATAATACAGTGGTACTAAAACGCCTACGAGTATTAGAACTACAAACAGCTTACGCACCGAAAGGTCCCGACAAGACCAGAGCTACATTTTTCATTAAATATTGAATGATATATTTACTGTGCGTTTCAAAATAAAGTGCTTCAAATAAATCTCACAAAAGTGGATGTATTGTGTATTGTAAATTGCATATATTTTTTGGAAATGAATAAAAATATTTTGTCAATACTTTGCCCAGTTCAGGTTGTTGTCAATAACGGCTTGATATCATCTGGTGCAACTTCGGTTTAATTTTTGAGAATATTCCAAAGGAAACTCTCTCCAAATCCACGTTAGTGCCACAATTAGCTTCTTTGTTTTTGCTATATTTTCGCCTCTAGGCTTAAGCTTCATCACCGAACATTTTTGATTGATTTTTCATCTAAACTTCGAGGCGGCTAATCTAAAATTTCCATTTCATTTTCTAGTTGCCATCCCATGCAGAGGCGAATTCGCTGTTTCAGATCGTTGTCTTCAACAGACTTAAATGAATCTCTTTAATCAGGGCTGCAAACCGTTTTTGAACCGAACCGGCGTATTTTTTCTGTTAAAAGCCGAACCACGAACCGACCCATTTTTATTTTGAAAAGACTGAACCGAACCGAAAACCACTAAAATCTAATGGTTCGGTTCGGTTCAAATAAAGAATTTTTCAGTTAATTTTTACTCTAAATATTTCTAAAAAGTGCAACTCTGCACCTTGCATATTTCAAGCATTTTTATATTTATATGACAATACTGTGGTAATACTGACGGTTGTCATCTGTAAAATGCGCACATCACTTATTGCATTTACATGTTCGAAACATTTACGTATTTACTTTTTAATTTTAATATGTTTATTTATTCAAAATGAGCAAAAATAAAGTGCATGAAGAATTCACTTACAATGCTAATGAAACTAAAAGTGTGTGCAAACATTGCGACATGCAAATGGTTGGAAAACATACGAAAAATTGATTAAGACATCTTAAAAGGAAGCATAGTGATGTTGTGGAACTATTGCCGAAAAAGAAAAAGAGTGAACAGGATAATAACGACAACAGCATTTTAAAATATGTTTTAGCCGAGACGCCGAAGGCACAATTTTCTTTAACAAAGGAACAATTGTTGGAAGCTTGTTTGGAGCTGGTCACAAAGAATGGCAGACCACTTAAAATGTTAGAAGACAGCGGTTTCCGAAAAATTATTGATCCGATTTGCAAGAAAGTGGGTATTACCATTAACAGACAAAATATAAAAAAAGAAATTATCCAAAGATCCTCTGCGCTGCGTTCTCAAATAACAAACAAATTAATTAATCGGTAAGTTACAGATTGCAATGTTTTGTCAAATTAAAATTCTATGTTTATTCTGATTGCAGGTTACTTTCTATTAAAGTTGATTGTGTAAGTAGAATAGATCGATCTATAATAGGCATCAACGTACAATATATTGAAAATGGAGAAATACAAATTGGAACTTTGGCAATGAAGGAAATATTTGTGAAACATACCGCATTGAATCTATTCAATACAATCACGGACGTTCTTCAATCATTTCAAATAAATATAGATCGAATTTACTCAATAACAATCGATAATGCCGCCAACATGGTTTTCGTTGGTAAATTATTTAATAATAATTCAAAAGTGCCAAGTGATGAAAATAGCAACGAAGTTGCTATCGAAGATTCAGATAGTAATAACGACATGTTCACGCAATAAATGAGTATAAAAATAATTTCAATTTATTTTAGATGATTTACTTTGAAATGAAGGTGAAGAGGATCAAAAAGATATTGACTGTGTAAACGATGACCAAGATACGATAGAAAATGTCGATCCAAATGAACAAATGTGTGAAGAACTCGAGAATGATTTTATGAAATCTTCCTCCGTTAGTGTAATTCGATGTGCCGCACACACTTTGAACCTGGCAGTATCCGATTTTTTAAAGGATATTAAGTATGTGCGAAGCAAGGCCAAGGTAGTAGTCAAAAAATTAAGAACACCTACATTTGCTGAAATTGTTGCGAATAAAAAAATTACGTAAGCCTATGCTAGAATGCGTCACTCGGTGGGGATCTACTTACAATATGTTGAAGTTTATTGGAGGTTAAAGATTTTTGTTGCGAGAGCTCTAAAGACATTAAAGAGCTGTATATGACCGATGACGATTGGCAGCAAATTGAAAGCGCATGCGACATTCTTTTTCCAGCTTATAATAACATCAAAACAAGCAACTTGTATAAGGTGACATGTTTTTTGCATGGTATTCATGCAAGCTAAAAGTGGAGCAGAAAACTGGGTGGATGAGCGAGAATTTCGCTGCAGCATTGAAAAAGCGGGGTGAATTATTGTTAAATAACACGGTGTTACAAAATGGAAAAAATTGAATGAACTTTTAAAGTGACATAGTGGATATTATTCACCTGGTCGAATATAACTCAAAACGGTTTTTGAAAAATTTGTAACACCCTCAAAATCTTGCTTTACCGTTAAAAACCCGTTCTTCGGAAGTGTACGCGCTAATCTTTTCATTACTTGGCCATTTCTTTACCGATTTTCAATATGAAATATGTTTTGGAAAGGTAAGGATTTTACCTTTAAATTGAGATAGAAAGATCTATTTTTTGAGCTAGCGTGTTGTAAGTTTTCATCGGGTAAACTTGGAAAATTTGTTTTTTCTTCAAGTTTTTCTACTTTGACCGCATTTTATTGCAGTATTTTACTAAAAACATATCAAGTATGAGGAATTATTTTGAAAGTACATTCATGTCCAAAAATTTTGAGTGCTCATGCAATGAAATCGGACAAAAATTGACGAAGCTATTAAATTTTTTCTGCTATTAAATAAATTTACCTTGCGAAAAGTTTTTTTTTTAATTTTTCTACTTTGACCGCATTTCATTGCGTTATATTACTAGAAACATAGCAAGTATGAGGAATTATTTTAAACACATTCATTTCCAAAAATTTTGAGTGCTCATCTAATAAATTTACGCCGTCAATTCAACCTTGCGACCGCTTCGCAATTATATTGTGTGATAAGTGTGGTAAAATGTGTGATAGGCGCAACAAATTTTGTTACGCCTGCGCACTATGGTCTGAAATTCAAATTTTTTGGCATAAATTAGAAGGAGTGGTACTAGGCCATTGAAATTTTGCATACAGGTTATATATGACTTAGTTAAGAAAAATTCCAAGAATGGATGAAATCGGTCATTCTCCAGGGGTACCTCCCTTGGACCTATAGTAAAAATTTTTGAATTTCAGCTCCAAAAATTGCGATATCTTCACGAAAATTGGTAAATATGTTATTCTTGTAATACGCATCGACGATACCAAAAATATTTGAAATCGGCCAGTCCCTAGGAGTACCTCCCTTGGACCAATAGTAAAAATTTGGTTTCATAAAATGAAAAATTTGCATATGATAGGCAAAAGTGGTCAAATAATTTTATTATCCAAATTTTTATACATATGTTTTTACTGAAACAATTATTTTTATAATAACATTGACTGTACATCTGAAATGAGAGAGAAGTTACAGAATTATTAAATTCACTTGAATATAATATAAAAAGTTATATGTACCAAGCAAATCATTCGAAATCACAGTCTTCCGTATCTAAAACTAAAGCGTTCTCCACAACGTCTGCTTCCGATATATCGGAATCAGAATTATCCGAATCGTATTCAGATCCCCCTGGCAAGTGGTTGAAAATTTGAAGCTCACTTGAAGGTGTAAGCAATTGTATTACTTCTTCTGGTAGCTTCTCTCTTTTCCGATATTTTTCTCTAGCAGATAAAGACAAGCTTGAAAGAAGGGGGTCTGAAGAATCCATTGCTCTATTGAAAACATCAGTCATATTATTTTTTCTTGTATTTTTTCTTGCATGTGCGTTGCGATCTCTCTTGTATAATTTATTTCGAGCTTCTGACGCATTTTCACCAAAACAACCAACAGGCATTACGCAATTTTGCATAATCTGTGAGCCGTGAACAAATATTTTATGAACTGTTGCTGACATTGGAAACCATAAATATTTTTCCATGTACAAGAAGGCAGTTCTTTTGCAAAAATCTTCAAACTTTGTGGTATCTGTAGGATACTCGCAGGAAATAGCAATTAATATAACTCTAAAGTTATTCAAAATTTCTATATCAATGTTTGTAATTAAAGAAAAGAGTTCCAAATTGTTAAATGCTTTCCTGGCAGTATTGCCGTCATTTGATGTTCCACTACCATTTGCTTTAGGCTTATCTACATGAAGGCCCATTTCTTCCCAAAACCTCTTTTGTACTTCTTGTTTACGAAGTTGGAATGCTTCTTTATCTGAAGCTTCCCTTATTTGCTACTTTTTTAATTCGATTCTATAAGCAATGTGTACAACGAATTCAAATACTCGAATCCATGCATGTAGTGGGCTAAAACCATATCTAAGGGATGTAAGTTTGGGTTTAAAAACATCAGAATTAAAATTTTTAGTTGTTACGAATTGTTTTGGTGTAGCACCACATATTGGGCATTTTTGATTAGAATTGGTGTTTGTTATAACATTTAGTACTTTTCCATCAATCAAAGTCATATGCAAATCATAATTGACAATAATTTTTTCTGCGTTATCAAGGTAATATTCAAATGGATTTAAATACGATATTTGCATATCTAGCTGACTATTTTCTGATAGAATTAGAGCTGTAGATTCTTTTGCTAATTGCATTTTTAATGGCCTGCATAACCGCACTGATTGCGTAGTGCGATTCCTCCAAATAATTTTGCCAGAACTGTCCAACATTTGTAAAGGTATAATGGTAGTTACAAACAGTGATTGGTCAAAAAGTTGAGGTGTACTTGTCTCAAACCTTTGTTTAAACATACTTTGTCCCGTTGTACCGTCAAACCCATAGCTAGCAATTAAAACAACATTCGAAATTTCTGCCATGACGTGCAAAACATCTTTTTGGAATAAAAGAATGCGTTGTGCGGTATGGTCTAAGAGATTTTGCAGTGATACTTCTGCTGAAGACTCCGACACAGATATCTCCTTAGGCCGGCAAAGTAGCTTGTATTTAATTACTTCCTCATAGCTTGGATATATATTGCAATTCCTTTCTTTATTTAACAACCTCATGTTGATATATTGTCTGTTGCTTAAATCATTTTCAAGTAAAAATGCGAGAGCTTCTTCCGGAGTGAGTGGAACTGCTTCGGGTTTTTTGGAGGTAACAGCTTTTCTTATTTCGCTTTGTTCTGCTTGATGTGCAGTTTTCTTTAAAATAAATGCTAAATCACTTTGTTTTGATTTTGTTGCCGCCACAGTAGCTGCATGAATCAAAAAATCAACATCGTCATTGTTTTCACAAGAAAGATCACTTGCCAGCTTCCTCTTAAGTCGATCTTTTGCATCTGTGTAGCTAACCTTTGGTCGTCCTGCTTTACTTGAACAGGGTTATTCAAAATCATTCTCAGAAATTTCAATAATAGTTGTTGCGGAAACCCACTGGGGGTATTCTCTTTAAATCTATTAACCATACGATTACATTTTGATAATTTTTGGCTAACATATGCAAATAAATTTTGTATTTTTTTTCTTATTTCATCTTTTTTCTTTAAACTTAACTCATTAGTATTAATTTTTTTAAAAACCCAATCCAAAACCACATTAGTTTTGCGATCGCCCTCTATCCAAACTCCAAGCATTTCTTCGTGTTGGAATTTAAAGGTTGCTGAAAATTACAAATATACTTAAATGGTGCAAAAACGGGTCAATGTTACAAACATGATTTTAAAGAACATACCCCAAACTTCCACCGAACATAAAAATCTGGAACAATACGGGACAATACACACAACTTTCACTCCACAGAACACAGGTTAATACGAAATTTTCGGTTAAAAAAGCTATCAAACAAAACTCCACACTATACAGATATAACACAATAAACCACATTTTTTTCCATTAAGTTAAAAAATAGATACCTTTCTTATATTCTTCCATTATAAATTTATTTCTTTTTTTTTCCTTTTTAACTATTATCGAACAGCTGTTTTCTTACAATATTTTACTGAACTGTTTACAAGTTTGTTATTGCTTCAGAAGCATCATGTTTTACAGCTCATATTTAGAACAGAGTTGCCATATCCAAACAATTTTTTGTATATTTTAGACCACTGAAATGTCTCAATTAATACTGCGTACCTATTTTTTTGAAATAAGAAAAAATAATTTTTGGATTTATGCCAAAAAATTTGAATTTCAGACCATAGTGCTGCGGTCTATTTGTTGATAAGAAATATCGGTTCGATTTAAGAACAAATAAAGCTGTGGTTGAAGCGTTCAACCTCTTTTTCAGTTGCTCATACGTGGAAAGTGCTTGGTATGAACCCGAATATATTTGTTCGATGTGCTGTACAACATTAAAACAATGGAAAACCGGTAAATGTGATGACCAGCGTCTGCCGTTTGTGACTCCTATGGCTTGGCATTATAATATATCACAAAAATCACTGGTCACCACTATAAAACTCGCCACCTCATAGAATATGCCAATGTGTTGACTGTATCGAAACCGATTCCAAGAGGAAAACAAGATCAGCGAACTGAAGACAAAAATCCAGCTACATTTCCTGATTCCAGCCACATATATTCTAATGAGGTAAATGACGAAAAAAATTACGTTGAGGTGGTCCATGAATTTTTGGAAGCTTATGGAGAAATGGGATGCAACATGTCTATAAAAATTCACTTTTTGCATTCTCATTTGGAATTTTTCCCGGATAATCTTGGTCAATTCAGCGACGAACAAGGTGAAAGATTTCACCAAGAAATCTCCAACATTGAAAAACGGTTTACAGGAAAGAACCAAGTTAGGATGATAGCTAATTACTGCTGGTCACCCAAACGTGAAACAGATGACTCGTCTTATAAACGCAGAAGATCAAGCAAACATTTTTAGCTATATAGTTATTTAGCATTTTAATGATTAATTTTTTTTTATTTTCAGTCAATAAAAATTTGAAGTTGAAAGATAATCAAAATGTATGAATTTTTAAATATGGTCATCATCTAAAATAATTTAAATAGTAATAACTCTGTCAATTTCCAACCGATTTTCGATTGAAATAGCTTAATCGACGCAGTACTAAATTCACTTTAATAATATTGTCTTTGATAGGTACTTTTCTGAATTAAGACTATCGTAAAATCGTAGTCAAAGTTTCAAAATTATTATTTTTTTATTAAGTTACGATTTTTTTTCTCTGTAGCTTCGTCAGTTGTCGTTTGATTTTGATGAGTTATACGCCATTAAAAATAGTGATTTGTCACCTTTCAAAATATATAAACAACTTTTGAATCGGATGAAAATTCGCAAAGATATTGATGATTGACTAGCGAATGACCTCAAAAACAGGTTTTTGGCCCTAAAATGAGATTTTGGGGGTGTTTCGCAAATTTCAAGTATACAGTTTTTCTTAGTTTTATAAGGCCTAACGCCTAGGCTAGGTCTCTTTCAAAGTTCATTTTCAGTGTTACACAGTGTAATTCTTGCGTTTTAGCGGCTGTTTACTTAGACCCCATATATCAGCTTTTGCTTGCCGATTCCGAAAAAGAATTGGCAAAAATACTTATACAGAAAGTTTTCACATTGAGGCAAAATATAATTGGCCAGAAAAATGTGGATCAATCTCCCCAATCGAAAATAAGTTCCGATGATGAATTTGATGCTAAGCTCGAGCAATTAGACAAGCGAGAATTGTCACCACGAAAAAAAATCAAGGAAATTATAAATAGCTTTGCAAACGATAAACGCCTTTCCAAAACATCTAATGTGTTAAAATTTTGGGAAAATCATTCTGAAATTGAATTAAAGGCTATAGCCAATATTGTCCTTGCTGCTCCTGCAACACAGGTCTCAGTGGAAAGATCGTTTTCCACCCTTAAATTTATATTATCCGACTTGAGAGCAAGTATTGATATAGATTTATTGAAAGACATTCTATTATTAAATTTAAACACATAAAAAACAAATACTTATACTAAAAAAACCTGATGTAAGCATTGAATTTTATTATTTTTATATATATTTTATTTTATTATTGTAAGTACCTACTATAAGACAACAACAGAAAAATGTAAAAAGAGAATTAAAATATTACAAATAATTGATGTAAAAATTGAATGTCATTACCTACTAAAAGATAATAATAAAAAAAAATATATATAACAAATTAATACTTCAAAATATATCATTGAACCATTTGAACCGAACCGAAACCGCGGTTCAAGGAACCTTAGGAACCGGTTTCTGCACCGGTACATGTTCTTGAACACTGGTTCGAACCACTGAACCGAACCGTTTCAATTTTCGGAGTGGTTTGCAGCCCTGTCTTTAATATAACTTGACCATCTTTTCAGCATTGAAGTTATGCGTAAAGGCAATCAGCACAATAATTTTTTTTATATTTTAATAAATAAAAGTAGTTGAAGTATTATATTGGAGTATTAGAGTATTATATTAGCTTATATTAGTTTTATTGTTCCAATGTCTCGCTGCCAAAACCTACCAATCTGTTGATATCTTTCGCGAGAAACTATCGTACGCAGTCATAAAATAGTTGACTGATTTTTGCAATTTTTCCACTTTACACTTTACCTATGAATCCAGCTGCCAGCTACTTTCATTCACCACCCATTCATCTCAGTGCAGTCAATCATAGTAAATAACCAGCTGCCAGTAGTTGGTCAACAGCTTTGTTGTTGCAGTGCTTCGTTGGCGCGCTTGCGGCACACAATTTGATGGATTTATTATTGTAATCGCGAACACTTTACGTTGACATTTCGCTGCATTTGAGATGAACGTTTTATGGTGATTATCGCTTGTAGTTAAAGCAATCTGAAAATAGAAAAAAAAAAGATATTATTATTATTGCTTTGATACTCGTAGCGGACTTGTAGATGGTTAGTGAGTCGCTATTATTTACGCAAGCATAAAATTTTGGGGAATGCTGCTGAAATGACAGTTTTTGGCCGGATATAAATCCGGATCGTTCCGGTATCGTGGAACCGAATGTCGTGGCACCGGGGTTTTCCTGTTATCCGTATGTGCTGAATAACTCTTTCCCCTAACTGTTATGACCAAAAGAAAGTCGAAAGTAATGATCATCATTGCTAAAACTCTAACTAAACCTTTTTTGGGATTGTCTACCGGACGACTGTTTTTACAATGAAAAGGGTCCGCCTCATGCGGATAACGTGTCGGGTTCCGTAACAGAACAAAAGCTTAGGGTTACAACGCACTAAAAGATAGGAAAGCATAAAACAGACATTAAAAGGTTAGAGAACATAACAAAGTTCTCCTTAGTTTCGATGTAACGATTGGCGTTCCCAAGCTTCAGTCCTTGCAGAAGAATTGATGCCTCCACGTATGCTAGTAGCGCTGCAGGGCTCTCCGTGTCGAAAGCCGTCGTATCTAACGCTACTAGGACGGTTCTCTTGCCGGGCTGTTTGCGATACAACCGCATCGCATTGAGCGTTGTTGTTGTGCTATGCACCTTCCGAAAGGCGTGTTGATGATTAGCCAGACCCAGGGTGCAATAGCATCAAGTGTATAGATCCCTTGCTGAAAGATCGATCAATAGGCCGGCTTCCCCACTTTCAGCAGCTTGGGCACCCTCGCAGTCTTCCATAAGTCGGAAGTGATATGGGTGGCCGACGCCTAATTGAGGATCGCGCTAAAAACGTTACTCAGATGGCGCCATCAATCAAGCGAGTAGCTGCAGTCGTAGCATCTTCCGGACCCATGCTACCTATTTTTAGGTCAGATGAGCTGCAGAAACTACCCATAATGGTGTTTGCGGAATCTCAAATCGTCTATCTGCTCAGACAATGTGTTCCCCCTACGATCACACTGGCACTTCTGAGGAGCACACCTATGTATGTCGCGGCAAGATCCTATACTTATATATTCATTAAATATATCGGACTTGGCATCCCTGGGCCGAATAGCAATGCCCTGACCTGCAAGAGTGCAAAAACTGCCACCGATTTCTTCCTTGATCAGACGATCTTACGCTCATAGTTGGACTACTGACGGGTAAGAGAAAATAAGTGCAGTGAATGGAGTTTCTAGCTCGCGAGTGTCCAGCGTGGTATTTGAGCCCTGTTTTTGTTGTTGTAGCGGCTAGTCGCGCCCCGTAAAGAGCGGATTCACCCATGGTCGTTGTCGTCGAACTCATCTAGGGGGAGGCCCAGGAAACGTGCAGTTTCGATAGGGTTGGACCAGAGGGAGAGGGGGGTTAGATGAGTGGGTTTGAGAGGGCATGTGAATAGGTGGTTGGTGTCGTGCGGAGAATCTCCACATGCCGGACATGTGTTGGGTATGTCAGGGTTGATTCTGGATAAGTAGGAGTTGAGCCTGCTACAGTATCCAGATCGTAGTTGTGCCAGAGTGACGCGGGACTCGCGGGGCAGCAGGGACTCCTCATCTGCTACAGGTGGAGGTTGGGCTCCGATGACCGCATTTGCCTGGCGGGAGTCGATGATGTTGGTGACTGTGTCTCTGTGGATGTTGCTTAGGACCCGCCGGTACGCCTCCGGATCCAGCGGTTGTGTGATGAGTGGCTGGATCTCGTCCTTTAGTTCAAGTAGATGTCTCCTAATGTGCCTGGGGGGCAGCTCCACTGCAAGCAGGTGCCTATTTGGATGCCCCGAGCGGTGACATCCGGCAAGGAACTGCTTGCTGAGCATGAGGTTGTGCTCCTTAACTCGGAGCACATTGACCTCTTGGTGGAGATGCTCCTCAGGCGACATCAGAAGACATCCCGTCACCGTGCGGAGTGCGGCGTTCTGGCAGGTCTGCAGCTTCATCCGCTGTGTCCTGCTGGTTCCCGGCGACCAGACTGGCGCAGCATAATTTATTACTGGCCGGCCAATCGCCTTGTATGTTGCCAACAACGTTTCTTTGTCTTTGCCCCAAGAGCTGCCGGCGAGCGACTTGAGGACATTGTTGCGGCTCTGTACTCTATTAGCGATTGCGGTAGTGTGCGCGGAGAAGGAGAGCAGGCTGTCGAAAGTCACCCCCAGAATCTTCGGGTGGTTAACCGTCGGAATGGGGGTGCCATCGATATGGATGTTAAGGTCCAGCCTGACCTCCTTCGTCCAGGTGGTAAAAAGGGTCGCCGAGGACTTAGCAGGGGACAGCGCCAGGTTCCTGCTGGTAAAGAAATGGGCAAGATCAGAGAGATATCCGTTCACTTTCAAACACAGATCATCAATTACATTGCCGGTTGCCATTATCGAACAATCATCAGCATAGGAGACAATCGTGAGTCCCTCTGGCGGTTGAGGGAGCTTGGAGATATAATGATTAAACAGTAATGGGGACAGGACGCCACCCTGCGGTACTCCTTGTTTAATCCTCCTTGGTTTCGATGTTTTATCTCTAAACCATACCGATGATTGACGACCACACAGGTAATTCGCGGTCCACCGTTTCAGTCCCTGTGGGAGAGTTGACGCTTCCACATCAGCTAGTAGCGTGGAGTGACTGACTGTGTCGAAAGCTTTCGACAGGTCCAACGCTACTAGGACAGTTCTCTCGCAGGGGCGGTTTTGGTTAAGACCGCGGTTCACCTCCACTTCGGTATTTGAGCCCTCTTATTGGACAGTCAGAATGTACAAAGGAATTTCGAAGAAGGCAAAACAATTGAATCACATGTGAAATAACAGGGGCGGAGTTTGAGCGCGCCATTTTTTTGATCAAACACCATAACTTTGTTACGATAATTTTTCATTTATCGATAGTTCTTCATTTAGCGTCTTGCTAGTCAGCCGGTCATAAAAATATAAAGATATCTATGAAAATCGTAGGTGGCCGGAATGCGTAAGCTCAGAATATAATACAATGATCTAAGTTTCTCTAACAATTCTTGATCTATTCCTTGGGCTTTTGTTTTCACTATGCCTCGTAAGAAATTTGTATTTTCAATTGCACCGTTATTCAATTTATAATGCCATCTTTCATGTTCCACCACAAAAATACCACCTGGGTGAAGCGCTGACGCTACAAAACTGCTGTGATTGTGTTTGTTGCAAAAACAGCAACCAGTGCGCATCAAATGAGACCGCCGGCGGCCAATGTCTGCGCTACGGCACATAAGTCAATGTCTAGTTAAACTCAGCGATGGTGTTGTTGTTGCAAATGTAAGTAAAAAAAAAACGTTTTATATTTAACTTGAGCGATTTTTCATTTACTACTTACAAGTTGAATTTGTAAAAATAAAAAAATAAAAAATTGTGCCGCCAGCCAGACAAAAGAAGACCAGACAAAAAGAGCAACAACAACAGGCCTGCCAGACTACCAGCAGATGCATACCAACTATGAACGCGAAATGGCTGAGGCTGGGGAGAGGCCGGCCGGCAAAGCAATGAAGCCTTCGCCGCTGCCTATTTTTGCCGCTGTCATTGAGCTCGCCGTCGACACTTTCCGTTGCACATTTTGGCGGCCAAGCGTTGTAGCTGCGCGAGAGCATAATTTATGACTTTCTCACATGCAGCGTTTCGTTGCAACATCAGCAACGCAAGCAGCGGCAATACTACTAAGGTCACCTCAGCAGGAAGATATTTTGTTGGCGCATCACTGCCTCTAGGCGGTTGCCGCAGCTGTTGCTGGTGTCTGGTATGCGTTTTTCACGCGACGGCGGCGGAATTTCGCGAAAAAATTCACTTTGATCAATGCCGCTCGCGCGGAGTTGCTGCAAATTTTAGGAAAACAAAACCATCAGAAAAATCAGAAAAGCAGGCAGTAGTGGTTTTAATTGAACATGTGGATGATTTTGAAAATGTCGCACGATGCTTTCGATGGTGACAACTAGCGGCGCGGAGCATTATTGATGGCATTGAAAAAGTGCAACATCAAAGTCACTCGGAGGCAGAGTGAAGGAAGGCGCTGCGAATATGATATAGAAAAATAATATGCAAAGTCAATTCAATTAAAAACTGAGAAATTAAACAATTAAAATCTTTTAGGATGTTAAATTTTAAAAACATAGAGGACAAACTGTAATTGAGGAGAGTCACTTAAAAAAAATTGCGGATTTCTCACAGAAATTCTACAGGATTTATTTTAGACTTTCGTCAAAAATATTCTGATTTACATGAGCTTAGAAAATAGCTCCGAAAATTGAGGTTTTTATTTATAAAAAAAGTTGTTTTAAATATTTAAAAAGACAATATCGCAAGAGATAAAGCAATTTAAGCTGCTAACAAATATTAAAAAATCCACGGAATACTTATAATGAGAGTTTTGAAGCTCGTTTCAAATTGGTCGAGCTCACGTAAGTCTTAATATTTTTCCGAAAAAGTTGCTGGATAGCTTAGAATATAATAGAATTCATAACTTCTATTGCATTTTTAAAAGAGGAATACAATTAAATGCATATAAATGAAAGTTTATTTGTTGATACCTACAAAGAGCAAATATTAAAAAACCATCTGCTCGTTTCAACTCAGCTCATAGGATATGAGGCCACTCGAGTTTGTAAGGAAAAAGCTCATATAGGGGGCGCTGTGGTTGAGAGGTACCCAAAATACTTTCTTAATTTGTTTTATATTCGAAATCAAAAAATCACATTTTGAATACAGAAAAATTATATATCGGGTCTTGCAATAGGAACGCTACAAAAGTTCTTTTTTAAATAAAACAAAAACGGTTTGGGATGTGAATTAAATTCTTTATTTCTGTGAAATTAAATTCGATGCCATTATGTATGGAACTCGATTTCTTTTGCATGGGCACCACGGGCACGCTTGCAGAAATCCAGACGCTGAACCCAATTTTCGACGGTTTTCAAGAATAAATCGGCCGATACTGCTGCAATTTCACGCTCGATATTCGTACGAAGTTCATCAATCGTCGCTGGCTTGTTGGCATTGACCATAGACTTGACGTAGCCCCACAGGAAATAGTCTAACGGCGTCAAATCGCACGACCGAGGCGGCCAATTGACTGGGCCATTTCGTGAGATAACACGTTCACCAAACTTGGTTTTCAATAAATCGATTGTGACATTCGCTGTGTGGCTTGTGGCGCCGTCCTGTTCGAACCACACTTATTGTCCAAGTCCATATCATCCAATTCGGGCCAAATTTAATTTTTTCGGGATACAATGTGAACTCATGGAGTACTTGTGGATTTCTGCCTGTCCAATAAAGAAACGACGACGAATTGGACGTAGCGCTCTTAAATTTGAGGCCATTGACTCCGAGTTTTGGTAGTAAATTTTAATAATTTCAACTCGTTGTTGGATCGTATATCTTTCCATGGTAAAATGGCAAACCTTACTGAAGAGAAATGTCAATAGAGCGGGAAAAAATATGACGCCGTTTACTGTCACTATCGGTCTACTTTTGTAGCGTCCCTATTGCAAGGCCCTTTATAATGTGGAAAATAGAATATAGAATATAGAATATAGAATATAGAATATAGAATATAGAATATAGAATATAGAATATAGAATATAGAATATAGAATATAGAATATAGAATATAGAATATATACTCCGTTGCAAATGATAAGCGGACCACATATTAACAATTTTTTTAACATATTTTTCCTTTATTTAAATTCGTCAAATTTTAAATTTTCATAATCGTTTTTTATACTACGTATGTATATTGTCGCCTTTTAAACCTATTTTTATAAGTATTTACAATTGTTTTATTTGATTACCGCAAATTTTCAATAACCCAACTTTTTATTTAGCTTTATGCAAAATTTATAATAATTTAACACATTTTCATCATAATTACAATTTAAAAAAAAAAGGTCTAGACAATCGAGTATGCAGTTTTGTAGCCCATAAAATTTTAATATATTTTTTACTTTTTTTAAGAAACAGGGAGTGAGAAAACTTTACGTATTACCACATTTTTTGCAATATTCACAATATTTGGCTTATTATATCTTTTTTGTTAATTTGTTTTAAATTTAGTTCTATTGCTAAAAATTGTGTTTACAAATAATTAAATATTTTTGAATTTTGTACATTTTCCTACAAAACTTTAAAAACTTTAAATTATATGTTAGGATGATTTGTATATTTAAACAAAAACAAAATATGTATCACATGAGAATTCTATTGAATATTTAGAAAAATCACTGTACGTAAACTTTATTGACGCACTGTATATAACATAATTTTATATAAAGTTTTGTTCGATATAATGTGTTACATTTTCAAAGGTTCTCACACTTGGCGATCATTAAGTGGATCTGTTTTATTACCCAACCCACGAAGCATCTCTAAACGCTTTTATTTTTAGGTGGAATACTTGATTTGGTATATGGCAGAGGAAGAGAGTACTTAAATCCTGCTAAATTCTGCTTGACATATCATGATAGACTTGAGAGAGAAACCATCCAAGGTAATTGCTGATTTGAGTGAAAATTTTGTATACCAATTTATTAAGAAGACATTTAGAAACAAGGCGATTTGAAAATTTTGCGTATGAATCATCACAAACGGTTAAAGAAGTCCGTAAGAGTCAAATACGGTGTATTAACTTCGCCAGGTCTTTGAAACTGACTAACTGAGAAACCTAGTACAACCTTTTAATATTCCGTGATCCCGTCGAGTTTCAATATTAACTTGTCTCATTGGGGGGAGTGTGCAACCTCTAATAGTGTTATGTTATTTGCGTTCCCGTCCTATCATATTCTTTCATCATCCTCTCGGAACCATAGAAATACATTCGCCTTCGATTTTGTTTTTGAGACAACCTTTGCTATAATTTAAGCTGGTAAGGTTCTTCTTTATGTGGTACCGTAAAAAGTGAACGAATAATCAAACCTCGTTCTGAATGTTGTTTTTAACGAAGCAGGACACTTGTATATCTTAAAGATACTCTTGAACTCTTTAAAGTCCATGCATCTTCTTATATCATCTGGGCAATCAGTCAAGGAGGATATTATGCTATATTTCAGTTTCAGATCCGACTGGCAGGCCAGCAAATCCAAAGGGCTTGAATATCATTGGACACTTTAGTTCAAGCGTTACTCAATTTTCTTAGAAATATATTAAAAAAAAAAAAGTCTGCGTTGAAAGTAAGGCGGATAGCAGTTGTGAAAGATCCTCAACAATCAAACTCATTATGTCATTTATCACGCAGTTTTTGTTCAGCCAACTAATTTGCATTTGAATCGCGAAGAAGTTAGCAGGCTGACATGAAGATTGTACCGGACAAGTAAGAACACTGGAAATTAATGGAAAATATATAAATAACTCACTGCTAACTATTTTCTTCCGCTGTTCCTCGACACGCACTCTAAAACACTACCAGTTAAATTAAAACGACAATACTTGCCAACTTTTGTGCACGAAGGCCTTTTTGAACTTGGCAGCTAGAGACGAAAGCTGCAGAGAAGCTCCAATAAATTGCTTACCATTAAAATGTATGCAAAAAAAAAGCCACAACTTCTTTCTTCTGCTTTTCAATTATTTTTGTTGTTATTGTGCTGCGAATTTCTGCATTGAGTAGGTTGTTAACATGCAGCGCAGCATAGTGATGACGGTGTTGTTGTTGTTGCGGCTGTTGACTGCTGAACGGTCGGTCGCTGTTGGCTGACCTCGAGTGTCACAAAGGCTGCCAAAGCAATAAAAGGCGACACCGCGCACAACGCATAGCAAGTTGGTGCACTGCCGAGAAGTGTTTCTTAAAAACCGCACAGCGAGTGGTGAGGAATGAGGAGCATATTTTTGCTTTTTCCCCAAAGAGGGTACTACAAAAATGCCTTGACTGGCCAAGCTAACAAATTACGCGTTTCGTGTAGGCAAGCATCTGTGCACGCTGCTACCGGCTTCCTTTGCTACGGTGTAGCAGTGTTTGCTTGTAGTGGCGAGGCTACTTTTAGACCATCGGTTGCCAGACAGCGTGTCGGCGGCGGTCATTGACACACTTTGTCGGTCGAACCATCCATGGGTATAAATTTGGTTGGAAAAATTAGGTGAATTGAGTTTATTGACTTATGCCGGATAAGGAGCTGTCAAATTTTAACATGAGTGCGTATTTTTATATTACTAATCGGACTTCAACTTTTAAGGAATTTTACAATAAAATTTTAGGGAAATTAAATTTAAAGAACTGTTCTGCAGGTTTTTGGCTTTTATTTCATGTCTCCGTTACACGCACAAAGTAGGCGCCCTTTTCAACAACAGAATCCGAGGAGCTGGTCAGTTATGCTTCTCCTTACCCCATTGTAAGCATCGCTTTCTTGTGGAAACTAGTCTTCGATCGTTTTAGAGGTATAGCTGGCAACTTCCGGAGCTCTGGAAGGAGTGCAAGGAGCGGAGGTTTAGCTGGCAACTTTTGGAGCTCAGAAACTCACCTTGCGCTACACGTAGCCTACTCAAGAAACCCAGATCAGCAAGAACGCAACAAGAGAGCTTCCGCTCAGACCTTCGGGGCCGAAGTAAATTTCAATTTTTAAATTACTTCAATTAAATATAACAGATTTGCTCCCGGCCTCAATTCGTCCAAAATAAGTCATTTGAATACGAACTGGTTCGTAGTTAGAAGGTGAAGCTACCAGATACCGCTTCTCTCTGTGCCTGTCGCTGAGTATGGTCCTATAGCCTATATAAAGAAATTATTGAACCAGTTGCGCCACCTATAGGTTGGAATGGAATGGAATATAGGTAGTTCGGAAATCAGGAAATCGAGTTTCCTAACACTCAGGCACTCAGAACCATTGCCTAATAAGTAAGACCTGGGAAGGATGTAAGGAATAAGGAATAGGAGAAAAAGGCTCATTTATCGTCTACAAATATTCTAGATGCTTTTATGAATCTGAGAAGCTTGCTTACCGAGAGACATTAGTTCGAAGACTACTTCTCGAGGGAGTTTTATGAATAATTTCCCTTAAAATTGAAATGCTCTTTTTATCAGTACAACAGTTACTAGAAAAATATAAGTATACGAAGAAAAAATTACAATATAATAAAAAAATAACCACATTAAGGAGGGATAACTAGAAAAATTCGAGTAATTTGATTACAAATAGTTCGGAGTTGGAGGGTAAAGACGCCAGACTTTACTCTCACGTTGACTACCGCTCTATACGGTCCTATAGCCTTTATAATGAATGGAATGGAATGCAACTGAGGTAAAACGGAAATCCGAAATCGGGTTTCCAAGCAGTCAGTCATGATGCAAAGGATACTTAAGACCTCGGAAGGATAAGAGAAATCAGAGATAGGGGAAAATGATAGAGATTAACCCGGGAATAGGGCCTTATTTCTCCTCGATAAATTTTCCAGGATATTTTAGAAGTCTGAGGAGAGAGAGTAAAGGTGTTCCACTCCCAATACTTCTGACCGAAATATACTCTATCTCAGCTTAGCAAAACCAGCACAGATACAGAGAAAATACTCTGGGCCATCTATTTTCTGTGCATGTATCTTTCTTGTAGAAAAAGAAACTCCCGGAATCAGTTTGTCATTTGCGTTAAAAAACAAATGCTATTTCTCTGACAACCTTCAAACATCTTTCGGTGTCCGGAGTTCTATCGTCGTGTTTTAATGTTTTTGTCGGTTAGTTTTAGGTTTAAAAGTCAGCTACTCTGCGATAGCTGCGATAAACGCGAACTTAGGCCGTCTGACCCAATGCGATGGCACAAAAGGGTGAAACAATAATTTTGCTGCTTTTTCCAATCAAAGAGTGCCCTGTCACAATGCCGACTACTGAACTGATGTGGTGGATTAGACCTTTGAAAGGAATCTGAGGGGCGCCTGATCTTTGCGTTTTCACTGAAAGCCGATCTTAGCTGGTGCTTACATGAAGGTGGGAAGATGCTTGCTTTCTCCGCCGAGTTTACCAAGGGTAATTCGGTGGCCTTTCTAGCCAGCTCAAGTGCAGCGCAATGTTTACTTGACAAACTGATTAGCTCGTAGTGAGCTCCATTACTTCGATGAATGATAGCAGAGTAAAAGTGTTAAGTTAAGTGAATAAAGAAGAAGACAATTTTATATACCTTTGTAGTTCGACCGATCATGGAGCTTTTCGAATGTAAAAAATTCAACCATGATGTCTACCTATTTAGTGTGCCTTCGAGACAGCGTTGACTATACGAGGATTCGCTTGCACTTCAAACAAGATTTCTAAGCTCAGCGTATCTTTATCAGCAACCAACACGTTTTGAAATACGGCAGGATTGCCGAACAATTTAACACCTCTCATTTGATATGAATTTTATTACATTGCACCAAATAATAAACGCCACATTCCCTAGAAAAACACATCCAGACAAAAGAAGACCATGGCCGAAAATAACGAATAAGTATTTGATTTTCTAACGTTCTTTACAAGCCACACGCATTCCTAAAATTAGTTTCTGAGACACTCATATCTTACTGTGTTATAACTTGAAGTGCGGCACATGACTAAACTCTGCTGAAATCTCCTGCTTCTTACAATTTTTGAGCCAGAGAAAGCCACAATATTGTGGTACACCATTTTGAATTTCGGGTCCTCTATAAGGTAGCCTTCATTTCTAGCCATAACCGAAACTGTTGAGTTGTTCTGTATTGAATTATGTAGGTTCTGGTGTTTAAGGCAATTATTCTCTATAGCCAGTACTCGCAGTTTTATTTATTGAAGTTACTGAAATCTGACTGCAGTCAGAGAATAAGTTGAACATTTCATTCACAAAATTTAATATCGGTTCAAAGTTCGCTGCCTTAAACTTCAATTATTTGGCCCGAAACGAAGCATTTTTTAAGATCGAAGATTTCGTTTCATAGTAACAAAAATAAAAGGAGATTTCAGCAAATTATTACATTTAGCATTTGTTGGCAATTTTAGAACATTCTCTTCTAAAGGAACAAAATAGTAGTATTTGAGGTTTCGCAAGTTCAAAAGAAATAGTCGTGCAACCACTGTGTCAAGAAAGTTTCGTGCAGTTTATGGGTCATTGTTGTCATAGGGCCATATTTTTCAGAGAATGAATTACGTTATCACGGACTACGCTGAAAATGATTTTTCTTCTTCGCCTGAAATGAAAGCTAAGATCCTGTGAGGAAATCCGAGGTGAAAGTTTGCCAGATATTCATTATTGATTTCAAAGTTTGTACTATGGAAGAAAAAACCTTGCATCACATAACTGCTATTTTTAAATTTAAAAAAAGAGGTATTTAGTTGAGACCCGTTCACAAATTAACACGATTATTGAAATGCATTTATTTTTGGGACCACCTTCCTAATGCGACCACAGCAGGAGAATAGCAGCAAGCTCAAAATTTTGCATAGTAATCTCACTCGACCAACGGGTGTTTGACCTTTGCACTCTGTCGCATGATATGCATACAAATTATATAATTGGCTCATTGCCAATGAGTGTCACATGCCGACAAAAGCAACAAATACTAAAATGCTAAGCAGCAGACGCCAGAGTGGCTGCTAGGAATTTTACCAAATCGAATACAAATTGAGCTAAAGAAGTAGGTTCCGTTGAGACACTCAAATCCAAAAAAAAAAAATTGCATTTGCCATGCCAGTCGGTCGGTAAAGTAGAGTACTTTGATCGAGCATGAGTTGGAAATATGGAAATTTCCATTTACTTAAAGTAAAAATTAACAAACACACAATTTTATTTTTGTATATTATTATTTTTTTTTTAAATATAACTAAGATAAGATTATGAATGGGCTTGGCATGTGGCAAAGCGCAATGACCTACCACAATGCATTGCTGCGTGCGTTAGTCAAGGAAGTAGCAGAAAAAAATTTAGCAAAAAGGCAACAAAATGTCTAATAGCAGAGCATTGCCAAGAAGAGCATCAATGAGCGCTAGAGGCGCCAGCAGCTCTTATCGCCACACTAATAATCTTCAATTTCGCTACGTCCAGCCTCCAAAAAATTAATATCCTATTCAATTTTATTCCACGTCCATCAATCTTTCACGACAGCCAACCTATCGCGGTCTCGACCGGCCAGTAACTGAGTTATTAGCTTAACTAATTTCTTATTTGCACAAACGTTCCTAAGTAAAAATCTAAGTCCATAGCAGCCACAAATGAAGTTCGCATCAAGTGGAAGATGGACTCGGCAACAACCTGCTGGCTGCGTAAAATCAACAACAATTTCAAGGTAATTGCTGCAAAGTTGGCAAAGATTAAACAAAACGCCCACCATTTTTGTATAGTTTCATTTTCTTTGCTGCCGCCTTTGTATACAATAAATATTGAAGGCGTGTTTCGCGTGGCAATGCTGCCAGATGGAATTGAATGTGATGCCAGGTTGTGGAATTATGTAGATAAATATGTGCACTATAGTGAAAAGCCCAACTAGTAAAGGATTATACTAGTTTATGAACTGGTATTTATTGGAGGTTCGTGTTGTGGAAAAGACTATATATAGCCAATATACTGATTCGCTTCTTGACTGCGGGAGTCAAGTTCGCTATTGGCAGTAACAATTTTGAAAAGGTAGGAAATTGTTATTTGTTATCTGAGAACCAGCATTACCACTAACAGTAATGTGGGCCTCGAAAGTCAACAGAGAGTCTCTCTTGATAACAGGGGCTACATTGGGCACTTTTCCTATAATTTGTGGAGTGCCTCTTGATGTTATAACATAAATTGAGGAACCCACAGTTTGACACCACAGTTTGACGAGCGGCAAAAGATTTTTGTGAGAAGTTTTTTCATGTCAAAAATACACTCGGAGGTTTTCCATTGTCTGCCAAGTGGCGACCGCTATTAAAAAATATAATTTTGTTGTTACTACCTCAAACTGGGATCGTGGCAGTGCTGTTCTATGCCGCCGAAACATGGACGCTATCAACATCGGATGAGATAGCTCTTGCCGGTTTCCCGAGAAAGATTTTTGAACCTTTACGACTTTGCAAAGGCGAATATCGCAAATACAATGAAAGGACGAGATTTACAGCGATGTAGATATACCTCGACGAATTAAGTTTCTGCGGATATGATGCCTAGGTCAAGTTGTACTTATGGAAGAAAATAATGCAGGCTTAAAGGGGAAGTTCTCCTCTACATTGGGAATACCGTGTGGAGAAGAGCTCGGCTTCACTAGGCAACAATAACGTCAATTAATTGTCTTCGTCTCGATGCCAATTGTCAAAGAGTAGTGGAAAATACGAAGTCAAAATTAAACCGCTCACATATGACGACCATAGTGTAGTGTGATGACTACCGCTTACGACACTAATGACACTGAGGCCACTGATTCGAGTCGCGGCTGGTGGTAGGAAATGGGTTTCGTTGGCCATCGCATCACGAGAGGGCGCTTAAACCGATTTGGTTAATTTTTTGCTGTTACATTTGCAGTGGTCGAGTAGTGTTTGTATTGCCGGTAGGTGGCGCTATGGTCGAGCTATTTCTAAAAGTCGTATTTATCGATTGAGTCCATTTTGTTCATTTCCAATAAGTGGGTACACTATGCAAAGATAAACCTGTTTGAACAAAATACACCCGATAGGTGGCTCTGGAGTCAAGATATGCCGGAAAACCGTATTTATAGACCGATTTGGTTCATAACTAGTAAGTAAGATGATTTTGAAAATATAAACGTTTCTGCACAAAATATACCCGCTACGTGGCGCTGTGGTCCGAAAACTCGTACTTGTGGATTGATTTAGTTCATATTCAGAATGTAGGTTGGTTGTGCACAGAAAACATTTTTAAAAAAACTAAACCCGTTAGTTGGGACTGAAGCATTTTTGTGGGCATCTATTTTATGTGCCCGTCTTTTACGTACCCATTTGGTTCATATATAAAAAGGATATTAATTAATGGATGCAAAATGTTTTGTTTTAAATATTAACGCAAGAGATTCAGCGCTATCTCGAGATATTTTCAGATAGATTATTTGTTGTCAAAATTTTACGGAAAAAGAGGCAAACATAAAGTGAATTTGGAAAACAAATTTATAGCTTAGAATATACTTTAAGTAATATAAAAAAATAATACAGACTAATTTAAAAAGCAGTTGCTTTTATAGTTGTTGTTAACTCCATTTACCTAAGTTTATGAAATGATCCAAAAATCAACCTACCTTACTGACTATCAACAATTTTTATTTCCTTGTAAAAACATTGCAAATTCATACCTGGTGGTGTTGAGCGTACAACCACAAGATTGTACTCTTACAAATTGCACGCACAATAGCAGTGAGAATCGGTAAAAATTACAACAAACACTTAGCTTTGACATTCAATCCGGCAAGCGAATTCACTCAGCTGCTTGCTCTACACCACCTTATATGAATTCGCCTTGTGTGAGAGTAAAAAATTTATTTTTTTATGCCGTAAGGAAGAAAAAGTCGAAAGTGTTGGCATTATATGAGTATATGACATTGTTCTGCGTTAGCAAGAATAAGACGGCAATATTTTTTTCGATTACTTTGCTGGTATGAAGCCGGCGGCTAGCTGTAAGTTTCGTAGATATTTTATATAAGTATGTATTAACTAACTGGCTTCATTTTTAGACGAGTGGCAAGGCAGCCAAGAAGTCTTGAGAACGGTGTCATATTGGTATCAACAGATCTAAGTGTGTGCCTCCCTTTTAGGTAGCGATGAAGACCGCCACATCAATCCTTTTTACATTTCATTTCTCAATTTTAGGTTTTGTGCACGAAATCAATAAATTGGCATTTTGATAAAAATTTATGTTCATGCAACGCTGGCCGCTAGTAGCCACTCCATGGCCAGCCGAGTTTCAGCCAACAGCAACAACAACCAATTTACTGTAGCCTCATTCAAAAGCAAACCAATTGGCTGCTACATTTTGCTATGCCATTTAACTACTTTTTCGCAGCCACTTCAAGTTTGTTGTTGTTACGCTTATTTTTTCTCTTCTTTATTTTTTTTTTTAATTTTTTATTTGATGACTTTATCTCAGATTGGTTATCTCCATATCTCTGGGCGCCACACCACTTCACAACAATAACTTCCTTAATAATTTGTCAGCAATATATTGATTTCATTTTAAATATAAGTTTGTTGTGATTTTTAATTATGGCTTAGACTTTTTATGGCATCAAGTTAAGTGATCAAAGCTATGATAACATACTCGTTTGTTGAAATATGGCCAACAGGCTGTAGTGGTAAATTGGCAAGGAGGCGGACCACAACTACTTATGTATAGTGAGGCAAAGAAATCGCTTAATATTTATTTAGATATAGAAATTGATATGTTGTGGAGATTACATACATAGAACAGCGAGAAGGCGTTATTAAGTTACAAGTGGGCTATAGTTACATACTAGGTAAGAAGTGATAAAATATATAAACTGACAATTTAAGTGCACCGTAGTTGAAAGTGAAATAGACCCACTGGGCATTGAACTGTTTTAAATATCACTGTGGAAGTAGGATCGATTCTGCATCAGTTTTAAAAAGCCTATGAAAACAAAATATTTTTTGGGTATAACTACGCTGCTTGTGTAATATCATAACTCTTGAATTGCAAACTAAAATAAATGTTAAAAAAACAAAATTAATTCAGTTCTCGTATAAGTTTAGGGTTATCCAAAAGCGTTTAACTCACTTCAAAAGATATATTTTTGTTTCCATATTCAGTTTCACTTCAACTTCATTTAATTAATACAAAGGTAAACAATAAAATTTACAAAAAATTAATACGCAAAGAATTCGAACTTATGCGTTTGTGCTGGCATTTATGAGTCTACTTAGCCTGGTGCTAAATAGTTTAGAAATTGAAAGAGAGAATAATTAAAATATGCAAATCGCGAACTCGTGATTTTTCAATGTTTATAATTTTTTTTTGCTTTCACAACACAAGACATTTAGTTTTTATCTACATATTATGTAAGTTATGCTGGGCTGAACTGTGGTGTGGTGAGCTGACTTTAGGTGTAGTGATATGAGGTGAATTGAGGTAAGTTAAAGGTACCAGGTGTGGTGAGCTGAACTGTGGTGTGCCAAGGTGAGTATAGGTGTTGTGAAATGAGACGAATTGAGGTGTGTTAAAGTATTCTGAAGTGTGGTGTGGCAAGTTTTTACCCCTAAGCCTGTCTCTTTATTTTTATATCGATCCTTCTCCCCCAGTGTTAAATAATTTTATTAATATCTCAACTAAAGCGCCACCTATCGCGGAAGTGTTTAGTTTTTTAGTATGAGGCAAATCGGAAAGTAATTGCAGTGTTTAGATATATCACGATCCCAGTGCTACATAGAGAGTAGAGTTTTGGTCGGAATATCTCTTTTCCAAGTACTGACTTTTATTTCAAATATGAATCGAAATGGCCCAGCTGTTTAGTACAGATAACTCTACGAAATTATGAAATCGCGATGTCTTAGCTTTCTTCATTTTTTAGCAGCAACAACAAATTTTTTTTAATTTTTTTTAAGCGAAAAGCTTTCCACTATATGCTCTAATTAAGGACTTTTTACAAAATCGAAACCCGTTTAGTCGTTTAGTGTGACATCGCGGTAATACGAAAGACATTTCATTTGTATATATAAATAGGAGAAGAAGAAGAAGAAAAATATTCTCAACAATTGAAAAATAAATAGTCTCCTGTTAAAATTTCTTCTACGGATTTCCCACCAAGTCGTAGCCGGGTGTGTAGCGTGTGTTCGCTTCATTCTGTGGGTTCCTGGCCGGGGCCAGTAACATCAAAAATTATGGAAGTTTCTTCTAATAGCGGTCGGCTATCGGTCGCCAAGGAGAATTAATACAAGATTGTTTTATTAAAAAGCTGATTTTTCTTATTCTTTTATTTGTCTAACTTTCCTTTCCCCATGACATTCTGAACACGTCAGCTAATGGCTTCCATTCCTCTTCTCTGTTTTCTCAAAGCATCCTTAAATTTAAATTTTACTTGGGTGTTATGCTATCCCACCTTTTACAAAAGCGCCCTGGTTTCCACGCGACCCAAGTTGCTGAATTGACCTAAAAAACGATGACCAAATTAAAAAGTAAATATATTAGAATTTCAGCTGAAATTGCACAATATGTGCTACATGAAATGCAGTATTAAATCAATTAGCAGCTCTCATGAAATAAATGCTCGTTTATTTATTTCTTCAAGAAAATTTACAACATCAAAGTACTTTTTTCAGTAGCCGATATAACGAAAAATATTTATGCTTTATAATACTAGCGTAAAATTAAAAAAAAAAAATGGTGTTCTCTCATATTTTGGCCCACTCTAATACCGGCTTTCCGCATCCATACTAAGGCACTGATCCTTGTTTGAGTTTGGACTCATAGTGCATGAGTATTGGACTGAATCGCAAAAAAAAATTTGCAATAACCCCCATTAGTTGGAAAGTATACTTTGGGAGGATTTTTGGGTTATATAATTGCTCGTCCTTGGTTTATCCTAAAACACTCCAAATATAATTTCGCGAATTCTCTTCAAACAATTTTTTATTTATTACTCGATTCTGCAGTATGATGGGTCGCGTAGAAATTAAGTTATTTGTACTTAGTAGGCTATGGAGGCAATCCAGAGTTAAAGAAAGAAGAAGAATATATAGTAATCGAAATTATCTTCTCAACGCTATATACACTTTGGAGTCGAGTAATAAATAAAACAGTTATGAAGGAAATTCGGTTCTGGTTGTTTTAAGGGACGCCACTAATGAAATTTTGTATGACCCTAAAAATACCCAAGGTCATCGTACAATAGGTCGATTCGGAAACACGAGGTTTCAATTGGGTCGGGCCCTAGTGAGCCCTCTACAGATTTCAGGCACTCGTTTTGAAAATTTAGTTAAATTCTAGATAGGTATGACTTTAATCAGTAGTCAGTATGCAGATCCGACCTGTGGCAGCACCATGCACAACTCCTAGGGGAGCGTGGCTTCCTCTTCAGCAATTAGAGGTATTCGTGTCGACTGTTAGCCAGCAGAAAGTCTGGTCACGGAGTCGGCGCACCTACTATTAGATGACATGATACTGTGCCCATTCCACACACACATTTATTGGATCTTTACTAATAACTCGAAAACTCACACGGGATTAGAACGTGGAGTATATATTTATGATAGCGGAAAAAACTTATTTTCGCTTTTGAGGAATAGGCCTTAGTGTTCCATGCGGTAGTATATACTGCCCCAAGGATATGAACTAAGTCATGTAGAATAGACTGGAGTTTATATGCCTGCACCTGAGGTAATGGACAGCTCTATAGTCATCTTCAAACTGATTCGGAAATGGAAGTAACGACGCAGTCATTTGACAAACCTAGGGAAGTCACAGATTCTACTCTCAATATCAGGTCACATGGAAATACCTATTATTTGGAAGTATGCTTACATTTGTCCAGTGTGGACCCCGACTAGACCTTTCTTCGTTCGTAACCAGTTATAGCGCTTTTCTTCGGTCATGGATAGCTTTAAGAAGTGAATGAACATTTCATCCGAGTGGCATCAAGGGCCCATAGGTAAGTTACAGTCATAGTGGCCTAAATTTTAGGAGCTCAACTATCAACTCTCATTGAACAAACGAACTGCAGCGAACTTGTGTTGTTGCGAACAGATCAGATTTTTCTGAGGAGAAAAATACGACAAAACTTCGCAAGTAAAAGCCATGTCCAATTCGCCAGAGTATTGGAAATTGATGAAGGCAGAGGTCTAAACTGTTCGCTTTACTGAAAAGATACCACAGTATTGAATTCCATAGGCTGAGCATAGCCCGGTCTCAATGTTGTGAAATCTTTACTTAGTGGCACAAAAACTATTTCAGAAGAGTTTAAAGAATACAAGCTCCGATTGTCTTCCTTGCACTGGCTTTCTGGGCTAAGTGAATCATACCCTAAAACCAAAGTATAATTTTCAGTGAGCGGGCGAGAGTGCAGACAACTTGTAGTATCGATGAACTTTACTGCCCTACGAAGGCACCTGCTCCATCGCCGCTTGAATACAGAATAAAGTATACAACCGAAAAAGTTCTTCTCTACTAATACTCTATTAATTAATAACTTTCTTACATGCGACATTTTGGAAAAGCTCGTTGAAGGCTTTTAGATGAACATAAACAAATTTGGAATTACCCACGTTTGTAGTTAGCTTCCAGCAACCAATTGTTTTTTCTGCAAACTGCCAAATTTATGACAAAGTATTCTTTTTAAGCGACTTTAATGCCATCAGAAAACAAAGTAGATTTTTGTAATCGTAAGAAATCCCTACAAAGTGTAAAAGTATTTTCCGCCCAAAAACAGAACACAATATAAAGAGAGAAAAAAAAAACACAAACGACCGATTTGCTTTGTGAACGTGGACCTCTGCCCTCGTCGTAAGTAGATCGCTTAATGCAACTGTCAGCGCATTTGTCATTTCCGTTTGCTTGAGTCCATTCAGCTCCTTTGCCGACATTGGTAATACATCGCACTTGAGCAGCAGCAGCAGTGGCAGGCTGGTCGGTTGGTTGGTTGGTTGGTTGAGAGGCTGCTGGCGCGTTGACAGCTAAGACTAGCCGTTGTTGCATTGTCCTGGGCGCTTTGCTTCGTTGCACACAAAAGTATTTTCTACATACATAATTCATAAAACTGCGAATGCAGCTAGGCGTGCCAAAGAGGAGTGAGGAAAGTGGCATTACCGTGGAGTACAAAATGCAGTTGCGAAGAATTATAGTTGCAATAAGTTGCAGCGATGTGAAAAATTTACAATTCGAGACAGGCAGGAAGCTTTGTATGTGCAGATTGTACTTGGAAATGCTTTTACTTAACGACGCTGAAAAAACAATAAGACGAAGCAAGAGGAAGTAGGAATTAAAGCTGGAGCAAATATGAAGGAAGGCATGATGTGAGAAACGGAAGTACATAAGTAATAAGATGAACAAAGGCAGATTTTAAAATTCTTTACATAAGTAAGCGTATTTTGGAAATATTCTCCATGAATTGGAATCAATGTGAAGTAATCTACAGGTTTTTGGAAGCCTAGTGAAAGGCAACACCTATCCACCTCTATTCACAGTTGGAAGTGAATCATGCTCTGTGGCAGAAGTAAATAATATGCCACTATTATTTCGATTTCGACAGACCGATGAAATTAATGAAATAAAGCGAGAGTAGAAGATGAAATCCCACTTCTTCCGTTATTTAATACTACAAAAATATAAGATGAACGAAGGTGGTGTCCTTTGGCATTAACCTACTGATACTTGGTGATGACAATAGACTCTGGGACGACCTCTCACTTATTTCCCATAGGGTTCGCGTCAGATGAGTTCCCCGACCAAGACCAAACAGTGATATTTCTTTCATCCAGGCATGTAGTGATATTTCTTGATTTATAAAACGGTATCAGGATTCACTGAATACAGAAGGTGGCTCCTATTGTTGTGCTGCCAACGCTGTCTTAGCAATTTTGACAGTATCAGCTGATTTTCTCACATCACAGTTGATTTTGTTTACAATAAACAATAACGACGTGTTCCCTCCAACGTGTATGTAACATTCAGTAGTCTTCTTTCTAACGTATTATCAACATGCTTCCCCCTCAGTACTCGCACATGTCAAAGGCCGTTGATTTTAAGTAAACCGTATAATTCAGTTATTATAATTAAATTCTGAAAGATTAGTGGACTACATATATGAGTGCACAAAATGGAGCTTAAAAGAAATAAGTAAAAAAAAAAGTACGCAAAAGGTAGCGTTGAATATAAGGTGTCCGTCATAGCTAAAGCACCAAAATTCAATATAATAATTTTTGCCACGGACGTACACTAATTCGTTTTCAATATATTTTTTTTTTTTTTGAAAAACTATAGCACATTTCATGATACAAGAAAGAAGATACTTCTATTTCGAATTTTTTTTGATTAAAAAGCAGATTTTTGACATTTCCCCAGATGTAAACTTTTGGCAAAGCGTTGCCCCAGCGGATATTTTTAGAAGAGGGTAAGTTTCAATCGTATATTGGGCTTTATTTACGAAATTGAGGGTTTTATGTACTTCGAAAACTTAGCAATGAAAAATCTTTGTTAAAAAAATCAATTCAAATATATTACATAATTTTTTTAAAAAGATATTCGAATAACCTCAAAAGGGCAAGTTCAAGTCGCTAGTTTTTCCGAGATATTTTCATATTTGCAGATTAGTTTCAAAATTTCGGCAATTATACCATAAGTATTAATTTTAAAATGAAGTGTTTTTTTTATATACAATATTTCAGTACCAAAACAACTTAAATATTCAGATTTAGCGACGTAAAATTCGGACTATTTTCATCAGATGTTCTGCATACAAAACAAGGCTTATCTTTGAAAAACACTACGGCCATTTGGACATTGTGTAGATCATATTTAGCTACTTAACGGTTTACCCCGAATATGTGAAATAATTAGAAATTGAAAGAACCATTGCATAGATACTTTGTATTTACGCGATTTTTTTAATTTCAAACGAAAGAAGCAACTTAAAAAAATGCCTCGACTGCGAATGGAACAACGAATTGTCATAGTTAATGCGGCGTCCAAACAGTGGCAATGGAATTACCTTCTTTATTGTAACGCAAGTAAACAAAAGTTTCAAACTTTTCACGAAATTTAAAAAAAAAAATCAACATATTTCAGACTTTTTTATTAACTTACGCAACACCGTCAGCAAATGGATTATCAAAAATCAACCCGAATTTTCAGTCATTTGACACTTGCACTTTATTGTTGTGTAATTGAATACACTATAAAACCGCGTAACCGAAAAGTTACTAAAAAATCGAATTAAACAGTTTGGAAACTTGATGAAGAATTTTTGTGAAACTTTTATTTGTGTATATGGTTTAAATTATAGAATAAGCTATAGCTTCATAGGAAAAAAAATTATTAAATATGTGTATTATTAAAATTATTAAGCGCCAGATAATAATGTTTTCTACAATTCAAAAAAAAAAACGCAACAGAGTTTGAGCAGTTCAAACAAAAAAAGAGATTTATGTACTAAATGGAAGTTAGTTTAAAAAGTAAAACCCATAAATAAATTGAAACTTCCTTAGCGGCATGAGAGTGACTTCTTACTTCACGAATTTTCAAGTGGCTACTATTACAAACTAATACTAACTACTAATACTATTACTGCTACTAGTACAACTACTAACTACTCCTAATACAGCTACTACTACTATCTTACTACTACTACTGCCATTATTCCTAAAATCTAATGCTGCTACTAATATTACTCATACTACTACTATTACTATAATTTACTACCACTACTACTACTTCTAAATTCTACTTCCCAGTAAACATTTGGAGTCCGATATGAGTCCGATTGGACTCATAATTCGGAGTATGAGCGCTCATTATGAGTTCTTATAGGAGTCCAATATGAGTGTGTTTCCCTTCTTGCGATGGTCGTCATATATGAGTCCGAATTCCTATACCATATGAGCCTCTTTTAGGAGTCATATATGACTCATATTTTGGAGAAAGTAAGAGTTCTTATAATATATCTTTTTCTTTTATAGTAAAACAACAGAAATAATGTAATACTAAATAAAGAAAGTAAAATTCAGTTTTTATTCCATTTTTGGTAAAAAAAAAAACAAAATTATATAAAAATTTTGCTTTTTTTTTAAATACTTAAAAAACTAATTAGATTACTGTCTTTGGGTTTTCTTATTCCTATATAGATATAACTCGGTCTCGCGCAGTTTGAAACCACTTTATTGTAATTTTCTTAAATTCCACCTCATTGCCAAATTTTCGAGCAGCAAACGGCATTTCAAAAATATTAACCTTAAAAGCACTTGTTATGGCCATATTTTGAAGGGAAATTTTGCCCTCAACATCTATCCATGATATTTAACAGGCCAACTCGTCGGTGACCAAGCGCTTCCAAATATATCTCACAAGTTTCCCAGGGTCTGGCATTCCAATTACATAGACTTCATTTTCCTGAAAAAGACACAAGAATTGACTTGACCTTGCTTGATCTGTCACAGCAAAACATTTTTCGACTACATTCTTTTTTTTAATGACTTAATCACCGCTATTGCCTCTTTATGGTCTCTTCTTCATGACATTAAGTAGACAAAAACCTTTTAATGTTCTTTATATTTTAGATATGTATGTATATTAAATTATATTTTTATTCACTAACCACACTGATTTTTAGAAAAATAAAACTGGTAAATATTTTTGATAGTAAAAAGTATTCTTTACACTTCAACAGTTGCTCTTCAACTGAATTTTTGTTCTTCGATGAACGCACGTGTTCGTTGGTCGTGGAATTCGTGGAAACACAAGTAACGGCATTTCCAAAATACAATACATAATTGCAAGAGATGATGACTCATAACTCTGAGCCTCATATTTCAGTCATATTTTATACTCATTTCGGACTCATAATTCTGAGCCTCATATTTCCTACATTCTTTCCGCTCATTTCGGACTCATTTCGGACCCATATTTCTGAGCCGTCCAAAAATTTTTGCTGGGTTACTACAACTACTAACTTATCATAACTACTACAACTACTAACACTACTACTACAACTTTTACTACTATTATTACTACGCCTAATACTGCTAATAATATATCCACTAATACTACTACCATTTCGTGACTAGTTCGGGTTTTTCCCCGAGCAATTCGGGTCCTTATCAGTATCATTTCGGGAATAGTTCGGAATCAATGTGGGACTATTTCGAGACTAATGCAGAACCACATATTTGATTAAACTTATTATAATTATAATTGATTTTTTAAACCCCCTCTTCCCAGAAAAGTGTTTAATTTTAGTGCTTTCATATTATTTATTGTAACTTGACTTTTAAACAGTTGGCAACCGTCCTTCAAACTTTCCTATAACACCCATTTGGCCGTATTTGACTTCACCCATTAATTTAAACGAATTTAACAATTTCACTAGGTGGCAACTCCTTAAAAAATTTAGTTATATTGTAACAAATACAACGGACTTTATAAGTATCTTATTCTAATCTGTTTAGTCGTCATCGATATGTGATTTACTTTATTTTTTTAGTTCATTTGAACCTCTTTAGAAACTATTTTGAAAATATACCCTATATATTAAACCAGCTTTTAAGCCAAATATGTGCAAAATTTTATACAAATCCAAGACTCCAACACAAACTTTTATATTTATAATGTTGGTAGAATTGATCTTAACAAAAATTGGGTTTAGTTTTGGAAACGTCGCAGCTCTTTTTTGAACAGCTTTTAATATTATATTTGAAATATCCTTTTTAGTATTTAATTTTCAAACAGTTAACAACCGATCACAATTTTTTTCGAGACTACGTTTCCCTAAACCTCGGTCAGTTCAAAACAATATTGTAATGCTTCATTTATTTTTTATCATTATTTGAATTTAGTTGAGTTTAAATTCTGTAAGCAGGTTACAATCCTCTAAATTTCTCGAAAAGGACTTCCCAAGAAAAATTTTTTCGCGTGACACCAGTATAGTAGAATTACCGTTACCTCACCAACTTATTTTAATCAATGGTCTTTAGCAGGTGGCAACCCTCCTCAAACATATTTTCGCATAAACTCTCGCGTTTCAAAGTAATGCTTTATTATTTGAATAAGCTTACAAATAGCATTAAATAAATGTTTTTAAACACGTGGCAACACTCCTTAAATATATTTGCATAATTACGTGATACTTTCTTTAACTTAATAATTAAATTTAATATACTATTTTAACCAGTTGGCAACCCTCTCCAAAAGTATTTTCAAAATAAAGCTTTCTTCAAACTATTTCATTTTAGAACCAGATTTCAATATTTGATGTACATTAAAATTTCAATTAATATAATATTTTTTAATAGGTGGCAACCCCTTTCCAAAATTATTTTTGAAATTAAGTTTTCTTAAAACTTTTCATTTGGCACTCATTGCATTGTAAAATGTCATTTATATTTTTAAGTTGTTTTAATTTACATTTAAACAGGTGGCAACCTTCGTTCAAAACGTTTGGGAAGTGAATAGTTATTAAGCCTCTTTCATTTGATAGCCATATTGCAATATTTGATTTCGATCATTGTTTTAATTGAATTTAACCTTTTTTAAATCAGGTGGCAACCCCCCTATAAAAAATCGATTTTATGGTAACCTTTATGTCGGACTATATAGGTGCCATATCTTTCTAGTCTTTATATAGCAATATGTGTTTTAACTTATTTGTTTAATTGACTATACCTTTTTTAACATGTGGCAACTCTACATATAATATAACCTATGTTATATCGTAGGCAGTAGGGTAATTCTTTGCTAAATTTTGTACAATTTCGTTTAGCCGTTTGTGCCTCAAAATGTATTAACCTACTCACACACTCACACACAAACCTTCACATTTATAATAAATTCTTGAGCAGTATTGCCAGTTTCAAAGCCAAAACTGGGTATAGTCTTTATGGCATTCCCTTTTCTATATCTTTATAGAATCATCAAGGAATTTTTATTTCTACTTAGGTGCATAAGTGGTTTTTTTGTTTTTTGGCAGATTGTAAAACTCGAAACGTCACGCCGCTTTTCTTATAACTGTTTAGCGGTAAATATTTTTTGCTATGCACTCGTCAATTGTATAATCGTTTATCAAAAAACGAACCCTCTTCTAAAAACCCTCATTATACAGACATGCGGTATTCTCAAAACAGCTATTCCACTGCATTCTTGCAACATTCTATTCACAATCTATAATTACATAAAAAACGAAATATTGCTGAGAGAATTTAGAAACTGAAAGAATGCGAAAATTTCTTTAAGAGTTTATGTTTTGCGCAAAACATACAACTTTGTTTTACTACTTTTTTTTTATTACCCTCCAGTGCTAGGGTATATTGCTGAGAATATTTATAAGTTTCAGCGATATTAGTGGCAGCGCATTTGAAAAGCAGTAAATTATATGCACCGTTATGCATTCAAACAACCGTTCAGCCGCACGTTATGCACAGCCCTCGCTCCACATGCCGCACTCTTACCCCAAAACAACAACTATAACCGCCATATAATATTCTCGCTTGGCTACGTTTTGTCTACTTAGCTTTTGCAATCTTCTTAGCTGGACAACCAGTTGGATAGTAGCTGGGCGGTGTTGGAGATGAAGCCACTACGAATAGCAGCAAAATAAAGCGGAAAATTATATTTCCTGTTTCTCGCGCTGCTTCGCCGTACCTGCACCCCAAAACTTTCACCCAGCGCTAAATAAATGAAGAAAAATGTGAAGACGCTGCGCTGCGGTGGTTAGCAAAAAAAAAACCTTAGAAAATAAATTCAAAGCAATAACGAGTAAAAAAAAAGTGAATGGTGAGGGGAAAACTAACTCAGGCAGGGAAGCAAACAAGAAGAAGATTGCAGGTAGCAAGAAAGCTAAAGTTGACGCTGACTCGAGAAAAATACGGCAGCAGCTGCGAAAAGTTAAAGTTATACGCATCTGGCAGCCTGCTCACCTGGAATCCGGTAGCAACAAACTTCCGTTGTGGCAATTGCCGGCTCGATACTTCCGCTAAGCTGCTATGCCCACAACTGATATTAATTTCAAAAGAAAAGCAGCTTTTTCCACACGCGCAACACGCTCACGTTTTTATTTTCTTCAACGAAGCTGCACTTTGTTTGCTTTGGCTACTTTTTCCGCCCCCTTACATTTCTTTGTTGATTGAATTTGTTAGCACTCCCCGTGTACTTTTTAAACTCCTTCGCACTCGCTCGGCCTGCGCTACGAACTCCTCCTTTGCCTTCCAATACCCTCAAACCTCCTTTGTATATTTTTCTGCTTTCAATTATCACGCTAAATGCTCACTACGTTCGCGCCATCACCCTTTCTAGAAACTTTTGTGCATATACTTATTTTTTGTATATATACATTTTTTTTTAATTTCTTCCATCCTTTCTTTGTACTTATTGGTCGGTCCTTTGTGCTTTGCAAACTTCCATAAATTACTTTCAATACAATTTTTCAACATTACAAATACAAAATGTTGTTCACACAACAAACACAACATCAGCAACATAACTAATAACAAATAATTCTTAAAAAGTAGCAATAAGTACCAATAACAATGGACATGCTGCTGAAACATTGACTACAACAATAGCAACAGTGGCAACAGCAACCAACTTTTCGCAAGCAACAAATTGTTAAAATATCTTTGTGCCATCTTCAACTGCCAAATTAAAGTGAAAAGTGTAAAAGATGGTAGGAGAAGAAAAAAGCAAATAAGTTTGTTGAAAAACTTTTCCACTTTGTTTAAATGAATGCACAATTTTTTTTTTAACCGATCTATGTGTGATGCAAGCCAGTAGGAAATAAAGCATATGAGTGCTTTGAAGATTTGTACTTCGAAAAACTTACCAAGTTGCATAAAAAAAAAATTGTTTGTTTCATTAGCAAATAGATCTTAACTGCGAGGTACCTAAAATCGAACCGAATCAGCGTTACTGGGTTGGTCTAGAATTATAACCAGCTATAGACTTTTAACAGGAGGATTTATAGCTAGTTTTGGTTTCAACATAATTGCCTCGAGCTATGTAGGTATTTAATGCAGGACTTGAATATACTTAGCTAGAGCAGTCTGAGAGTTGCTACCGCAATTCCGAGTAGCAACTGCCCTTGGAATAAAATATAATATAGAGATCTGAAATCGGATTTCCAAACAACCAGGAATAGTTGCTCATTGCACTTTAATTCTGGGAATGATGAAGGAAACTAGGTAGCGAAAAAAAAAGAAAGTGGGATTTCATTTCTCCTCGGCAAATCCTCTGAACTTTGATGAATCTGAGAAGCTTCTCGAGGGCTTGCCCCCCGGCAAGGTGTGAACATCAGTTCATCGATGATGCCTATGATGGTCACGTGTTGTTCCCATGGATAGTGTAGCTTATTTGTCACTAAAGACTTTGATTTTGTGTCCACGCCAGCTGTCGGCAATTATCCAGTCCGCTATCTTAAGTATAGAAAGTATCTCGGATCGGCAAACCGTAGCCGTTATACCAGAGGCAGAAAATCATCTGAAATCGGCATCCAGGAGCCAACCAGCTCCAGCTCTAGTTCCACATTCTGCCTGGGAGCCGACGGTGTAAAAAGTCGGCATCGATCATCCAAAGGGAGTACATGGATCTCCCCATTATTCAGAGCCACTCTTGATGTTGTGCTCATGGCGACAGTAGTTCACCATACAACAGTAGAATAGGTGATGATTGGTCTACCCAGAGCACTGTTTACCCAACCTAGCACAGGTGGTCTCAGACCCCAATCTTATTAAAGGTTCTCCAATATTGTCCAAAAACTTTCAATGCTCAATTCAACTTCTTCTCGATATGAACTTACTAAGTCATTTTCTTTTCAAAGGCTACACCTAGATATTTTACTTCCTCTCTTCCAGCGGTATGTTCGGGCCTTCCAATTTTCGTTTCTTCGTTAACAATACACCTACAGTATGTGCTTTGAAGTTTTCTCTGCTACTCTGCAGATGCCGCCACAATCATCCAAGTAGATTACCAGTTTCATCTGGTTAGAATTCAACCTAAAGTGTCCTCTAAGTTTGACCCTGAAAACTGTTAGTTTGTGATTTAAAAATCCCAGACGTTCTTTTTTATATTCTAAGAGTCTCAAATCTAGTAGATTATCCCAATATAATTTCCTGTGGGCTTCCTTCTCTTATTTGGCTTAAATGGATAATGCCCCTTTTTCTGTACTACAGAATGTCTCTACGTCAATAAAGGGAGTTGATGAATCTTTCTTTCTGGGTTTATACGCATACTCATCTCCTTCGATATCAGTTTGGCTCGGAGTACAGAAAGGTAATTGCATGAAAAGAATTTTTGAGATTAATCCTATAATATGCCGCGCTTGACTCGTTTGTTGTTCGAACTTGGTAAATCGAATGGGCTCGCTCAGCTGAGATGTGGCCTATTTCTGCACTATCGCCAGCTTTTTGCTGAGAAGAACATATTTATCAGGAAATAATTAGCTTTGTACATTGATCGCTGTAGCCAAGTTTTTAGTGAAGGAAGCTAAGACGTACAACCGTAACTTTCTCAACACTGGCATTGCTAGAAATCTAACTTTGCCATCGAAGAATTCGATAGTTGGTAAGAACACTTTACTCAAACCGATTTGCCGTGCGAAGGCTGGCAGCACCATCTTCAGTCATTTCTAGGTGTTGGTATGAAATGCAAACAAATTACATTGCATGAACATGTGAACGAAAAAAAATTGTTCTTGTTGCTCTACAAAGATTGTGCTAGTTGGTGGGAAAAATTCTGCAATTGTTCTATCGAAGTACAGGTGTTGCAAAATTCAACACAATATCGGAATATATTATAATTTTTGTAAATGACGTCGTACGACATCATATTTGACATATTTGAACTAGACGCCTACAGTACACAAACTGACAAGCAATAGGGCGCCATAATCCGCAAGAGCGTGGAATAATAATGTCTATTTTGTCGGCCAATAATCGGCCGGTGCTTTTGGCGCAGCGTGAGTATCGACGTCGATTTCCTGATCATGTAACATGAACTGAGCGAACATTCCGACGCTTAGCTGCTCGACTCGAACAAACTGGAACCTCCTGAGACATAGCAGAGCGTGGCCGCTAAGGGACTGGTCGTTCGGGCGAGAATATCGCGGCTGTGGCTACCGATGTCATTAAAAATGCATGAACAACAAACTGACTGGCTCTACCGCAACTTTTAGTGAAAGACTTACACATGTTCCCGTGCAAAATACGAAGAGTGTAAGTTAACACCCCGCATATTCATAAACTTTGTACGTCCAATCACCGGCCGCCACAATATCGACGTAAACAAAAGTTTCATATGTCATTGCGAAATTACGCAAAATTATGTTCCCACTCTTTTTGCTGACCAGGCACACGCGCCGCATAATGGAAACTTCCCAAAAATAGGTTCCCACCCTTTTTCGCTGACCAGGCACACGCGCCGCAATAACGACAGCAGCAGCGACGCTCAGGTGAATGCAGCGACGTTTAAGTTTAGGTTTAAGCTATTTGAACAATTGTTAAGTTAGTCTTAAAACGGGATTCAATAAAGAAGGAGGCAACTCCTGAAAAAATATATTTTTTTAATCAAATTAACAAATGTTAATTTAACTGGCGCCCGAGCAGGGACCAGCGCGCGAAGTAGTAAGTGCCTGAAAATAAAAAAGTAAGGCTCCGCGAGTGTCGTTGAATGAACTAAATTAAAGTAACAAAAAGCTTGAAAATAAAAAGTAAAGCTAGTGAAAAAATTAGTGCAACACCTAACCATCAACTAAGGTGCAACGCGGGAAGTAAGCGGCTACTAAGCAAAAGGATCGCCTCAGAAGTGACAACAAGGGCCCCCAGTACCTAAGGAAAAAAGGACAACCCAACTTGTTCAAACCGACGGCTCCCAAACGCTGGATAATGTTTAAGTTTATACTACTGTAAGTTTAGATGATAAGAAAATTTTTAAAGTCACAGTGAAACACAAGTTAAAACTATTTTTGTTTTGAAAAGAAATTGAGTAAAAATTTAAAAATATAGAAACAAAGTGAAAGATTAAAGTAAAATTTTTATTGAAAATAAGGTGTAATACGAAATGTTAAAGATTTTTAAAGAATTAAATTAAGAAAATAAAATAAAGTGAATATTAAAATTTTTTTTTTTTTCAAAGGATTAAGAGAATTGCATTAAAGAAATAAATTTACATACATAAATAAAGTGAACATGTGGAATTTTTAAATGGAAAAAATATATTGAAGAATTTAAAAGAATTAAAAGCATAAGTTTGTTAAAATATATTTTTAATATTTGAAAGCATTGAAGTCTATTAAATATCGAAATTGTTTAAATTAATTATTATATTGGCATTCGATTAAATCGAAATATTTAAATTCAAGTTGAATCAATTGAATATTTTTAAATAAAACAATACTTACCATATAAAACCATATAAACTAACAAATATATAAAATGGAAGAAGAAATCCTAGAAGGTATTAGAAGACTAGGATTTGAAGAGGATACATCAGCTTCCCAACTAAATCAAACAAGATCCCAACAACCAAATCTGCCTACAAATCCCCCACGAATGAATAACGAGTTCATTCAAGAAATAGTACAACAGGTAATGGACCGTATGACGAACAATAATTATGACAATAGGAACACCCGAGACCAAGAAATGACGGTTAATACATCGAACGTCAACGAACTGGACCGAATTCCGGACATGGTGAAGTGCTTAAGGGAATTTTCAGGGCGACCAGGGGAATTCAATTCCTGGCGCAAGACGGTAGACAGAATTCTTGATGTCTACAAAAGTTTCCGAAATACCCCAAGGTACTTCGCAATACTTCACACAATTAGGCATAAAATTGTCGGTGATGCCGACACGGCTCTGGAGTCGTACCGTACTCCACTTGATTGGCCACAAATCCGAAAATGCTTAATGCTTCATTATTCCGATAAGCGGGATATAGGTACACTCGAGTACCAATTAACAACTTTAACCCAACGTCACCATGATATTGCTACATTCTATCAAATGGTTTATCAGCACCTTTCGCTGATCCTTGATAAGATAGCCTGCCTCGACTTAAGCGAAGAAGCAATCCGTGCTATGACCAACTCATATAGAGAGAAGGCATTAGACACGTTTATACGTGGTCTTAATGGAGACTTGCCGCGGTTACTAAGTATAAGAGAACCGTCAACTTTACCACAGGCTCTGCATCTATGCCAAAAACTAGATAACATGACATACAGATTAAATTATGCGCACGGCATAAATAGACACAATGTCAATACGTCAACGCCTCCACGGCCACCACGACAACCAGTTAACTTTAAAGGCCACCGCTTTTACCCAGAACTAGCCTATGCACCACCTCCTCCACCACGTTTCAGCCGACCACAACAACCTTTTAACCAATTCAATAATAGGTTTAATTATAACCGACCTAACCCGTTCCAACCGAATAACTCACCACATGCAAATTACAACAGGTTTGGAAACAACCAAATTTATCAACAAAATTATTCGCCATTTAATAACCAACCCTTTCAAACAAATCAAGCCGGATTTAATAATCGACCCAACTTACCCCCGAAACCACCTGTTCCAATGGACATCGACAGTTCAATCCATACTAGACAGCTAAATTACCAAAATAGGCCACAGCAAAGTTTTCCGCAAAAGCGTCCAGGAGTTAGTCAAATGACCCATCCACCACCGAATAAAATACAGCGAAATTATCATTTGAATACAGGATATCCAAGTGAAATAGATAACAATATGGAATTGATTCTTAACGACAACCATCCAAACGATGAACAACAAAATGAAAAACAGTCTGATGCTGATCCTAATAATATTTTCTCCGAAACGGATAATATTAATTTTTTAGATTAAATCCGTCTTCACTTCCTTGTTTTGAATATAGAACTAGAAGTGGAGACAACATAGAATTTTTAATTGACACAGGGTCAAATAAAAATTACATACAATCAACTAGGATAAGAAATTTTATAAAAAACGAAACCCCTTTCAAAGTAAGTTCAGTTGCAGGAGATATAGAAATTATATATCATACATATTTAAATATATTTGGTCCGAAAACAGAAAAATTAAAATTTTATATTCTACCGACATTGTCTTCCTTCCACGGAATAATAGGAAATGATACCCTAAAGGACCTTAAAGCGACAATCCATACTGATAAGAATTATATGACAATACTATCAAATATTAAAGTACCTTTGAAACAAAGAATTGCACAAGAGGTAAACACAGTGTCCATAACTGTGCCACATTTAACACCTGAACATCAATATAAATTAAATAACATTATTAGAAATTGCCCCAATTTATTTTCGGATCCCGATGAAAAACTTACGTATACTACCTTAGTTAAAGGCGAAATCCGCACTACTTCTGATACCCCAATTTATTCTAAACCATACCCTTACCCAATGGCATTAAAAGGAGAAGTCGAGCGTCAGGTTGAAGAACTCCTTGCCAACGGGATAATAAGGAAATCCAAATCTCCCTACAACTCTCCCGTCTGGATAGTTGATAAAAAAATGGATTCTTCCGGTGAGAAAAAATATCGGATGGTAATTGATTACCGAAAACTGAATTCCGTGACGATTCCCGATAGATATCCAATTCCAGAAATTAATGAGGTCCTCGCCAACCTCGGAGAAAATAAATTTTTTACAGTTATTGATTTAAAGAGCGGATTCCATCAAATACTCCTCCGCGAATCAGACATAGAGAAGACAGCATTTTCCATAAACAATGGAAAATATGAATTTCTCCGCCTTCCGTTCGGCCTCAAAAATGCACCCTCCACATTCCAAAGAGCTCTTGACGACATCCTCCGACAACATATAGGTAAAAGATGTTACGTTTATATTGATGACGTAATAATTTTCGGGAAAAACGAAGAAGAACATTTACATAATTTACAGTTAGTTTTTGAAACATTAGAAAAAGCAAATATGAAGATACAGTTCGATAAGTGCGTATTTTTGAAGAACGAAGTAGAATTTTTAGGATACGTAGTCAGTGCTGAAGGAATTAAAACAAATACAAAAAAAGTAGAAGCAGTAAAAAATTTTCCGGTACCCACAAATCTAAAGGAACTTAGATCATTTTTAGGAATGTCTGGGTACTACAGACGATTCATTAAGGATTACGCAAAGATCGCTAAACCACTTACTGCTCTTTTGCGAGGAGAAGCAGGACATGTTCCAAAGAACGCATCAAAAAAGAAATTAATTACATTAGATCACGAAGCAATAGACGCATTTAATAAAATAAAGAACACCTTGATATCAAAGGATATCACCCTTAGTCATCCCGATTTTTCAAAAGACTTTGAACTAACCACCGATGCATCCGATTATGCGATCGGTGCTGTACTATCGCAGGACAATAGACCCATAACATTTATATCTAGAACTCTACATAAAACAGAAGAAAACTATGCGACTAATGAGAAGGAGATGTTAGCCATCATATGGTCATTGAATTCTCTTAGAAATTATTTATATGGCTCAAAAAAAATTAAAATCTACACAGACCATCAGCCCCTAACATACGCGTTAAGCTCGAAAAATACAAATAGTAAAATGAAACGTTGGAAATCTATCCTTGAGGAATATAATTACGAATTAAGATATAAGCCAGGACACGCTAATGTAGTAGCAGATGCACTTTCACGAATACCCATTCAGATAAATTCACTTACACCAACTATTCATAGTGATGAAAGCTCGTCACACGATCTAATTCCATGTACAGAAGTACCTATCAATGTTTTCAAAAACCAAATATTTTTCAAACGGGACGTAACGTCAACATACCAGTTCAATATAATATTCCCAACAATTCATAGACATATTATTACCGAACCAGAATATAATGATCAGATCCTTATATCTCATTTAAAACGATATCTCAATCCATCCGTCATAAATGGAATCCATACAGAAGAGAGGATAATGGGTATTATTCAGAATTTATATCCACAACACTTTAGGAGCTATAAAGCTCGTTATACGCAAAAATTAGTTGAAGATGTCACAACCGAACAGAATCAAGAAAATATAATATTACAATTCCATCAACGAGCACATAGAAATGCCTTAGAAAATAAAACCCAAATTTTAGAAAAATATTACTTTCCAGGGATGCTTAGCAAAATAAAACGAATTATAACAAATTGCAACACATGTAAAGAAAGTAAATACGAGAGGCATCCGAACCAAACAAAAATAAACGAAACACCACTTCCCACTTATCCCGGACACACAGTCCACATCGATATATTTCTTACCGAAGGAAAAATAGTTATGACTGCATTAGACAAATTTACTAAATATGCGCAAACAAAAATGTTAGCCAGCAGGGCAATAGAAGATGTTAGGAGACCGCTAAGAGATATCATATTTTACTTTGGCGTACCTAAGTTAATAGTTATAGATAATGAACCTTCACTTAATTCAGCCACAATTAAATTCATGATGCAGGACGAACTGGGAATAGAAGTTTACACCACACCACCTTACAGAAGCCAAGCGAATGGACAAGTAGAACGGTTCCATTCGACACTAATCGAAATAATGCGCTGCATAAAAGAGAACGGAGGTCACCGAAACTTTGAAGAACTGTTAGAACGCTCAGTCTCTGAGTACAATCACACAATTCACTCCGTAACACAAAAACGACCAGTTGATTTATATTTCAATAGGAACGTCTCATTTACTCCTGACGACATAGAAAAAACTAGACAGAGCAATATAGAAAAATTAGCAAACAAACAGAGAAAAGACATCGAATACCACAATAGAAATAAACATGAAACAAAAACGTATCTACCAGGACAAATAATCTTTGTGAAAAGAAATAGAAGATTAGGAACTAAGCTATCCAAACCATATACCAAAGAAATAGTTAAAGAAGATAGGAATAGCACTGTGTTAACAGAAAAAAACCAAATAATACATAAAAGTCGAATACGAAATTGACATCCGAACCCTTATATTAAACATACGATTTCATTTTTCAGCCTACTCATTCCACAATGCCTTGCAGAAGTACAGATACTGGACTATACAAATTCTCAATTAATTACAATAGAAGAGGGAACTGCAAAAATACAGACAGGAACTTTCAAAATAATACACGAAATCGACATTAACAAATATAGTGAAATTACCAATGACATTGAAGCGACAGTAAACAACTACAAGCACGACAAAAATCCACATTTCCCCTTCATAATCCTTCTTATATCCCAAATAAAGTCCCACATTAACAACTTAAAAGTCAGTAAGAGAAACAAAAGATCACTTGATTTTTTGGGCAGTGCATGGAAATGGGTTGCAGGAAGTCCTGATCACCATGACCATAGCATTGTAGTAGAGAAATTAAATAACGCTTTGCAAAACAACAATAATCAATTGGTTATAAATAGACTTACTCTGAAGAGAATCAATGAAATTTCAAATATTACAAATAATATTTCAAAAATGTTAAAAAATGATAATGAAATCAAAAATGAATTATTTTTAGAATTAAGATATAAATTAGAAATAATTAAAGAAGAGATAGTCAATGTTGCTTATGCCATTCACTGGGCAAAGGCCAATATAATAAATTCTTTTATATTGTCAAATAATGAAATTGATCTAGCTAAAAATATAATAAGCAAAGAAAATATGCCATTTATAAATATAGATGAAGCCTTTGAATTTTCTGAAATTAAAATTGCATCAAATAAAAGTTTTATAATTTACATAATAAGTCTACCAACAGTTGAGAATCGCTTATGTAAATCCATAAAAATTAGAGCAGTAAAGAAAGCATTAAGAATAAATAAAATAAATTTCAATTCAACGCTATTATGTGAAAAAGATATTTTTGGAATCAGAGAAATTTGTAAATCATATAATAATTTAAAAATATGTTCAATGAGGAATTTAGTTAATTTAAATGATGACACCTGCATAGTAAACCTGCTGCAAAGTCGCCCACCGAATTGCACTGAAGTCAACAATCAACATGTACCAGAAATTGAAGAAATATCACCCGGAATAATATTTTTGAATAGATTCAACGGTCATGCACAGATTAATGAGGAATCTCTTAGTCTAAACGGAACATTCATCATACACTACCACAACGCCAGCATCACAATTGGTGAAAATTCATTTTATAATGCGGAAATATCAGCAAGTAAACCACTACCAGCAGTGTTACAGCCTTCATCTGAACCAGGCCATATTGAAGAAATTCTTTCATTGCAAATGATGAAGGAATTACAAATAAACAATTCTAATTTCATCAGTCTACTCCAAGAGGACGAAGAAGTAGACATCGTCACGAATTTTGGGCTAGGACTTACAATATTTGTTCTCATCACCATTTTCTGCTCTTACCAATGCTTAGTTCATAAAAATAGATCTGCTATCTCAAGAACCAGAAGTAACTCCACAAACCTAAAATTATCCAGTACAGCCATAGAAGGGCTAAATAATATCTTCAACAAACCCACTGTTTCAAACGAGGACGTTCGAAATTTAGGGGGGGAGTAGTTAACACCCCGCATATTCATAAACTTTGTACGTCCAATCACCGGCCGCCACAATATCGACGTAAACAAAAGTTTCATATGTCATTGCGAAATTACGCAAAATTATGTTCCCACTCTTTTTGCTGACCAGGCACACGCGCCGCATAATGGAAACTTCCCAAAAATAGGTTCCCACCCTTTTTCGCTGACCAGGCACACGCGCCGCAATAACGACAGCAGCAGCGACGCTCAGGTGAATGCAGCGACGTTTAAGTTTAGGTTTAAGCTATTTGAACAATTGTTAAGTTAGTCTTAAAACGGGATTCAATAAAGAAGGAGGCAACTCCTGAAAAAATATATTTTTTTAATCAAATTAACAAATGTTAATTTAACTTGTATCCGTTAATGTCTGATAACCATTACTCGCGTGAGAATCCCTGTCAAGCCGTCCGCAATCTCAACAATGAAGCGGACAATTTTGTGTCAAAAATCATTATAAGTAACAAGGCGCATTTTCACTTAAGTGGTAGCAATAATAAGTAAAATCTTCGTTTTTGGGACACTAAAAATTCGCGTGTGATGCACGAAGAGTCAGGGTTTTTTTTAGGACGCTATGTTACTTACAAGGCCACCATTTACGACTTCTTACTGCAAGACCGCTCAATTTAACTACCCCAGACTGCCTTCTTTGGAACTACTTGAAGTCGGAGGTATTATGACCACAAGCCCTGAAAAAGAGTATTTAACAGGAATGAACTGTCATTGCCAGGAATCTTTGGGAAAGTCAAGGCGAATGCTATAAAATGGACACAATCGTGTATCAACTCTGGCAGCGGTCACTTAATGGATGCCATAAGTTCCACTTAACAGAAAAATTGTATTGGTCAACATAAAGATTTTAGTCACCTAAAATCATTTTTTATTTAGTAAAAAAGTTATGCAAAAACAAAATTAAATCGGCAATTTTGCGCCAACTATTCTAATAATTAAGAAATACCATTTTTGAATTCAAAATTATTTGTATAGGGTCCATTTCTGAACACCATATTACCAAGGCGAATCCATAAAAAGTGATGGCAAGGCTACGAGTAACTCATAACGCACACAGACGCTTTTTTCAATCTTATGATGTCACGATAAAAGAGAATTGAAGAATGGACGGCAGTAGTTTTCATTTTTAGAATGTCGTGGGTAAAGAAGAAACACAAATATAGTGGAAGACTTCAGGTGCTTTAATAACTTTACCTTGTATGAATTCGCCTTGTGTATTACCACATAAATTTAATTGCTTGTTTTTTATCTTTAAAAATTTACCTCTAAGTGAATCACCACACAAGTTTCTTTCATCCATTGGTACTGAGGAAGTCGCAATCTTGTATTCTCATTATTTGAAATAAAATATATTCGAGTATTACGATAACCGCAAATGACAATTTTTTTTTTTAAATTTTATCTGCGCGATTTTTTCGTACATTCATCAGCTCTTCGCTCCTTTGAATCTGTACAGGGTCTGTCAATTAACACATAATTTAATTGCCGTACTTGCCACGTGATAGCACCTTACACAGATCTGTATATTGAAATATACCCCTATAATTTTGATAAGCAACCTCTGCTTACGGCCTTCCTGGCGGTCTCAACTTCAGCCCCTTGCATTTCCAGCTGAAATACATTTTTCCTGACAGATGATATGCGGAAAGAAAAATATTTTTTCGTGGCGTTTATTTAAATTTATTTATTGTTTCAATTTCAAATAGTAAATACGTGGCGGCTCATTGTGCAAAGGCAAAACTTTTTCACAGCTCAGTGAGCTTGAAAGAAGATACAGCCAAGTGAAATTAAGGCTGGTTGTTACTCGCAAGAAGCTGCAAAGTAACGGTGTTTAACGCCGACGAAAAAAAAAACAACAGCACAACAACTTCAAAAAGGTAATTACGTTCGTTCAAGTTTATATATTCTCTCCGTCAACTCGCCGCTATTCCTCTGAACTTCGCCAACGCGCCATACATCAAGCGTAAGAACGGCAATTAATTTGTGTTGATTGCGTGGATCAGCCTACCTGACATCCCCACCAAAGAAAAAATAAAAATTGTTAGCAGTAAAAAAGACGGGGGGAAAAAAGAAAAAGAATTCAGTCAGTGTAGGTGGTAGCAGACATTTGAGGGCGTGTGAACGAAAAGGCAGCAGCTGTCCAAGTGAAATATAAATCAAATTGTAACGAAAGAAATGTCTTAGATGCGAAGTTACTCCACCTTTTCCAGTTAACCACCGAGCTCACCTTGCGACGTGTCTTAGTATTTATTTGTTGCGTTTAATTTAATTTTGCTTTATTTGCTTGCATTTCTCGGCTGGAAACTTTGCTCTGAAATTTTAACCGGAATTTCTGTAATAATTCCTTCTTTTGTTAATTGCTTGTGGTTATTCTTTTCGGTTTCGTTTTTTCGCTTCAGCTTTTCACTTACACTTTTACGAGCATTAACTTTATCAATAGTTTATGAAGTCTTTGATGTCGATAATATTTGATTTTTTTTCTTGTTTTTCATGCATTTTCAATTGGCGCAACCCTTTCCCTCAGTAAGTCGGCATGACCCTTTGGAATTTTTTAAAGAGCTACAAAATTGAGCGAGCAAATTTGGGAGGAATAAATTTTAAATTGAATAAATCGAAAAGGGCTTGACAAACTGTGTCTAAATATATATGTTTCTAAAGTAGAATGTCGATAATGAAATGTTAATTCAATATCTTATTTTCGTAGATATTTATGTATAACAACTAAAGACAACGGCTGAGTTCCAAGTTGCATGTTGCTTTGCATTAGTACGAAGTATAGAATTCCTTAAAATCAAACTGCTTACGATATGCAAAGTATCGAGTACCGATAAATTTTTATGCGTATTAGATGCGCATACATTGAGCATAGGGCGCATCTCTATTTTTTGTGATGCTCAAATTTGTGATAATGGCCGAAGAGGTTGGTTGTTTTGAAAACAATTGTCACAAAATGTCAAAGTTGATACAAAGCAAATTGAAACAAAGCAGTAGGGTTGCATTGTTGATATTGTATAAATTCGGTATCGGTATCGCAACAATGCAAAGCAACATGCAACTTGGAACTCAGCCAACATTTAGGAAAAATAAAAAACTTTCGAAAACGTTGTTCTACAAATCGCCTTTTCTTAAAAATAAACTTGGAAAGCATTCGTGCAAAAAAACTCAAGCATATTTAAAAATTGAGTCTTGAAAACCATAATCAATATCAGGAAGCAAATTCTTATACACAATTTTTGTTATTTTTGTTATATCAACTTTAAAAAAATATCTATAAAAAAATTTAAAATACAATAGTTGCTTTCAATTCCCAAATAACCGGTCAGGTACGGGCATGATTCTTTTTTCGACGAAATTCAAATATGTTGTTGATTGATAGAAAATCAAATCGACAAATTTATTGCCCGAGTTGCAGGCTGTTTTATTTTGTAGGTATACATCGATTGTTTAACATGACTATAAAGAATTTTTTCTTTTCAAATTGCGCATCACTTTGTCAAATCCGTACTCACAATATTTTCATTCAAGTGTCAATAACTGTCTCCACTTCAAGATTGAATAATATTAGGCCCGTTTCTTTGTAACCGAGTTGCAATATAACACCATTAGTGCGATCCACTAACACTAACGATCCGACAATCGCAATTTTTGCCGACAATATTTATCGCTTGCAGTAACGATTGTTCAATTCACTAACTTATTCTTAACGACACTTAACAACTGTCTCATTTTATTTATTCAAAGTACTAAAGAGTCGCATCTTGGTCAAACTAAATGCCAAAATGAGCGAAAAATACAAAAGGGAATGAATGAAAAACACAAAGGGGAACGAAAGAAAGAACAAACGAATGCTTGCTGCCGAATATTATATTGAGCCGAGCCGTAAGCCCTGGCAGCTAGTTCTCTTTTTGTTTTTACTATAAAATAATAACTGCATTGTTATTTTTCATTTAATAAATAAATAAATAATAATTAAATTGAGCGCGTTTTTATTATATTTGATTAAAAGGAAATAAGATACTAGTTTATTTCAAAGTACACATATTTACAATGGTTTTTTATATATTGCAATATTCCATTGTAGCGGAATTTCTGACTCTCCTCTGAGTGATTTCGTAGAATTGATAAATTGATCAATGCATACAATCGACGCTCCAAATAGTGCCTCCCACAAAAGGTGACGATACTGAAGCAAATTTTTTTATCAGCTTGACGATCCACTTGGTTCATAAGGAAACCTGTCAAGCTGAGAAATTAGATACAGCTTCTGAAATTCTGTGGCATTCACATCCCGGAGTAAACTTCGATCCACTGTTGGAGCGCTTACTTCTTCGTCACCTCATCATAAATCATATGCCAAATATTTAAACGACATTATTTAACGTTCCATTAGTAATTTCCAAAAAACCAAATCACCAAATTTTAAATTTATATTTTATTTGAGTTGAAATCACGAATTTATCTTTCCCCAATTGAATTAACAACAACAAATTTGTTCGTCGTTTAGTTTTCGTTAATCGACTAGCTAACGACAGCAGCTGATTCGGCGATAGCGAAGATCGTTGGAAAATGGCTGCTGAATAGCAACACTCTTAAAATTTTCGTTATGTTGAGTTAACCTTGAGCTCAAAAATTAGAATTGTCGATTTAAACAAATCTAATGTTTTATAAAAGTTGCTTGCAGGGTTACTTTTAAATTTTTTGCAATATGCAATTTCGAAACACCTTCCTTTTAAACTTTTTTACAAGAAAGCAAATAGCCACTTCGATCTGCAATCGATCCGATTTCCAAATAGCTAAAATTTTTGTTTCAAACTTATGATTTTTTATAGAAAAGAATACATTACAAAATATAAATACAAGTACAAAAATAAATACGTGGCACATGCGGCTATATTCTTCTTCTTTTTAGCTTAATGAACGATGGCTTATTATGCGTTGTTGTAAATGAAAGTGGTGTAAGTCTTATTTTGGAAGAAATTAGTTTGTTACAGTTTAACTTAAAAAAAAATGAAGAAAAAAATGTTACCTTACAATTTTACCGTGTAATAAGTTTTTCGCTGTGCTAAAAACGAGTCTAAGGTCTGGATTTAATCATCACCCTTAGATTTTTCCCCAGCACTGCCCAAAAGGTCAAATTTCTAGATTACATAAAGAATCAAAATTAATTTTGTACGCTGAAAATGAATCTATGATCAGAATTTACCCTTTACCCTTAAATTCTTTCCCCAGCACCCCCAAAACCTGGCCAAAACTCAAAATTTCAGATTTTATTAAAATTAAAAATTGAGAATCTTATCCTACGTTTTTTAACTATAACTCTTAGATTTTGTCCCAACATCCCCAGCGTAAAATTTCTAGATTACAGAAAAATTCAAAATAATTAATATGGTATACTATGTTTTTTGATATGCCAAAAAAGAAGATGCGATCAAAATTTACCCATCCTAGTCCTAAAATTATGATCCAAGAACTCCCAACACCCTGCTTAAGAGTCACATTTTTAAGATTTTACGAAAATTCAAATTTAGAATCCTATACTACGCTTTTTGGTGTTCTAAAAACGAATCTGAGGTCTAGAAATTCGACCTTTGGGTGGTGCTGGAGCAAAAGGGTGATGAGTAAATTGAGGCCTCAAATTGAACATCCAAAAAACTTACCTTAAGGTACCTTTCAGAAATAGAACCTTTTTTGTGCGCCTTTGTAATTGAAAAAATAAAAAAAAATATAATAAACTAAGATTAGAATAAATAAAATATATTAAATTGAAAAAAAAATTAACTAATATAATTGCATTATACAAGGTGGCGCAAAAGTAAACTTCCGATGTTTTTTGGCTGTAATTTAAAAAAAAATGAAAAACTTTGATTCTTCTTGTGGATTATTTTTATTTCGTCTTTTAATTTTTTTTACATCAAGTCGAGAATATGATGTCATGTAAATGGCCGCCGCCACAGTTGATTGCCATTTGAGCCCTTTTTATGGCATTTTCCATCACTTTGGCAAAAACTTCCGGCGATAGGTCCTCACATTCTTGACGGATATTCTCTTTAAGAGCTGCAAGAGTCTGAGGCTTGTTGACATAAGCCCGCGACTTCAAAAAGCCTCACAAAAATAAGTCTGGAGCGGTCAAATCAGGCGATCTTGCTGGCCAGTGCAAATCGTCAAAACGGGAGATTAGGCGCCCGGGAAATGCATCCTTCAGCATATCGGTTGGGGCACGTGCAGTGTATGCCGTTGCACCGTCCTGTTGGAACCACATGTTTTCCAATCCCAATTCATCAAGTTGCAGCTAAAAGATCTCGTTGATCATTGCTCTGTAGCGCTCACCATTCACAGTAACCGTTTCGCCCGCGACGTCTTCGAAGAAAAAAGGTCCGATGACTCCTCCAGCGAAAACAGCACACCATACAGTGACTTTGAGCGGGTGTAATGGCTCTTCGTGGGTTACCCGCGGATTTTCAGTGCCCTAGAAGCGTAAATTTTGCTTATTTACGTACCCGCTAAGATGGAAATGGGCCTCATCACTCATGATTATTTTTGATGAAAAATCGTCTTCCTCTTGGTGGTGATTAAGGATGGCTTGAGCGTATGTTAGACGCGATTGGCGGTCAGCAGCTAACAGCTGATGCACCGTCTGGACTGTGTACGGAAACATCTTCAAGTCTTGTACCAAAATTTGCTGTAAAGACCGTCGACTGATACCCATTTGCGTGGCACGTCGTCTGGTCGATGTCGACGGCGCTTCCATGACATCCTCGGCTACAGCAGCAATATTCTCTGCAGAACGGCTACTCCGGGGTCTGCCACGCCTGGCAGCATCTCGTGTTGTGCCAGTCTCTTCGAGGCGAGCGGCTAAACGTCGCAGTGTTTCACCAGTAGGCGTTGGACGGCCAGGAAATCTGCGACGAAATTCACGTTGTGCCAAAGTCACCGACCGATTATCGGTCAAATAAATAGTCAGCAATATTCCGCGTTCTGGAGCAGTGTAGCGTAACATTGTTTATTAACGTGTATTTCGCATGTGTTTACTACACAAATGTCAAAACAGAACTGACATTACGGGCCAATCGCAAAATTTATAGCATTTTCTGATAGGAGGATTACTTTTGCGCCACCTTGTACAATGAAATCAAATATACTACTGAATTAAAACAAAAGAAAAAAAATTAAATAAGACAAAAGTAAAGAATATATTTAAATTAAATTAAACTAAAATAATATAAAACAAAATGATATAAAATTAAATAAAGTAAAACTAAATTAATTTAATTAAATTAAAAGAAAAGAAATTTAAAATTAAAAAAATCACATTAAATTGAGCTAAATTTAATGTAATATAAATAAAATTAAATAAAAATAGATTTAAAGCAAGTGCAAGAACAAAACAATAAAATATATTAAATTCAAATAAAATAAAATAAAGTAAATAAAATTAAATAAAATAAAAGAAAATTAGAATAATATATTATATAATGTTTCGAGTTGCAGCTTATTTTTTTGCAAAATTATTGTTAGCGTTAGGCATTTGATTTCGATATTTTTCTGTTTCCACGTTTTCTTAAACAGCAAAAAAAAAACAAACGACAAGAAGACGAAACAATTCAGCTTGCCAGCATAACCCTCTTTCAATACACCGCATCGGCTTAAAGGACTACGTTTCAAAAACTCCAAAAAAAATCCAAAAGTAAATTAGTAAATTTTTATATACAATATATGTTATGTAAAAAACTTAAATCTAATAATAAGGAATACACATAAAGTGACGTAAAGGATAGATCTAAATTCAAGTTAAGTTGAAAGTTGCTTACATACATTTTATAATTATCTAATTCGAATTAATTTTAGAACAGAAACCATTATAAATAGTTGCTGAATTTTATTTACTGAGTGAGCGAACTCAAGTGACTATAATTATATAGTTGAAAAATTTACCTAGGCACATGCAATCTCTAGTTCCAAGACAATAAAATTAACCTCGAATTTGAAAATTAGAGCATGAAAAGTATGCAGGAATGATTTCAGTTTCAATTTAGCTTAAAGGACTTCGTTTTTGTGTCCGTACATTTTTCCGCAATATACCCAGACAAACATTTATACGTTTTTATCTAACTACTCTTAAACACTTATCTTCCTCCATATGCTTTCTTGCAGTACTTAAAATAATTTCGGCTCACCTTATCCGCCCCCCTGCCCTACTGCTGCTACGCATAATTTGATCAACTTTTCAGGCTTATAAATTTTTATTTAAACGAAAGTAATTTTCTGTACCATGAACTTTTTGACATTTCTCTCCACCCACTAAAAAGTTATAGCCAGCCTACTCTAACTCTCCACTTACGTAAAAAGATTTATGTGATTGGCGTTGTTTAAAAAAAAAAAAATTGTAAGTTGGTCATGTGTGAAGCTCCACACATATACCGCGCACATGATGTAAAGGTATGTGATAGGGCGAAAATGTTAGAAGAATAAATATAAAAACGAAAAAAGAACAAAGTTAACCTTAAGTGGCTGTTATCATGCGGTCGGTTGGGATGTAGTGAAGTGCAGTGATGCTGAAAATTTTCCACGAAATTGCAGAACATGTTACTTCATGTGAGTGTGTGAAGTAAAGCGAAAAAATTGTAGTTTAAAAGAAAGTAGTAATCAAATTATAAATTCATACTGTATGTACTTAGTCCCAAAATTATTTATGACAAATTTTGCATAATATATGTATTTTTACCAGCATATGGTCTCCTAGGCGTATGAGTAATTTTATGGGCCATTGAAAGTCGAATTCCATCAGCCAATAGTCTTATCGTGGGCGAAACTCACAATTAGGCTGTTCTGAAACGGAATTGTACAAGAATGCAGCCATATGCGAATAAGTCACTTGAGTTTTTAGCAAATGATTGCAATCCTTTTTTTTATTCTATGACTAATACTAAACAAAAAATTAAGTCAAAGTCTAGTCTGAATACTTTGGGGACCAATCATTAATTTTCAAAGTCTAGTTTTATTAGTCATTCGATTACCACCATTTGAATGGAGTATCTGTATGTAGTTGGAATACTAGGTACATGGAACGGTATTTCCAAATGCTGCAATCACTTGCGGATTCTAAACGAGACTGAGACTTTTGGAAAATGCTTTGGTAAAATATTCCAGAGTTATATGCTTGCTTAGAAGAAGTAAATGTTGTCACTGTAGCTTCAAGGCTAAATATGGCCTGAAGTTAAATAAAAATTTGTTTCAATTCCAGCATTTACAAATGTAAAACTATTCGAGATCAACGACTTGACCAAAAGTATGGTGGTAAGCAAGCCCAATTCTAATGACATGGAATGAGATGGCAAGTGAGTGGAAAGCAATAGTAAATTTTTGGGACTTTTCTTTATAGTTATTACCAATTTTATAGTTCATAATTGCAATTTACATTTTTGCGCTATAAAGTCTTATTGATTTGAAATTTGCCAATAATTCAGGAGCTTTGAAATAACCAGGCTGTTATAAACATTCAGAAAAAGACTGCAGACTCCATTTTTTTACTAAATAGTAAGTACGGTGATACCTTATTAAACTGGTCGAACTAATTATATTAAATTCTGCAGGCATTTGACCAGTTTTCAGCTGCCCATAAACGACGATCATATTCGTCATTTGTGAAGTGCTCAGATTACATTGGAAACACAAACAAAATCTGTATTGATACTAATTAATGCCAGATGCTTCATCGATTCGCCACTTGCTAACAGTTGACGAAACGAATACGGCATATGATACTCAACATTCCCGAAAACAATGTTAAATTACATACTGATGCATAAAAGAACATAGTCATAACAAATTTCTTGCTAAGACTGGACAATGAAAGAAATAGCGTTTGATGGATTCGCAATCGCGCTAATTTAAAAAATATATCACTGGTTTAAACGAAAAATGTGCACCATATGCCACTATCCAATTCATGCATAAAATCGCTTGCTGATATCGAAAATCGTAAATTTTCTTCTTTTTTTGAATGGAAAATTTTTCGAGATATTTGAAAATTTACCGTTAAAGAAGAAGAAGAAATTAAATATCAGTTACACCAAATTGAAGTTAATAAAATTCATCATACCCAGTTTATACATCACTTTCTCGTAGTCCTCCTAGTTTCGCGGGGAAAAATCTACTAATCAGTCCAAAGTTAAATTTTTTTTCTGAAAATCGATGTCGTCATCCCATCAGTCGGTCAATAACTAACACTATAACTGCCTAGGCGGTTTTGACCGATTCTAATAACTCGCGCCAGTCGTGCCTTTCTTTAGCAAGTGAAGCCTTGTCCTTGTTCACCTGGCATTTTCCACGCTAATAATAAAATAGATTTGTGATAACCAACAACAACAAAGTAAGTAATTGCGGCATATATTTACTTTTGGCCCAATGTATGGCCTCGAGTTAAAAAATTATAGTTGGTTTAAATAAAAAAACTCGTGACTCTAAAACAAAGGTTTTTCAACATTCTCATACCGGAGAAACTGATGGCACACTCTGTATTTCTATTTTGGCACAAGTAGAATTTTAGTAGCCTTACCAATTAAAGAAAGTCAACGTTCTCTAAAAATATTTTCGTATAACCGCTTTCTACTGCATTTCGGAAGGCTTAGAAATTTAACTAAATAAATATTTTTACATAAGTGGCAATACTCTTTAAACATATTTCCATGATTAAGATTTCTTTAGCCTACTTTCATTGAACCCATTCCGTAATATTTCCCATAACTTCATAATTAAATTAAATAAATTGTTTGAAGCAGGTGGCAACCCCAACCAAAAATATTTTCTTCCTTTGAACCCATGCCGTAATATTTCCCCTAACTTCGTTATTGAATTAAATTAATTTTTTGAAACAGGTGGCAACCCCACCAAAAGTATTTTCGACATAAATCTTTTTCAAACCTCCTTCGTTTGCGACCCATACTTTCATATCTGATTTAACTGATTATAATCGTAGTTCATTTTTAAACAGGTGGCATCCCTCTTCAAAAGTATTTTTCTTTGATTAAACTTCCTATAAGTATTACTTATAGTTTGACGCTCATATAACCTGCCACGCGTAGTATGCATAGTTCACATTGCCGCCCTTTAACTAATGGTTCAGAATGTTGAAATTGCAGGTTCCCTATTTCAACTAACAGAGTGATCCATATGAAATGAACAAAATTAAGTCAGCACTGCAAGGATGTATAAATATTTTAATAAGCTCGCCTTGTACCAGCTGATTTTTATTCACATATTGGAGATGGAGCGCCAAAAAGTATGCAACAGAATGCATGCAGATATTTGCCGAATTGATTTTCAAACGCAGTAGTATATCCCGGAACGTCTGAGTATTTTTCCTTTTAATTTATACCAAAGGCGAAAGGGGGTTCTAATGGGTATTTGTACCCCCAAGTATAAAAACTTGAGGAGTTACAGTTTTGATGGCTAAAGAAATTTTGTTCCTTATTAAAAGATAAATATTTCATATCCACATTCTAATCCACCACCGCCGCGCTTTCTATCACTTTCTAAATATTTTTTCTAAAAGCATTATAAAATTGGGATTAATATTTTACTTAGCGTTGCTATTTTAGGAGAAGTTAAACTAAAATTATGGAAGAAGGTGGCAGAAGAAGGGACGATGGCGTATCAAATCGTAGAAATTTTTAAAAGGAAAAACAAATCCCTAAGAATCACAGTTGTAACTCTTTAATTTTGTGTACTCTTAGAAGTACAAATACTTATAGCGAGCCCCTTAACCTTTAAGGGCAAATATGAGAAAAAAATACCATGGTCTCTCTCTAAAGCAAAACTGCTATTGAACAGTGTTATTTATTATTTATTAATTTTACCTCAAATTTGGGTCATTCTTTATGATGCTAATTTCACTTTCCCAAATATATTAGACATTCTCGTTTTCACGTGCGAAAAATCTTGATAGAATACAAAAGTGTTTAGTTCCGCTGTGGTCCAATATATAAATGGCACTCTCAATCCTTTTATTATTTATTAGAAATCGTTCAATCTATATATTTTTCTTTTGCACCCGTTTTCGTCTTTTTCTTTCCGCTTTCCTTTCCGCCAGTAGTATATCGAGCTAGTTTCGGCGCTTACAATTTCAGCTTATTACATTTCAGCAGTGTCCCCCTCATGCGCCTAAAGGCAGGCTACCAAACTTTAATGAAGAATATAGCTCTTTATTTACCAACGCAAATTAACTCAACTTAAAGGTGAACGAAGCAAAGCCATTTCTACGCACTGCACTCTCTACGCTTGCAACTGTGCTGAAATGAAAAACTCAAACAAAGTATAGAAAAAAAAAAAAAAAAATCGACAACCTCAGAGGAAACGAACTTTCGCTCACACCTGCCAGCGCTCCCACAGCGACAATACGCTTTTACGTAAAACGAAATTAGAGCTGTAAAATGAACTTTAAGCAGCACTCGAAAATGAGGAAAATAAAGACGAAAGAATAAGAAGTATGTGGCAGCAAAGGCACTTAAAGCCAACGCATTGCGCGAAATGACGGCACTTGCAGCGGTTTGCGGCAATGGAAAAGTCAAATAGAAAATCGGGGCGAAGCCAAACGGATATCTCTCGACTGTTGAAAGTTGTTAAAGGAAACGAAGCAGCAGATTGGCTAAAGATGCCACACACACACACAATTATAGACAACAAGACAACAACCAGAAGATGTCGTAAAGCAAGTCAGCAAGTCAGCGGTGAAGCTTTGAAGGGCGTCGCAGCAGAGCACAGCTGATGAAATTGGAGCAAAGTGAAGACAGCGTCTAAACGAAAAGCCAAAAGTGTTGTAAGCAAAATAGGAAGTGGCGGCAATGGTTGAATTTTTTTTTGTTTTTGTTTTTGAAACCTGGATATTAAAGCAAGCATGAAATTAAAGAAACCAACTGGGGAGCATCGAACGACAGCTAAGGGAGAGCGTGAGGGAAGGAGAGATGAGTAGTAAACTTACAGAACATACACTAAGTTGGCTGCTGATAACTGGAGTGTGGCCCGCACTATACACTGGCACAGTTTGGGGAAAGCACGAAGAACAAAAATAACTAGGCAGCAAAACGAGAAAAAAAAAACAAACAACAAAAGAGCTTTCGCGAAACAAATTAGCAAACGCTATGGCAGACACTTCACATCACTTGCCGCTTCACCTTTTCGAACATTGCCATGTGGTAAGCAAACAAATTGTGCAAAAAAAAAAAACGAAATACAAAAGCAAATTATCAACTCGCGCCGCCATGAAATACGGCAGTTTTAGCCTTTCAGGGGTTGCAACATGCAGTGAAACTCTAGTTTTCCCCCCTATTTGTTTATTGTGGTAATCTACAAGAGTTGCCTTCTGTTTTTTTTTTTTGTTTTTTGTGTTACTTGCTCTTTTATTTTATCAGGCGCATTTCGTTAAAATTACAACACCCAGAGGTGTAATTGAATCAAATGAGAAGATATTCGAGATTACTTTAGATATGTGTGTGGCGCACACAAACACGCACACTTTTGCACACCTACACCAATGCAAAATGGAGCTAAATTAACAAAGCCAATGCCAACTGCAACTCGATGCATCCGTTTGAGGTAAAGCGGTCGTTGGTGAAATGAACGCTGCTAACGTGTGGCGCTGGATTGAAGCCACATGTTAGGTGTGCGTACAATGTGAGTAATCCTTTTACAAATTTCGCAATATTTTTCATGGTAAATTTATTTTGTAAATTTTTTTGCTTGAAATGCGGCGCATTCTCTAAAATAAAAAACTCTACAACTTTTCCTCATATTTCTCATTTTTTTTAAGAATTTTTAAGAAAATCGCGGGTATGCAGATAAATTATCCATATAAATTTTTAGTGACTAAGAATTCTCGTAATTTGTGAAATTTTTTTGGATTTTTTTTTTTAATTTTTAACATGGAAACTTTTTTTTACGGATACAGTTTCTATGACAAAAAATGGGCAATATTGTACGCACAAAAAGTATTTAACTCAACTAGAATTTATATAGGATGCATCCGTTTTATGGAGAAAAAGCCACAAAACGAAACTAAAAAAAAACATAAACAAATTGTCAAAAATCAACGGAAGTTTTTAGTCACTTGAGATATCTGCATTATTATAATGAAATTAAATAATGTACCTAAATGCATACACCCATAGTATTCTAAAAACGCTGATAAAAAAAATTTAAATTTTGATTACGAATTGTTCAATTTTCATTTGCATTTTGTACAAACTTTCAAATCATTAGAAAATTAACGATATTTTTATAAAAAAAATTATCAAAATCAAATAAAAATAAAAACCCGCGTGCACTAAAGAGCGCGAACCAGAGTTCTATAACTCATGTATTTGGTTTTTAATTTTAGCATGATGAAAAAAAGTAGTAGAAATTAATGAAGATAGTAATAGAAATTAGTTAAAATAGTAGTAGTAATTAGTAGTAGCATTAGTAAAAATAGTAGTAGAAATTAGTAAAAAATATTCCTAGAAATTAGTAAAAACAATCGTAGAAATTAGTAAAAATAGTAGTAAAAATAAATAGTCGTACAAATGAGTAAAAATAGTCGTAGGTAGAAACTAGTAAAAATAGATTAAAAATAAGTAGTAGCATTAGTAATTAGTAGTAGCATTAATAAAAATAGTAGTAGAAATTAGTAAAAAATATTCCTAGGAATTAGTAAAAACAATCGTAGAAATTAGTAAAAATAGTAGTAAAAATAAATAGTAGCACAAATGAGTAAAAATAGTCGTAGGTAGAAACTAGTAAAAATAGTATTAAAAATAAGTAGTAGCATTAGTAATTAGTAGTAGCATTAATAAAAATAGTAGTAGAAATTAGTATACTTATTTTGTGCTTCCCACTGTATGTGTTGTTTTTTTTTGGTTGTGCGACTTAAAATCCTTGCTTTTCCATCTGAAGCAACTACTTAAAGCCCCACTAAATTATAGAAACATCTTACTGTAATTGTTTTCGTTATACTTTTAGCACTCCTTCCGCATCAGCTGGCTTTCGCGAGTATTTAGCGGAATATACTTCAACCGCCCACACACACACAGCTGTTATTTCCCCAAAGGACGCCGTGGACGGCGAACATTCCCATTTAAGGAAAGTAAGACATAGAAGCGCACAATAAAAATTCAACTCTGTTTGTTGTGTTTTTTCAAAAATTTCAGGTGATTTTTCTTAATCACAGCACTATCGATCCGGATGTGAACCTCCCTCCTGAAAATAGTTTGGGAAAAATGCCATACTGTAATAGTGATAAAAATATGAGATATTTTGTTCAAAATAATTGACGCTTTAATCGCTTAGCAATTTTCAATTAAATTCAGAAAGGCGTTTCGATCCATTGAATTGATGCATGGTGTCCTCTACCACCGCGTCACGGCAACTTCTGCAGCAGTCACGTCAGAGAGCCCCTAGTCTGGGTGCATTGGCATTGTACTCAGTATTAAATATGTCTGCTATCCCTCAATCGTCAGCTTAGTGTCCTGTATAGTTGGGTTGAGGAGAGTTTTCCGTCGTCATCTGCTTCACAATTACTCCATATGTTGCAATTACTGGCAACCCGCATGATATGGGTTGAAAATGTCTAAGCCATCTCGTTAATAGATCGGCGGCATTACTCGACTACCCTTGATGTGAGCGACATTTTTTTTAGAGATTTCATCACCGGAAATTGTATTAGACTGTAATTGGCATTAACTCCGCTTGAAATCCACTCCAATATTCAGTTAGACAAAAGTTCAAGGGAATGCCTAATTGCACCAGAAAACAACCGCCACTAGCTCTTCCGTGGAGCTCTGGTTGTTAACAAAGAGGCTAACCGCTGATCTCTTCCTACTCTCTTATGCTTACAATGTTGGGTCCTACGCCTCCCATATAATAACTTCCTATAGACTGCAACTGAAAATCCCCAATTTTAGGCATTTGAATTTAATCCAGAATGTTTATTTCCTATTTGCATTACTGTAGCCAGCGTTTCAGATCATATGATCCATGTGGGCATAAGACCGTTGTTGTTTTTATAACGACAGCTTTAAATTTAATCTTACCAGGTTTCGTTGCACTAGTCTTGGCGCGTTTGGTTACACAAGTTATCAATTGAGGTGTTGCCGCGTTTTGCATCACTGACTTTGGTCGCGGCGGAAGCGGCGGTACTCACTCAAGTGAAAAATTTGTCACGAAGGCATCGAGGTAGATGATAGTGAGCAAAAGCTTTGAGCCTTTCCATTTAAAGACAACCAGTCCACTCGGATCAGGTTTTAATTTTTTCATGAAACTCGAATATGTTGTTTCTTAGTCACAATCATCAGACACGTATTTTTTTTCTTTTGGCCGAAAAAATTTGTTCCGATATATCATGTCCTAAAGTTTTTTTTTCGGTGAAACGAAAAAAACAACCCTTTTTTCAAAATTTAATTTTTTAAAGGTGTATTTGTTATTTTTTTTATATTTTCACATTAGTAAAAAGACATTTCAAAATGTATTTTAGCCATAAAAATTACTTAGATTATTAAGTTAATGCAGTAGAGCAAATTAAGTTTTGAAAGAAGCGCCTCGGGTTTCACGGAAAAAGAAAAACATGACCCGCATGAACCGATTGTCTTGCAATGGAAGGGCTCTTCGATTTTTCTATCTCGATTTCTACCACCCCCAGCTTCCGATGATGTAACCTGAATTAAATTTAAAATATAACTTCTAATTGATGATTCAATCAAAGCCAGTGCTAATATAAACACCATAATAAGACATGGGTCCTAACAACAAAATTTAAAAACCTACCCAGCTCTTTGAAACTCATAACAAAATTTAAACATGTACCTGTTTCATTTTCACACCTTTAAGGTACTTACATACATGACACCAAAGAGCTCACGTTTAAATATCTAATTTAAACTTCATTTTTTACTCGTAAGCCAACCGGAACTGATGGTTGTTAAATTAAAAAAAAAAAAAACACACACAAAATGAGATTTAAAAATTTACTACTTTCATTTATTTACCCAGCCGTCGGACGGTGCTGGTTTTGACATTTTTTCTTGCTGCGGTTGGAGATAAATATGTCGGTGTTTGCCAAAGGTGCGACCGCAGGTGGAAGATGATGCTTGGAATAACAAGCAAAACATAGAGGTTAGGTGAACAGACAAAAAGGTCATCAAGCCGCACAACAAATGAAATGGAAAAGTGAGAAATTAATTTGGTTTGGGTGTTATAAATGGAAGTTGGAAATGGAATGGAAAAATTCAAAGTCAAAAATACTAAAACAAAAGCATCAAAATTGTAATCAAAGACAAAGAAAAACATAAAAGGGAAATTTTTCAAGTATATTGGTCTGAAAAATTATTTATGCGCCGTAAAGATCAACAAAAGCAGACTGCGAATCGAACGAGCGCATATTAAATATCTTCATGTTTTTGGGCATTCGACCGACACTCAATGAAAAGGTTGTTTGAAATTTTCAAAAACATCAGAAGTTATTGATCTAAGGGAAAGAAACTATAATTGATCTGATCTTCTTTGGGTTAATTAGCCACTTCTATAATTTCTCAATGAGGGAGCTCGTGCTATTATCGAGAATATGTACACAGCGGGTGCTTTTTGAGATTTTATATGATTTTTATATTAATGAAGTAGCCAATATTTTGGTTCGCACCGCGACTGCGTCTGCTGAAGATCTCTGTGACAGTCAAATTTTGCACCGCTTTTTTCAGCATAGCCGGTCTTATCTCGCCTATAATGCGACGAATGTTGATTTTCAACTGGTCAGTCGTAGTTGGTTTATCAATATAGACCCTTGGCTTGGCGTACACTCACAAAACTTAATCCAACGTAGTTAGATCACATGACCTACGTCGTTAATGGCCCGGGCTATATCTTGATATTATTCTTTCACCAAAAGTTCGCCTCAATAAAATGATGATTGTATGCACTGTATGGCATTTTGTACCGTCTTGCTAAAACCATTCAGCATTTAGACGAAGAGCATTGAGTTGGTTACCAAATAGTTGTGAATCATTTACCTATACTCGTAACATTTACCATAGGCGTCATTGCATGGTAATTTGCCGAAGTAGTGATATTGAATATAAATGTCACAACACATATGTTTCATTTGACTGCTTATGAGCTCACCATCCCTCTTTGTATTTATAATTTGGATACCTTACACCATAGAAATGAACATCTGAATCATGTGCAGAGCTTCGCCAAATTACTCTAACTTGGACGAAGCTACTCTGACTTTTTGTTTTGTTTCTTTTTACATCCGCGATAGAAACTGTAGGTTTCAATCCTAAAAACCATGAAACTTTAGGGCCAAGCACCTGAGGAAAATTAGAGTTAACCTGGTTAAAAGTTAAATAAAATTACAATTAATGTAGTTTTCCCGAGAAGAGGCCATCTTAGGCTTTTAAAATTAGTCTATTGTGCTGCTGCTATTCAAGTCCGTGTTTAGAATGATAGCTCACCGAACAACGGAATGATATTAGGAAAACTCTGCGTTGCAAAAAAAAAAAAAAAAAAGATTTTGCTGTCCGTTGATCCCCACTCCGAACAGCTCCAAAGGTGCGCGAAGATTGGCAATGCAAGGTCTGGACAGCCGAGTTGAGTTGTTGAGTGATTTCACCTCATCACCCTACAAACAGCTGCGACAAAATAATCAAAAGTATTATAAACGCCTTATTTTCCTTAGTTTATGATATTCGAAAAATATCCAAATGGAAGTCAGACGTTCTTCGATAAATTTATGTGAACCATAAAATACCCTAAGCTATCAGAATAGATAAGAATTTTACATTCGATTTTCGATGTTCGATAATCAACGAAAATCGAACGTGGAATGCAATTCATAATAAATACCTAGATTTCTAAATGGAGGATTCAAACAAAGTGCAGCATAACGCAAAGAGAATTTCAACGGTTCATTATTTTTGTATACAATAATGCGTCATACTGAAAGATATGGCATCCTCTGATCTCAAATAAAAAAAGTAATAACTACGTATACAAAAATCTTAGGAAAATTGTCTGCATTTTTCTAGGTGGGCGATTCTCGAGGAGGGATTTTTTCCTCCGTCCAGCCCGCAAATTTTTAAAGGCCTACCCGAATCCGTCCATTGTGAATTTAGTCCTGCCATCCCTCAGCGTCATGCTCCCGCGCTGATCTCTAAGGCTTATCACTAAATTGTCGCGTCAAGCATCAAGTAACTGTCAAAATTTCTCATGTCCATACAATTTGTATGGAGCATCCCCTAATAACGCGGTCCTGGCGCCGAACAAACAGAAATTTCAATTTTGGCAGCGTGTTAGGTGAGTAATGAAAAAGAAGAGAACAAAAATGAGAGAGATGAAAAGGCAAATAAAGGAAAACACCAACAACGCACTTCGAGAGAATGTCGGAGTTATTTGCGCTGTCACTAGGTGGCGCCACAACACGCAACGCTTGACGCCACAGTTTAGATACCATAGTAATATAGATATTCAAGCTTAATAAAGTAAATCACTACAATATTCTACAGAATTTAACAAAACACTAATCCAGAGCATTCAACATTTCATAAACTGCGCTAATTTATCTTAACATCATCGCCTGAAGACTCTCCTATCAAAGCGGCACTAAATTAATAACTGAGCTTTAGGCTTTCGAACGTAAACTTAACCTAAACTACACATCGATGTTACTCCCTGTTGGTTTGCAAGTGGACTTCCTCGCCAGCAATGTTTTAAATATAAAAGTTGACATCTCAATTCCATCCTTTTTCTTATCAACTGGCATCTCTTCACCCATTGCCCTCTCCTCATATTCAACCATTTATGTCAAAACACTTATACGACCACATAATTTTTCCATATGAATAGTTTGCGGTAACAACTCAATTAAAAACTAACCAGCCTGCCTGCCACCAGTTATCAGAATCAGCAGCACAGCAAACAAAAGCCACTGGCCAATAGCCCAATTACGCTGTGCTATCGGAGAGCGGAAAGGAAGCTGATGCCATAGTACAAAAGAGCCCAACTCAGAGAGCAAACCAAACGGAAATGACAGTTATTACTAAAGATAAACCACCGAGCAATTTTAGAATGTCCAAGTGGATGAAAGTAGGTGGACGCGTGATACGGGTCTTGGCTGTGGGGGTGGGTGGGAGTTTGGATGAGTGAGTGGGTGGGTGGATGGGTTGGTTGTTGCAATCAACGCCAAAGGGCAATGGCAGCGCTATTATATTTTCGCCACCAATTTAGCTGCGTTTTGTTTTTTCATTTTTTGTTTGTTTTTTTATTTGAGGTTTTGCTTTTTGACCGCAACATAAAACACTTCAAATTTAATTTCACGCTTCACGCACTCATTTTCGACTAGCTAACTGGCGGATAAATGAATCGTTGGGAAAATGAGTGGGTGGAGGAGTGGAAGCAGGAAGTGAATGTGGTAAGGCGCAAAATTTTATGCTCGAAACTAGAAATATTAAATTTCGTAAGTCAAACGTTTGCGGTGAATTTAAGGCGAGGAAAAACACAAGCATTGCTTTTTTTGTTTCGGTTATCACGAATTCTGCTAGGAAAATCAACTTTGAAAGCCAGCGATGAGCGAATGTTTTAGTAAGAAGAGAACATGGAATCATGATAAAGATTTAACTAAAAATTTAAAAAAATAAATTTCATAGAATTTGGTAATGCTAAGCAATTATAAAAGTTTTAAATCAAAGCGGGCTTTATAAAGGGAAAAAGACTTAAAATAGTTGTGTAAAAATAAATTCAAATACTTCCAGCGCATCACGGATAGAAGAATATTTAAAAGGTTAGGACTGGTCAGTGAAAAGAAACATGATTTTTTTAGCGTTTTCCAATTTTGGGGAATGCTTTCGTATTAAGCACGTACGGGATGACAAGAAATAACGAAGACCACTAATTTTTCCTTTTTTTTTGCTATTTTGGTGAAATTTAGTACTAAGGATTACTAAACCCTTTTGGCGAAATTTAGTACTAAGGATTACTAAATTGAGTTTCAACTGGCTTAAAAGTGGCCTCCCTTGGCACCGATCAAATTCATGGCGGAGTGATCGATTTAGCGGTTTGTGGCCAAGCAAAAGCCCTGGTTTCTAAAATTTATGAAATGCTGTAATCGATGGGATTCAGATCTGGTGATTACGGTCGCTACTCTACAGCTGTGAAAACATTAGAGAAACTTTCATTGCACCAGTATTGAGGTTCTGATGCCCAAAATGCAGGAGCGGAGTCCTGTTGGAATGTCTATTGCTGTTCATTAAAATGTCCTTGGGCCCAGGAAGTATCAAAGCCTTCAAAATGTTACGACGGTAAAATTCGCTATTGATATTGGCTCCCAGATCTATGAAAATCACAGATGTTTTGCTGGCAGCACAAATTCGGGCCAAAACCCTCACCGATTTGGGATTTGGACGATATCCGATGATGTGTGATGAACCAGGGACTTCTTCCGATCAAATCCAATCATTTTGAGTTAGTGCGCTTGCTCAGTTCTGAGCAGTTTCTCATTAGTGAAAATAATTTTTCCCAGCAAGTATTTTCGGAACTCCGTACGAGTTGTCAACATCGAACCGTCGAACTGTCCTGTTTTGTTTCCATCCGTAAGCAACTGCGCTCTTGAAATCTTGTAACACTTAAGTTGGAGCTTCTTCCCCGCAACTTGATCAACAGCTTCGCGATCAACACCCTTGAGTTTTGGTGAATTTGTCTTTTGATTTTATGGCGGTTCCTTGGAGTCCCTTAGATCACCTTCATGCCAAGTTAAAGCTCAAGTAGCTCATGGTTCCATCGTCTGCGATATTCGCCATCGCAGATCCGTAAAGACCAAAAAAACTTTCAGATAATCTATATATCGAACACGTCAAGATCCATTGCATCCTATGTTGACAGTATTCATGCTCTTCTGTCAAACGATGGGAATAATGAGAGACTTATGGAATGTATGTAGTTTTAGCTCGTAAAAGGCTTTACTACTTAATTGCACACCCCGCCTAAAGTAGAACTTGTTTGGTAAGAGAGGTTGTCCATTGGATTTCGAGATGGATATTATTAATGCTGTTAGAGCTGGTCGCCATTCTTATTCTTACAGGAATTTGTCCCGTTCTTAAAACTTTCCGTAAACCCCGCACCTTTTGCTAAAATTTTCGGGCGCCTTTCCTGTCGACTACCATCTCAAGCTTTTCGCATTTAGGTATTTCCGTATATCTTTTCTTTTCGTGAATAATACGACTCTCTTCCTTTCTCAACTGCCTGTAGCGTTCTCATATAACTCGCGCTGCGCCCGACCGCAAAGTAGATCTGACCGCAACGTCTTTCTTTTCTGCGGAAGCGCTGGAATTCAAGAATTTCTTCAGCAATAGTACGTAGAGAGTGACAAATGTACTCCCAATGCTCGTAAATTCTGGTTTGGTGAGGAATGCTCTTAGTGAGCTGGGCAACTCCTGTCTATCGCAATTTTAGACGTCGAGCTTTTGTTGTGTATCTAGACGCACGTTCTTTGCTGCACAGGGACGAACGCGCATCATAGCTACGGCAAGACAAGGATCCGTGTCGATGTCTGCGTGTATGTACCGCTAATACAACAGAAACTGGATTTGGTGCCGCGTGTTTCTATCTTCTGACAGCCACGTAGCGTAGGAATATTTCTGTGGTGAAATCTGGTGCTACAACCACTAATCCAACAACGAATTTACGCTAATCTACATGGCAGCAGTAGTAGAAGTCCAAGGTCACATGGGGTTCTTATCTTGTCCCGTCCATTTGACCTTCGGGATGGCGGTGATGTTAGCCCCTACTCTCACGAGGACATCAACCAGCCAAGCAGCGGTACCTTCGCCATTATGGGTTCGGGCATTCTAGGTACTTTAATACGTTTACCGTGGTCGTTATCAAAACAGTGGGATATAATCCGAGACTTACTTGATTTTTTAACGTGACGCTCTTGGCGGCACCTACTGCTGAGCACACGGTACAAACTCAGATGGGCTAATAGTCGTTTTATTTTTAGCACGTGTTTTGGAGCTACCAGGAGTCTACTTGGTTGAAGCTACTCGGAAGTCAAGATGTACTTGGATTGTGTGTAGAAGGATCGTTCTGGCCAAAACAGAGTATTTTTTATATTTTCTACTTTACTTAGCTGGGCTTATAAAACATTTTCGAAGAGATGATAGTAATCATCTATGGTACATGGGTTGTGTTCCGTTATAAGTCATACTACAGATTGTAGTTCCATTCTTTACACTTTGCTACTACTTATTTTTTTGTTTTTTGCATTTCATTGCTGTGTTGCCACTTTGTAAACCACAAATTATGTCACTCCAATTTTCACTGGCTTTTGAACTTTTGACTAATTTTTTTTGGTATTATTTTTCGTGGTTTCTGCAGCTGTCAATAGAGCATCATGCGGGCGCGGTACAGTTGGTTATATTGCAATGTTTATTATTACTTTGCTTTCGCGTTATTACTTTTTTTATTACTGTGGTTGCAAAACTTTTGCTGCCGCTTATCAGAGTAGAGTCCGCTTTCGGCGAAAATTCTGCAAATCGCCAAAGAACAAAGCAAACAATCACTCCAAAAAGAAAAAAAAGTAATAACGACAAGCAGAATAACAAAATCGCCTACAACAATAACAATCTACAATAATATTTTCAACAATAAAACACTTCAACTGACACTTCTACGTAAAACGTTGCGGTCGACGGAGCTGGCGACGCGGTGTGACGCGGTGGCGCGAGTCTTCAAGCTTGATATTCACATTGGCAACAAATTTATTATTATTGTTGCTTGTAGTTGATTTTGATTGTAAAGTTGCCCTTTGCATTGTTTATGCATTTGGCGCAAAACTTTTCGAACACTTCGCCCCAAATCATAAACTCATAAAGCTGCCGATGAAGTGAAGTCAAAGCCGAAGCCGAAGTCAAAGCCACCACCGCAGTAGTCACAGCAGCCACGCCACAAAAGTGTGCAACAAAAGCGCCACAAATCCAGGAGCAGCAATGGCAGCAACTACACTACAGCTACTGCTAACAGCAAACAATGTAAATAAAAGCAAAAACAATGCAAAATAATATTGTTACTTTGAAAGTAGTCGAAGGGCGCGCGCTCACTCGCACCATCACTAGACCGCGTTCGACCGCAGCGCCCTAGCCGCACTCTGATTTTGCAGCTTTGTTGCAGCAAAGGCAAAGTAAAGACTATTGTGGCTATTGTTGCAACTTTTGTTGTTGTTGTTGTTGCTTCCATTATTACTTCTCTAGCTGTTGTGATTACATCTGCGGGTATGCAGTGGCGCTCAATCCACGCTACGTACCTCCTGCCGCACTCGACGCGTTGGTTCTTTGGCGTTCGCGTTTTGACTTGCTGACTCTTTGAACGCCTAATTTATGCGCGCGAAAAATATTAAAATCGCATGAATTTAACATTGGCTCTGTGAGCGAGTAGCGCGCAGCAAATCAAGCTGGCAGTAAATAAAAATAAAAATAAAAATAATGAACTAACTACTTGCCACAATGCAAAAGCGGTAGAGTACTTCTCGCATATTTGCTACTTCAAGGCTGCGCGCGCTGGTCGGCAAGTGGCAATGAATTTGTTGCAATTTTTTTTTATTGTTCGCATTACATGCTACTGACCAGCTCAGCGGGGTGTGTGAATTGTACTTTATTGCATATTTTACTGCATTATTTACATACCGGCTATCAGCTGCCTTTCCACACGGATAATCAAAGCGTGGTACGCCACAAGCGCGCTTTCGAAAGATATTCATTCGGCTTATAAACGTTTGTATTTATGTATGGATATCTGAATATTTGTATGTGTGCATTTATGATGATTGCCTTTTATCGATTTATGTAAATGAAAAGTGAAAATTTTGCAATTTTTTATGGCAAAAGTGCTTGCGCGCCAAATGATTGCGCTCGTAAAGGTCAACTCGCCCTGGTATGAAAATGAAAATGCAAAAATGCAAGCATACAATAGTGCTACTTACTATTTAGTGCAATGCAAATTTGCGCTTCTAAAATTTTTGATTGATTTTAAAGGAGTTTTGTTGGAGAGCTAGTGTGAAACAGGAGCTGACGCCTTCTCCCAGATTTTATGGCAGTCGGGGAGCGCGCATACACGCTTGAATAATATTTGAAGAATGGTCTAATGTTCATTTTTATTCCCAATTTTTACAAGACAAGACAAAGTATGAACTCCTGACCGGCCAAGTACTACTGAATCTCAACTCCCTCAGGTTTTTTTAAAAAAAAATGTGAATGGGGTTGGTCAATAAATCGAAAAAGAAACAACTGTAAGCGAACGATAGTTAAAATCGTATACCCTGTTCGTTAGTAGATGGACGCTATTGTCGGTAGCCTAGCCACCACTCACTATTAGAGGAGAGATTTCGTAAATGTTGCGACTTGGCAGCACTGACGTTGCTTGGTAAAATCTAAACTCACCATGAAAAAGTGGCAATTTCGAAAAATTTCTTACTCGATACACATTAAACTAATTTAATTTATCTTTCAATTTATTTTGTATCTGAGTTGTTAAACGTTGTTTTAACTTTTTCCATAACAACGACTAAACTGTCCAAAGTGTCTGCATCTAATCATAGTAGTGTCGCCGCTAGCTCAAGTTAAGGCGAAAAAATTACCAAATCGTGTAAAAATTTAAAACAAAGTTTTTAGATAACTATTTCTAAGATTGACAATTCAATTCGTCTTATTTCATTACAACTAACATAAATTAAAATAATAATAAGCTTGACTTCTGACATCCATTCACTTTCAAATATAAGTCATTAATGTTATCTACATATGCGACCAAGAACATTCTTCTAATGGGGATTGTTGGTCTCGATACATAACTGATGACTGCCATCCACTCGGATAATTCCCAGACCATCTCTTTGCGACCACACATGGGCTTCGAAAAGCAGTCTCAGTGCAGCCCGAAGAAGATGGAGCTGATGGGCAAAAATAACACATTTCAGACTTACTTCCCTTGATCGTCGTACTACCCATCCAACGTACGGCTTGTGCAGGTGTTACAGGAGCCACTAAGTTCTGAACCACGGATGGGCTTAATTTGATTCTGAATCAACTACGCATAGAGCTCTTAGATCTTAGCAATAAAGGAACACACTGGGCATGTGCCTCCAATGCTTGTTTTCAGGCGAAACTTTAATCAAAGTTTCCTTCAGGCTCTGACTGAAGTAGGCGGACGCCTGGATTTTGTTCCGGTTACCAGATTTTCCAAGCGGAGGTGCTAGGCATTGGGGTGGCCTTTAGAGGCCTGACAAAAAACTGCGATGGGGCAGTCAAGCAGCACTTTTAGCATTGGGTTCACCAATGACAAACTCCAAGATATCGGAGTTGCAATATCGAGGTTAGCAGAGAAAGAGTGTCCATCCTCGGCACGCAATAGCCAGCAGACACTAGGATTATTCTACACATATAGCATTCACAAAAACAAATGGTTTGAAAATTAACAACAACAACAGAAGAAAAAACAATTTTCAGAAGAATCCGCGTATCAAAATGGCATCCCAAGCGCTAAATGGGTCGTAGGTTTTCTGGGTAACACTACAACTAACGAACCAACGAACCTCTTAGCCCCTGATGAGATAGTAGAGCTTTGACGTCATCAAATCTCACAGGGATATTTCTGATTTGCTACACTATTTATCTGAGCGTTTTTAGCATAAAGTTCTGTGATGGTGCCGCGCACTTTTTGGATCCCATGCTGGTGTACATGGTGTGTGGAATTCAGAAAAAGTAGTACCTCGATTTTCTTCACCACTATGTAGCAGTAAGGGTTCCACTCTACCAGCTATCCACATTTCCAGAATAGTTAATAAATGGCAATCGAAAAATATATGGCCTTCGTAAGTTAGCCAACTCCCGCCTCATCTAGTTGTTTCACGACTAACGAACCAACGAACCTCTTAGCCCCTGATGAGGTAGTAGAGCTTTGACGTCATCAAATCTCACAGAGATATTTCTGATTTGCTACACGAATTATCTGAGCGTTTTAGCATAATGTTCTGTGATGGTGCCGCGCACTTTTTTGATGCCATGCTGGTGTACATGGTGAGTGGAATTCAGAAAAAGTAGTACCTCAATTTTCTCCACCATTATGTAGCAGTAAGGGTTCCACTCTACCAGCTATCCACATTTCCAGAATAGTTAATAAATGGCAATCGAAAAATATATGGCCTTCGTAAGTTAGCCAACTCCCGCCTCATGTAGTTGTTTCAGTATCACTCTGCATAATATGTCGTGACCAATGGCTTGGAATTCTTCGCCTTCCTGATGCTGTTAGACATTTTTCGCAGCCGTGTCGTAGCACAGCTCTTGGCATTGTCCATCGAAGAAGAACAAAAAAATGCAAGCTAAAATAGCTCTTGCACTTCTTCGGTTTTCACGCTTAGCTGGAGAGAGACCGGACAATAGATCAGCGCTTGCGGACGTTCGCGACTAAGTTACACGTCTGCAAATGATCTGCCAATGTCGTTCGTTTATGTTGATTTACCAGTTGTCCAGTCTCTAATTTAAGGTCTCTCAACCGTGGATCCCGGAAATCGATCTCACCTAAGCTGCTACGCTCATTTGATAAAACAGCTGACTCAGACGAGAAGAATGGCAAAGTTATCCTCAGTGAACTTCGCGAAGCAAAGTCCGCAGATTTTTCGATCGAGATAACAATGGGAAGGTGGTCTTGCCTTGTTAAAATCATCCCCTTTTACCATCCTGTTAATTTTAAGCGGCAAAGTTGCCCCAAGTCGTGAAGCCATCCCAATCAAATTTGTTTAAATTAATGTAAAACTATAATTTCGATTGATCCACGGAGGCAAAGTCGACAGGTTTTTCGTCGAGATAGCAATGGCTAGGTGGTCTGATGCGAGGGTAAGCTTTTTCCAATTATCTTCTTTTCGCTTGTCCATTTTGCCATTTCCTTAATTTTGATTAACTTTACTTAGCCACTACGCGAATCTAATAACATCTAGGTATCAATATCCCAGCCAAACGATTTGTTTCGAACACGATTTCTGTACTCGCAATCAAAGTAGACAAATATACAATAATTTAACTTGAATAAATCTTATCGCTTTTATTGCGAATTAAATTAGAGACTTATGAACACCAACCATAAATGTATTCAAGATTTATGTATCACTTACAACATTACACATTAACAATTTGCCTCCAGTCGCACCACTCTGCGGCTCCCAACAAAATGCAAAACGTTGAAGGTGAAAAAAAAATATAACTGAAAAGAACTATAAAGTTTGCATAGTAAAACCAGCGGTCATAAATGGCTACCCACAGCAAAGGCAATCACACTTTTCCACATACAACAACAACTACAGCAAGCTCCGAAAAATTTGCGCTTTTTATGGCAGCGCAATGCAAACGAGGCGTATGAAAAGTGTGAATGAGTCGTGCAAATGAAGAAATACTATGTACTCGTACAACAACACCAACAAATAGCTTGGAACGCTTTTGCGGCAAATGAGTAGTTGCAAATTTTTAATTTATTTTATGAGCCAACTAACAGGGTGAGAGGATAGCGAGCGACCTGGCGGCAAAACAAATTGTGAGCTCAAAGTGGACACCGTCCTACTGGTGGCGTACAACTTTAAAATACTTAAATATTTATGCATTTATGCCAGCAGCAAGCGAGTGGACAGCCGGACAGCACGACAGCATGACAGCCGAACAGTCGAATAGTTTGATATTTGTGTTGCATGCAACATTTTGCACCCGCGGCAGCATTGGTGCATATTTTTTTGTTTTTTTTTTTGCTTTTTTTTGCTTTGCCTGAAATAGAGCCATAAGTTGCAGTAAAGTAATGACGTTTTAAGTCAGCGCTTATTGTAGCAGCAGCGGACATTGAGGCGAGCAACAATTGCAACAACAACAACACTATGTAACGTAACAGTAATATTTACTAAACCCCTTAGTTATGTTTGCATTTGTGTTTTTCCATTTTTTATTGTTGTTCTGCCACCGACCATTACGCGCAGGCGTTTATTGCCACACTCGCTGAGAGTTTATGACGCACTGGCAGCGTGGCGCGCCGCTTTGTTGTCCGTTGCTCCCTTGCAGCAATCACACTTGCAACATGCTACGATTTTGCTCCTGTCTTCTTCTTCGTACTTCACTCCTCCAGTGATGGCAAAGAAAATTAACAGCCGATTAATCGATTAATAATCAGAAATACACCGATTAACCGATCATTGCGATTAAAATCGAAATCTAACCGTTCCCACGACAGTCGGTTCTACGCTACCGGAACGACCCGGATTTACATATTTCCGGCCAAGGACTGTCACTTCAGCACCATTCCACAAAATTTTATGGGGAATGTTTTATGCTGTTACAACAACAACAACAACACTAAAATCGAAAAAATTGGAAAGCATTTAACAAGTTATAAAAACCTGACTGCTTTATTTGTTCCTTGTTAAATTATGAAAACGTACGCTACGAATTCAATGCCTTAAATTTTTAAACCAATTTAAGCCCAAACTAAAAAATAAAAATTAATTTTACGCTGTGTCGCTGTGTGTGTATGAACCTTCGCTGAGACAAACCATTTGACACCCATTTTTTAATATTTCATATAATTCGTGTACAATTTAATGTAATTCGACTTTTCAAACACGTGGCAACGCTCTTCAAAATATAGCTAACGAAGAGTTGGACGCCGCAATTTTAATATTTCATAAACCTTGTGTATAAATTGGTTAAATTTCTTGAATCAGGTGGCAACCCTCTTCAAAGTATATGAATGAACCTTCTCTTCGCCGATACGTATCGTTTGACACCCATATTTTAATATTTCATATACATATGTAACTTGTGGATAATTTAATAAAATTTGACTTTTCAAACAGGTGGCAATCCTCTTCGAAATACAGCTTTCTTCTCAGTGAATCAAACAGTTTGACGCTGAAATTTTAATATTTTATATAACTTGTGTATAATTCGATTAAATTCTACTTTTGAATCAGGTGGCAACCCTCTATAAATAAAACATTTATACACCGAGACGAATCGTTTGACGCCCATGTTTTAATATTTCATATATCTTGTGTATAATTTAATTAAATACGACTTCTGAAACAGGTGGCAACCCTCACGAAAATTAGCTATGAAACTTTCTTTCCGAGGCGAATCGCTTGACGTATATAAATATTTACATATTTCATATAACTTTTATACATTTTAATAAAATTTGACTTTTCAAACAGGTGGCAACCCTCTCCAAAACATAAAATACGATTTACGAACTATTATCGTACCTACCAAATATATATGTAAGTACATACAAAATTTCATAAAAATCGTTCGAGCCGTTTCGGAGGAGTTCAACCACAAACACCGTGATAAGATTTTTATTTGAACTCTTTAATTTTTGGTATGATATTTATTGCAAAAAGCATAATAATAATAGTTATTAAGAACAGAATTTAAGAATTACAATTTTGATAAATGTTTCATTTTGGAAACGACATTTTGATCAGTTTTGCCTATTCCAATTTTGTTTGTTTATTTTCAACAATTGAAATTTCCAGAAAACATTCCAGGTATGCAGTTGTATAGCCCATTAAATTCTAGTGCAATAAAGTGGAAGTTTAAAGTTGTTAAAAATTTCCACGGATTTTTGCAACAAAAATCTTTGCAGGTCCAATTTTTTAATAAGAAATTTCTATTGGCCGAGTAAAGTGGTACATTTTTTATGGTATGTTTTCGAAAATTTTTCTGTTAACCATTCAATTAATCGAAATTAGATAATCGTTTTATTTTTACCGTTAACCAAAGGAAAATAACCGATTATAGCCGGGTTTTCGATTAATCGTACCATCACTATGCATATCTTCTTTCCAGTTTGCCTTTCGTCAGCGTCGTTAATTACTTATTTGTTGGCTAACTGCCTACTCATAAATTCAATGCATACTTTTATGTAGATTGTTGCATGTGGCATATGGCATGTATTGCTATTGTATTGTATTCGTCATTTATTAGCGTTGATTAGTTCTTTTGCCTTGATGACAGCATTTATGAGTTTTTTTTCCATTCTTCTGTGCAAATTTCCACGGTTGCACCTTTGTGCATGTGGAGAGTGTAACTGAACAGGTAGAAAAGTTGGTACGTACTTAGATCACCGGTGACAATGGGTTATTGGTGGAGCATTCAACCGAACTCGACCAGCAATATCCGGCCGAAATACAACCCTGCTCAGAAGTAAGTGTACGCTGTAAGTAAACATTATCTCATCACATTTAATTTCGGTTTTATTTCTTCTACCTTTCTGCACATCGACTAGGCGGCGAATTAATCAAAAACTTAGTCTCTAATCATTTTCGTATGTTGAATTATTTTATGCTCATAACCACAGTAAATGCAAACTTACAACTGCCATATTTATTTATATTGTTTTACTAGATGATACCCGACAGACGTCCTGCATAGATTTATTTATTAATTTCCCTTTCACCAGAAAACGCACTTCGGTTTTTCTCACATACAACTCGCGTATTCTTTAATTATATTTGACTTTTCAAACAGGTGTGGATATGAACCTTGTTCTTGTCGGGACGAACCATGTATAATTTAATCAAATTTAACTTTTCCAACAGTTGGCAACTCTCTTATAAATTTACCTATAAACATTCTGCTCCCGAAACGAACGGTTTGATGTCCACATTTTACTATTTCATATAACTTTTTATGAAAACCACGCCACTTTTCATACAACAGTAATTAATATAAAGTTAAAATATTCGACATTTTTTTTATCCCACTTCAATTCCCTTCGAAGAATTTAATCAGGGAGAGAAATGCGTACAAATCAAAGGTTTGAAAAATGGGTGTGGTAAGTTAATAGTATAATAATTTCTTTAAGTTTATACTTAAACAAAGTCAAAAGTCGTGCAGCGCGACTAAGGACCACCAGAAGGGCCTTGGTGGGCAAATCTCCAACACTTTGAGCATCCAACATGTTCGAATTGAGGTGCCTCAATCTTTTTCATTTGTGTCTCAATTTCCCCAAGATATTGCCTGCTTTTGCGTTTGTTACCGGTAAGGTAACTGGAAAGATTTCTAATATCAGACGTACCGCGGAACTCACTTCACAAAATCAAAAGCAGGTACTAGAGTGCCCGCTGAGTAGCCTGGTCTACTAAGAGTTAAAGAAAATCAGAATTCAGCAGATACTGTGCAAATATCTTCCACGTAACAGTTAACTTACGGGTTACTAGACTGGCATGGATATCACAATTGACCTCTGTTCAGTCCATTTAACATGACTATTACCACCTTGTTCGTCCAAGCAAATAACTAAGAGAAGTCACATTTCAGGTCAGGGCAGAGATTATATAATCTTCTCGGGCGACGACAGAGTAACAGCTAGTCAACTGCGAGATAGTCTGAATCGAATATACAGTCGTAGTTCATTCAATTTTATGCTATGGTTCTCCGGTCTGATGAACAGCCTTACGTAACCAATATAACCTAGTTGAGCGTGCCCTAAATGTTGTTACACATATTCTGCCTAAAGATCTTCATATGATTTTGCATCGGTGTCAGCTGTAAGGCTCCGAGAATTGAGACTGTGGATAGAAAGGATGAAGGGTCATAGTAAAGTTATTTCTCTCTTGCCCAGAAATAGACTTAGATAGGCTCTTTGAAGTTCTAGTACCGTCGAGAGCTGAATCGAATATTACATTTGATGTGTCTGCTTGGAATCACAACATATTCTGCCTGGAATCACAACATATTCGCGGGCGGTTCCCAGGTGGCGCAAGACCGCTAGAAACGAGGCAGCCGATCGGCTAGACAGGAAGGTTTCAGTGAGAGTATCAAATGAGTTGCCAATTCCAGTTCCAATAGGATTAATAAGCGGGAACATGTACCTCATATACATAGAACACATTCGAGAATCTGCTAAACGATGCAGAATCGGAAAATTAACATGGCCCGAATACGATCTAAAGACGGCATCCATTCTACTAGGCCAAGGGTAGACCGAACGTCCGAGGCTCGTAGCAGTTTTCACAAGACACTGGGAAGACGCCAGAAAACTGCTGTGGTGATGAAAATCAACGAGAGACAATTGAACATTTTCTGTGCAGAGGTCGGTCTCTCTAGAGACGTTTGTGTACAATGATCCATAGGATTTGTGCAAACATAGACGCAATTACATTCTAAAATTTATCAACTGCGCTTGTTGGTTTTAACACAATAACCCGAGGCTTATATCGTACCAAAACCGCAGTCAGTTGCTAATTGGACGTAAAGCTCCATCGCCGCCATTCTAACCTAACCTAACTTATTATTTCCGTAACCAACAAATAACTCCAAAAAATTTAAAAAAAAATTAGGTATGGGGCATTCAAAAATGATAGATGGGATATTTTGGCTAGCTGTTTTTTCAAATTTTAAGTAACACTATCGATTTCAAAGCAATTTTCTATGTAATAAAATAAGTTAGAAACTTCAAAGCTCTAGCGGTACCATGAAATATTATATTTCACAAAAAAAAAGGGCGTGAGTATATTTTTCTATTTTCTACAATACTGGGGACTGGCAGAAAAGAATTAGGCTTGACTATCCTAATTTATAAATTACCTAAAACAATAGAGTAATAAAAGAAAACGCGCAAAAGTTTATATTTTAACCGTCACAATGTCAGAGATTATTTATACTAATATAAGGAGTTGAAACCCCGTTATTGCTTTCAACCAAACACCACCACTGAATTTTTGGACACCATTTTTTTACCTTACACTTCCCTCACGTAGCCTCACTAATAACCATTTATGCAGAAGGATATTAAATAATAATAATGCTCTCTAATACAAACATCAAGCTCAACGTGATTTCACACGAATTATAAACCACAAATATTTGCAACGATTCCACAGCAATAAAAAAAAAACTATGAAAGTATGCAACAAAAATTTACTGCCGATGGATGAACTTCAATAAGCAAACTAGCAGTGTCCTTGCAAGGATAAAATTGCATAGCGTCCGTGTGAACGAATAAGCAAACATTCAAAAGCTTGAAAGGGCAAAGTAGCAGGTGAACTGAAAGCAAAGGATGACATCTATTATGATTGAAAACCAGCACACAGTTGGGGGGCACGTACTGAAAGCCAGATTGGGGCGGTGATAGTGAGAAGGAGCTCGGATAGAAATATGAAGCATAGCTCTACTCGTTCTACTAAGGCATGGATGGAACCATTAAAATTGACCTGCACTCATAAAATCACTCAATGCGGGCGCAATGTTAAACGGCCCGAGGTATTAGGGGTTGATGCAATGCAGCGCAATATTTGCTTGGTAGGAGAGCGTAGCGAGATAGAAGCGGAAACAAAAGCAGCCAGCAGTCATAGCTAAGCGAAAGGCTGATCAAATAACATACACACATAAATGGATGGGTGTGTGTGTGTGTGAGTGTTTTGGCATGTGGTTCCCTCAGATCCATCTATGCAACTTAGTTTGGCTCAAAGCAGTGTCCACAGCGCCACACAATTGCAAGATGGTATGGATAACATGGTTGGCAGCTAGCAGGACACTTCATGCAGCTGCAGTTGCCGGCATTTACAAACTCAATTGTCTGCTCAATTTTATTTATAGCCCAAAGCCAGACGAACCGCAGTCGAACGAAGCAAACTTCGCACAAAAACGACTGGGTGATAGAGCGAGCCCAAACAGGTGACAAAAAATGAAATTGAGTAGAATGGGAATTAAGCTGCAGCTAGTTGGCGCTGCTGACCTGGCAAATATTGTTCTTACTTTCCTCCTTGTAAACCTTACAACAACATTGCTTACAACAACCAACACTTTTACATACTCTAAAAGCTAACACTCATAATTTCACTACTGCTGCTGTTGGCACAGCCGTTGTTGTTTTTGACTCTACTGCAAGTGCTGCTGCTGGTGATCTACACGTATTGCACAATAGGGGTCAATATTGATGAAACTTAACGAATTTCATTATTACCTGTGCAAAATGTTAGCTCTCCATTTTTGTGTGTGTGTGTGTTTGTTTTTTTTTTGTGTTTTTGTGTGGCTCAATTGTCAAGCGGATTAGTTGCGTAGCTTGGGATTAGCTGCAACTTGAAGTTGAAGTTTTGGTTTTGGCAATCAAAGTTACCTCAATTTGGTAGAGACGAAAGAGCTCAACTTTAAGTAACTCAAAATTTTAGCTCATATCTCGTATTTTGCGGTGAACTATTAGGTAAATAGCAGTGTGGGGATTGTGGTTAAAGAATATCAAAATAATATTATTAACAAAAGGACCGCCTACTTCTAAGCATATTGTGTTTACATTCAGTCAAACTAGTAATTTGTGGTGAGCATCCCGAGGGCGTAGGGAATTGGTATTTGTTACCACAGTCGGCTGCGATTCACCGTTTTTGCCGGGATCTGAAACATGGTAGTATGTATTAGTAGTATATACAGTATAAAAAGATACTGCTATGAGATGATCATGTTATCCTGATGGAAAAAGCGAAACCAAATTCACCATGGTGTGGTAGATGGAAACACAATCACAAACAGATTGCCGCTACTGACGAAGTTAATAGCTTTCAGATTGGGTTAAATTAGGTTAGGAAAGGTTTTTAGGTTAGTTTAAAATTGGTCGCTTTGTAGGTTAAGGCTTCGCGGTCAGGATAGGTTAGATTTTGTTAGGTTATGTTAGGTTAGGTCGCTTTGTTCGTTAAGGCTTCGCGATTGTGTTTCGGCTACAAATTAGCCTACAAATTGAATCTTAAATTTTTTGCCGTTTTTTAGGTTATGACAAACCCTTTCGGCGGTGGCCCTCAACTGACCTCAGATATCGATTCAGCGGTCCCAAAAACATATAATACACATGGACTGCTCAAAAGAAGACTTTTTTTGTGGAGCTGTGGAAAACGACTGCCACACAAGAAAGATATCGGGAGTTGAAAAAGGAAATGAGACATATCTTCTGGAGATTCTAGCAGGCAAGGAAAACACCAAAAGGAACGGCGGCTTACAAAAGGCTTAAGAATGGAAACAGCGATTATAAAATTAGTTGCACACTTTTTTAAATAAAAAAGTAGTTAGAGAAAGGTCTTTCGATAGGCTGCCGAAAATCAATGAGGTATCCCTCTATACCGCAAAAAGGGATAATTTGTGCTACCACTGGCATTTCACCCACATAAGTCTTTCTAGTCCATACTGATCTCAAATTCGTTAAAGTTTATGTTGTTTTTTAGCAAACGATTTTTTGACCAGCTTTGCATATCGGTTGTAGTTAACGCCGAGATCTCCTTACGAATTCAACAGTAATTTTTTTTTTTATTTTTCAGTAGAGTTGTGCGTTAATCGTACACAGGTTTTGTTTTGGCTCAGTGAAAATGTCCCAAGAACATATTTTTTAAGTCTTAAAATAATTTTTTCACTTCTTATTTGTGATCGTTTTAATGAGTCTTCAGAGTTTTCACTACTTTCATTATTACCACATTACATATGTAGTCCCCTTATTGCTATCCTGATTGTCATATATTTTTCTTTTTCCATTAATTTTTCACTTATTATTTATATCCCTCTCTTCTAGTCACTATATCTATCTCATTATATTTCTATCTTTATGCCTCTTGTTTTATCTCTCATCTGTGGTTTCTTTGTCCTTATCCCGCTATCTGGATCATTATATAGCATATGCCTTTATCCATCTTTCTCGCTTTACATCAACGTCACTCTTTATATCCATTCCTCACTCCATTTCTATTTCAACCCCTATTATCTAAACAGCTTTATCTACATACGTCTCCCTTTAATTATGTATTTATTTTTCTCTTTTCCACTCTTTCTCTATCCCTCTCCATATCTCTCTTTCTCCATACATCACCTCAATTGCTGCTGTCCGGTACTTGCTAATAGGAGAACTGAAGCGATTATTGGATGATTTCTTTTCGCGAGAATGGAAATCTCTTTTCCCTACCAGGAAGTACCGTCTAACCTAAGCTAATCTGGCGTTGTATTCCCATCGATCAAGTTCGGTTGTACATTTCTGGGCTAAAAAATGCCAGTTAAATTCCACCTAACTATTTAGCTTTAAGTACTAGGAAACTTCAGCGTAACCTAATCTACCACCCAACGCAAAAGCGCTTTTGCCAAAATATTTTACTTAGCTAATAAATTTTGCCCAACGAAGATAAAAACACCTACAAGCCCTCATGTCTATTCAATCGCATATTTCAACTATATATCAGAGGGCCACACCCAGAGTTAGAAACAAAACATAGGTGGCATTCCAATGCCAGCTAACCTTGACTACAATCAGTTGAAGCGAGTGAGTGGAAAAAGCCGCAAACGAAATATGCACGAAAGTGCAAAAAGAAACAAATAAAACAACAACAACAACGGTAACTAGTGGAAGGATTTCGCAATAAAACAGCAAACCGAAAACACTAGCAATTTTAGTAAGTCAAATGAGCGGGTATACCTTGCCTTGCTGCAGGGTTGATACTACCGAGCTATAGCTAACCTTGGGAAAATATGCGTGCAACACAGCAAAGTCTACCTGAAATAACACCCACTAACACATAAATGTGCACACATAAATATAAATATATGTAGATACACAGGTATTTGCCGACAATACGTTTGAATAAAATTTTCCTGTAAAATTCCTTTCCGCTTCAATACAGCTAACAGCTAACAAGTCCCCTGAATCAGAGCACTGACATTTGGTATGGCTACAGTAACAGTAGCTTTGTCCACCTGTGTGCGTGCGTGTATGCAGCAAACAAGCAAGAATGCAGCAACATTGACCAAAAACTTCATCTTCCGGCATTCTTATTTGCCGTTTAAACGAAAACGACAACTTCCTGTAATATATCCTGCTGCTAACCGCAAATATTCATGTGACTACAACACCACCACGTATAGAACATACATACTTAGTTATATGGGTGAGTTACATATGCGGGCATGCACCTGACATTTTACATCCTAATCGTTCCACCCACCTGACTTCCTTTTGTCTCTCTACCTTCGCCCGCATACTTCTCGGCGATTTCCTGCCTGCCCTTGGCTTCCTTTTTGACCAGCGTCGTTCTGCAGGCGTTTGCTGGAATCCATCCTGTTGCACATTGCTTGTAAGAGGAAGAGATGAACACGTTTTCCTACTCCTATGTGGCAGCCATCCGTTCATCCGGTTAGTTAACGCAACATGCCGAGTGTATAGCGGACATTCCGAAAACTGTTTTGTCGACGACGATGAAAACAACGCTTTCGGTTTGCCGATACTAAAGGATCACAGGAATGTTCGCATACAAGTCGGTTTGTAAGTGGATATCTTTAAACACTGTCGTGCATGTGACTCGCTTGCGTATCTGGTAGATAAATATAAGTTCACTAGAGGAGGACTCGTGCACAATTTGAGTCCGTATGGGTAGTTGGGCCCATCGAATATAGCTTGGCGTCCCTGTGCTTCCTATACATTTGTCTATTGCTGGCGCATCCCCTGATGGCAGTGATTATGCAAAAGGCTAAACTTCACTACGTTTGGAGATTAAAAGCGCATCTTCATTTGCCCGCCCCAGATCTTCTACTTGTCCGCTACAACTGAACGTTATCATCAGTTTGTCGTCGTTACCATGCTCTTGCCTATAGACCTGTTTGTACCCACCCTCTCTTGTCGTTTGTACTATTTTTCTGCTGGTCGATAATGTTCAGATAACTGAAAATGTGCCGTTTGATATCGGATTATCTTAAGCGCATGCTTTCGATAAGGTAGGACTTTAATCTGCTACAATATCCAGGTGGTGATTAAACTCCGATAACGGCGTTGAAGTAATGGGATCTAGTAACGGTTTTAATAGACTACTGATGAATTTCGTTAGTTGTACATCAGGTCCAGCGGTAGAGGCAAGTTTTGCCAAAATTTTGCGGCTTGTTTGCGACCTGCAAATCTAAATCCAGCCTAAACTCATTCGTTCATGATGTAAATATAGTCACAAGGAATTTTGCGGGGGAAAGCGAAAGGCTCGTAGCACTGAGGAACCTGGAAAGGTCTGAGAGATAGCCATTTTTCTACCTACAGGTTTGTTGAGTAGAGTATAGATACAGCTCTTAAATATTTTTCACTTCTGACTGTGCTCTACACTAAATACCTGAGCTATAACTCTTATACCTTTCCTCCACCTACTTTTTCTCTCACGAAGCGAACCCAGTATTATATATATTTACTGCAGAAGGGCCGCTCCCTGAACTGAAAGTATCCCCACTTCCTAGTGCTGATAAATTTCAGGAAGACTGTGTTCTAATACCAAGATTTTCTCTGCCTACAGCGAGCCTATTTAACACCTTCTCTGAAAAAGTTGTTTAAGTATTTCCTTTTTCTATGATCCCTTCATTTTCAGTGTCTAATACTTTGATGGCCTCAACATCAATTCCGGACCATGAATTATGTACTAAATATATACCAACCAACAATGACCGGTTCGCATCGATTGTGAACAATAAACTTGGGCATAAAGATAGTTGTCTCGGGCATGGAAAACGCCCTGTTCTAACGATAGCGTGTCTTTTATACCTCGCAGGCAAAAAAATATAAATGTAACTGAGTTAGAACCCTAAGACTTGGATTCCATTTCCTCTAATTATAACCACCAGCCAAAGTAACACTCTGGTGGTTGGGTAGGGCTTCCATCCCATGTGTTTTTATTATGTGCATGAATGGGTAACTAACGGACTCCAACTCCTGAACAGAAAACTTTTCAGAGACGGCTCTGGTTCTCCCATATTTAAGGTAGGTTTTTTGGTCACTACCAGAGCATCCAAAAATTTTAAGATACACTTCCCACACTCACATTTAAAGTTTGTTCCTGAAAATTTGGGTGCCGTTAGCGAAGAACACGGTGACCAGTTAAATCAGGATATTTCTTTTTTTATAGAAAAGTTTACTGTCAATTATGATATGTAGCAAAAGCAAAAAAGAATCAGAGCCCTTGTAGAAGATTGCGATTCTGCTTCGGTCTATGGTAATGCGGGAGACAGCGATTACAAAGACCACGTAGAGGTAAACGAAGTCGACACTGATTCGGAGCAGAAAGATAATAAATTTGACGGTTCGGGGGATAATTTACCGTTTTCAAATTACTTTTAATATAGTTAAAGACAAAACGACCAAGTGGTACAAAAGCAGCAATAAGAACGCGACCGAAAAATATAGCTACCTGGTATGATAGGAAAAGTAAGGCAAAAAAACTCTTCCAGTCGAAATATGGGATATATTTTTCACAGAAAGTGTAATAAGCGTGATTACTAGTTAAATCAACATATTCAGCGCCTTGTAGATCACAGCTACAAACGAATTTAATCCAAGAGTCGCTGACGGATTATCAATTAAGGGATTGCTAGCCTTTCGTTTTTGCAGAAGTAAGGAAGAATATGTGATTAAATGTTAGAGACCTCATTAAAACAATGAGTGTACATTGGTTTTAATTTTTTCTGCAATGTCTACAGCTTCACAATTAAAACACACCCGTAAAAAATTTCTTTGTGGTGTGGTCATTCACAAAAAACGTAAGCCTCAATGGCACTTTCTAGAACTGATAAGGGGCAGAACGAAACCGCTGCCTGCCATTGTAGATGGGAATGCCCAACCATCAATTAGATAAGATACTGCTTTGGTAGAAGGACTACCTTCGACGCCGATCTCATGGAGCTCAACCTAATGGACCTTCATCGTTTTACGAAATCGACGTTTCGCTAGAGACTGTGAGAATGATTAAAAGTGGAAAAGCACTTAGCCTATTTCAAGTGGGCCACCGGCTGTGTATATCGATATTCTCCTAATCTCTGAAACAAATGAAAAATATTTTCAAGCAAAAATTTCAAATTCTGGCATATAAATTGTTCGTTTTACAACAAAATTTACATTATCAGTACCTTCCAACACGAAGCAAACACATCGGCTGAAAGTATCAACTCAAATTGCTTATCGGGCCTATCGAATCAGCAATTTCCAACAACACTTCAAAACCCAAAGCCTACACATGCTTACGCGAATGTTTACATCAATCAAACGATGTTGAATGACGCGCTAAAGCTGCCGACACTTCAGTTATTTTCAGCCGATAGAGTTGCCCGGTAGACAGCCAATCTGATGCAAAATCAGGCAACAGCAAACAACAGAGAACAACAAAACAGCTAAAACAACAAATAGCGCGGGCAGTGTAGCAAGAAAAGCAAAATTAAAACAACAATCGACGTATTCGCCGCTGTAACCTAAAAAGCGCCTGGAAGCTAAAGTGCATGGCAACGGCAACAGCTGAGCGACATTGAAAAACAATGAAACTCAATTTGAGGTAAAAAGCGTAAAACCAGCAATAACAACCAACAAGTTAAGTTTGAAGTGTTACTGGAATGACTACGCGCGCCAAGCTCTTAAATAAATGGCCAGAAGAGAAGGGGGGTTGGTTGGTTTCCACCGTTGCTCACCTGCTTTGAATATTTTCGCTATTTGGTTGTACGCTTCTGGCGGGCCTCCATAGCTGCTGGCTACTGGTTGCAAAATAATCGATATGCGCTGAAATGAAGTCAAAGTCATCACGATTATGTCGCCTCGGGTCAATGGTTATTTTTCAAACCACAACAATAACACCAGCTACTATGCAGTAGAAGAAGAGTAACAAAAACAATAACTTTTCCGGAGACAAAGTTAATGGGCACATCAGCACGGCATGTGACTGCTATCAAACCGACAAGCCAAACTGTACCAACAATAACTGAGTAGACAAGCTGAACCAGTGGAGACTGACGGGCCGTCGCGATGGTTGAAGTAACTGACACCCTCCAACTTTGAAGCCCCTTCAATGGAGCTTCGATGCGCACCGCTCAGTATGACGTTGCGGTAATGGCAATTCACTTCGAACTGCTGTTGACTCCATTAAATAGTATGCTCCTCTTGTTTGTTGTTGTTTTTGTTGTTGCCTGCTTGACGACAAATTGACGAGAATGATTTATTGCTTTGGGAAATTGGTGAACGCGACTGAGACACGTTGATGTATGATGAGCTGTGGATATACACAAACACATGAAAAGCGCACGAGCTGTTAGTGCTTCATATCAGAGGTGGACACGGGCCGACCTCTTGGCTGGGGCCTGTCTACATTCTCCAATGGCTACAGGGTGAATGCTCTTATTTATTAGCTCTATAATTTCGGAATAAATACTCACGAAAAGTACGAAAGGGAACGAAAAAAGTGTTCACATATGGATGTCGTATTGCAAAAAATATTGTTAGCATTATCATTTGTCAACCGCTTAGCGGCCTTAGTTTAAGGTTTTAGAAATTCCGTAATAAGTACCTGATAGATCGAATACCATCATGTTAGTGCACGGAGGAACACATTGACCATTTATCTCCCTCTTTTCCTTAACCATAGAGTGAGCTTTACATTGCACAAAAAGACGCAAATGTTGGCTGAGCTCAGCCAAACAATTCAAAAAGTACTTGTTGAAGAATCGGTTGCACATCCTGGCCAGGGAGGGGTAGTGACAGATTCCTTTTCTGTTTGAAGAGCGGTAGTCTAACAGGTAAGTTCTATGGTCTACCTGGTATTTACCATCTAAGTTATGTCTTCAAACTACGTTTGCAGGCAGTTAGCGGTTTGCAAGCGTCTTGGGCGGAATTAGCCAACTCAGGTTGCGAGAATGTTTTTGTACCCAAGGGCCTATACAATTGGATTTCATGGCCACGTCGGATGTTGTTCCGCTAGACTTTAGAGATTTAATAGCAACTTTAATATTCTGGAGAGGTCCCCCGGTAGCCTCCATTACTGCATTAGGCCAGCCAGAAAACTCTGCAATGGTCCGGTAAGCGAAAGCTAAAGTTTAGTGCCAGTTTATTGGAATGAATTTTGTTGTATACTCTTCCACCTAACTTGAATCCTTCCCTATAGACAGGTATCGTCTCTGGGCCTTGGGTTGGGGCACCTTACCATTCATTCCTCTCTAATATTCCTATGAAGAACTTGGTGTTCAGGTAGAATGGTTTATTTGGCAGAGTTTCAAATACCTTCGCGTGTTCGAATTTCTGTTCCCTCCTCGGTTGAGCATTGGGCATTGCTTGTCACGTTATCAGGAAGTTTTTTTGCAAAGAATGAATATTTCCACACTAGGAGACTAGAAAGCTTATACCGGTTCTTACTGGTTCGTTTAACAGGAGCTAGTTACAAACTTATAGGCTAATACCAACACTATACACCAATTTCCTTATACCATTGCTAAACGTAGCTGCCAAGAAGGTAGCATTTGCAACTCCCGGAAGACTCAACGTCTCGCGACATCCTCTACGACTGAACGAGCTAACTATATGAGCCTGTGCCTGACTTTCAATAACTCTCTTGGAGCCACAATAGAGGTGACCAGAAAGACAACACACAAATAAACGGACGGCTCTGCCAGAGATCAGTAGGTTTTATTTGGTACCGGAACACTGCAGTTTTTTCCATGTGAAATATTTAAACAACTAGCGGGAGTATTAGCATCTACATGGGCAGTCTGGCGGCCAGCAAAGTTTTGATTTCGCATAGCACCTACTTTAAGACTGTAGAGCGTAAGAAAGCTTTGGGAAGTTTTGCAGTGGCAGTTTGATAACTATTTAACAAGACTTTAATCTAGAAATCAGTTAAAACAGACCTAATATGAAAACGTCACAAATTATTTAAATAAAAATGCGGCAATGGCAACTTAAAAATTAGCCAGGCCGTTGCTGGTCACTTGATGACGTTGCGATGACTTCCGCTACTGGAGTTTTATAGAAGTTTATATAAGCCAATATTAATTTTAATATATAAAAGACAACAACAACAGTCCTGCTTCTCCCCACATATGAGTCAAACTTTTGATTTAATTTCCCTCAGCCTGAAAGTATGCGTACAGAATTATGACACTTTTAATACCTTTGTATTGCGTTATTTGCATGGATAAAAAATGATCTGTCGAGCAACGGGCTTTTATAGCTACTAGTTGTATACAACTTACATTAAAAACAAAAACTGAAAAAAAGTATTTAAATTAATTTTCCTTGCCTACATTCGCGTACAGTGTATTTTCTCGTTGTTACGGGCCGGGCCGAAAATATTAGACCCGCACCCTTCTCTAATTTACACACACTTACATACGCAGCATATTTATTTCTGCGGCCGTGCGACGACCAGACGAATCCTTGGAAATGCGAGCCGGCAGCTGGTGGCATGGAGCGTATTTATTAATAGATACTCGTATGTAGTCAAATGGGAAAATGTATACATATTACAAAATATATATGTATATTATAATATATCTCAAAATTCTTATAAGTATGCATACATATCTATTTTTAATGCCCGCATTTTTGCTTGACATAATCAACTACACCTTTAAACGAACCTATATCACGTTCGTTACCTATTAAGTTACTTCATTTTTCATGAATTTCGTATTCCACTTACCATTCATCTCATAAATCAATATTTTTAAAGCGAATTTGCACCTGATGTTATGTTGTGAAATAAAAAGGAATAAAAAGGAGTGAGTTGTACAGTGAATGGAAGCAGAATGAAATAATTTTTATAGTTATATTCTTCTAAATTTATATTTACATTAATCGCTAAGTTTTCGTCCACAAAAATTTCTAAATAAATTAAAAAATTAACAGCTTCAAGCGATGATTACGGGGTTTTTATACTTATAGGACTATGTAGTTGATTTCGCATTACGTCTTGTTTCATGCTTTTATTTTGCTATGGCAAATATGTATGAATATTAATTTCCCAAGTTCATATAAGGCCTAGATAGTTGGCCACTCTCTTTACTACGAGGGTCTCCCCCTAGAGTTACTTGCTCGAGATCGGGTTTCTTATGTTTTCTTATCAAATTCTTGGACCATGTTGTCTAGTTAAGTTTCACAGAAGAGGTGCGATTACTCTGCCTGGGAAGTACCTGTGATTGGAAATCTTTTTATTGATGATTCACCTAAACCTGCGCTTATTTGCTGGTCGATCCCAATTCGTTCTGAGTAAGAGATTAGTGACCTACTTACCCCCAAAATAGCCAGTGGTGATATTATCGCGGCAGTTATTGAATGCACCGTCGACGTCTGGGAAGACAGCGAGGGTGTATTATTTATTATGTAATGATTTCTCAATTGTCCTAGCTAGGGGTTGGAGCGTAATTTCTACTGATCGCCACTTATTGTAGGTATGCTTGGCGACCGAAGGTTGGACCATTTTTCTAATTGTTGCTCAAGAGATTTGAACAAAACAGTTCGAAATTTGCTTAATTTTTTTAATGAATTTGTATCGTCGAGAAGTTTTCAGTATACTTCAGAAAACTGTAAGTTCCGATAAATTCGAATACTAATAGTTACGAATTCATTAAGATAGATTCATACACTTCGGACATTATGCAAAAAAGTTTGATATCCGAGCGCTGATCCGCTTTCTCTAAAATAAATTACATTTATCCCTTGTAAAAGGAGACATTACCAATCTCAATTCTACTTATACAAAAATTCCCAAAGTTATGAGGCCGATGACAATTTCTATAATTTTTTCCAATAATAACAGCTTGACGAAGATTTTTTAAATCATCGATGGCTATAAATTTGCGACTGAATTTATAAAATACTTTTGATAAGAATTTTGAGTTAGAACGTTTTTTGAAGCCATCGGTAGCTATTAGTTTTAGACTTATATAATATAAGTTACCATACTAATTATGAGTAAGTTAAGTAGAGCTCTTGTTAATCGACTAGTCGACTACTTAATCGGTTAATTGTTTAGCCCAAGCTATTTTAAAAAATAGTCGACTTCCCTTAATCGACCAACCGCTTGATTTCGACATTTTCGACTAACCCCCCTTAAACAACTTGTCGACTACCCGTTGAAAACTTATTTTCCACTATAATAAAGTTTTTATGAATTTATTGTGAGTAAAAATATCGTAATTTATGGCTCATTCTTAGTTTACGATGAAACTAAGTAAAAATAAAATTGGTTAATAAATTAAGATAAAATGAGGTGTTTTATCATAAAACAAGAATCAAATTACGAAAAAATTTGTCCCGGCTCTAAATTTTATAGATAATAATCGCTAAGAGTTGGTAAGTGTGGACGCACTTGGTTTATACGAAGAAACTTGGAAGAAAATAAGTAATTTACGTTACACTGTGCCCGAGCTTTAACTGTCACTATTCGAATGATTTCGGTTAGACGATTTTCCGACTACTCGATGATGCTATTGGACTGTCAACCATCAAAAAAGTTAACAAGTCGAATAGCCGGATAGTTGATTTTTAGCAAGAATTCAATTAAGTCTATACAAGACTCTTTTCTTGAGAATTATGTTATAAAAGTCTTTTCATTCAATTTTTGGGACCACTTCGGGAAAAATTCGAGATAACTTTGGCATTTGTTCGAAATAATTTGGAAACCAAAGGGCTACAAAAGTACATACTCAAGAAAAAATTCAAAAACTCTTACGAGTATTAAAAAACTTCATAATTTTGTTGGACGTTTCTTCTTATTTTGTTTTAAGGTTGTAAAATGGTTGAAGCTTTAATTGAAATGATTTTAGTTAAAAAATGAGTTATATTTTTATTGAAAATTAAATTGAATTAAATTTAAAAAAATACTATTATACTGATATTATATTTTTCAACTAGTAATATCAAGAAATCTAAATTAAATTTAATTTATTTAATCAGACGTAATAATTAACTTTAAGTCTTATTTACTGGATCAAAGCATTTTATCGTCTGACTCTCTACTTACTTTTTTTGGGCGAGTTTATATAATTTTTTTTTACTTTTAGTAGAGTAATCTTATGATTCCTACGAGTATTTGGAACACTGTGGGCGAAGTCCACTAAAATGAATGAACACCTTTGCATTGTAAAATATTTCACAATTCAACTAAAACGATTGACTAGCGACAGGAAATTTAATATGCTGAACAATTTTAACACCTTAAAGATTAAAATCGCTAAGCGTGGCCATAAACCCACACACACATTCATACATTCATACACTGACGCTTACGGCTAACAACATTTTACTGTCAGAACCTACCAAGAATCCATTCGTTCACCCACTTACTGCCTGCAGCGCAATCACTGAAGTCAATTAACCCATTTAATGACTTAACCCATTGATGATCCAATAGGAAACAGTAAGAAAAATGAAAAGTTCGGTACAAATAAAACAATAAAACAAAAACGCTAACTTGTAAGATTGACAGTAGCGTGGGTGAAGAGAAGCAGGCATTGAAACTGGAGCAATTAAAAAATTACACTATAAAAAATACAACAAAGAATCTATACGGATAATAAGTAGAAATGAAAAGAAAAATCCTACGAGAACATTCAGGAAATAGAAGCATGATAACTGGCAACACTTTAACTCCTTCAGCTTGTAACAAAATGCGCCCAAGAAAAGTGACACCAGCGTTGACATAGCGACAGAGGCCATAACAGCAAGGAGGGCATTAAAAAAAGAGCAACAACAAGGAAGAAGAATGAATAAACATGAAGGAACTGCGTTGAGCACAAAACTGACTGGCACATCAGCGCTAACACCCACAAGCAGCAGCAGCTAGCTGTCGTCCTAATAACGCCAACGATAAAGTCAAGCGATCAGCCAACTAGCAATTCTAGGGAATAGAAACTATCGCTACAGCTACATGGCACAATAATAATATGATTTCATTTTATTTATCGCAATTAAAATACATTTGTTAATTTGATGCCACTAGCAGCAAATTGTTGCATTGTGGAGGAGTACGAGTACAGGAGACAACAGCCTACAGCATGGAAGTTAGCTTGGCGCAACGACCAAAAAGACAATGGCGAGATGAGCTCACTCGCCGATTCTATAATATATTTACATACGCACACTTATGTACATACATAATGTAAATGCAACGTGAAAGTGGAACGTGACAACTTCAATGGGCACTGAATATGAATTTTGCCGCGACTACGAGTTGCCTTGCGCTAAACGCTTTCCTCTTTCGCTCGCAAGCCTTAATGAGCGGAAGTTCATTATGCTTTATTCTTTCAGCATTATTTCTATCTGAGCTTTATATTGTTGGCGCAATTGTTTTATTCCCTTTGCACTTTATGCTGGTTGTTGTTGTTGCTACCATTTGGATTAGTTGCAATTTGTTGGTAGCATTTTGAGAAGCCCCACTTGACATTGCGGTCAGTTGGGTGATAATTATTATAATGAATATGGCGGTTTCTAATGAAATTAGTGCATTGATACTAAGGAAGTGGGTCAGTAGAGAAAATTATGAATTATTTAATGTGAGTATTTTCAGTTAAATGGGTATGGAGAGGACATGAAAGGATACCAGATGGAATGGCAATGCGACATTCACTAATCCGGTTAAAGCTAGTGAAGTTCGCTGTGCAAGAAGAGGATATTTGAGTAAGAGAGTGTGATAGATGAGCTCGCAGTTAGAAACATGAGATATGAGGTTGATGTTGCGAGAGGTCAACTGTTTGCCTCCAAGTAACTTTATTGAGCTCAGAGAAGAGTCCATGTTTCTAAAGGCAGACAGAGGCGTTGCGCAAAATTCTCAATAGGACTTATTGCAGTGGTAGAATACGATCCAATTATCGCCTTTATTTTATGCTATCGCGATTCGATTTTTCAAATCACTTGGATTTGGGGATGAATCTAGTCATTTTATTCATTATGAAGTTGAAGAACTTCTATAATCCTGGTACATATATGCTTTGGATTACGTTCCTGAGCTAAACACTCCCAGATGTAGTGAAAATCTGTTCTACTACTATTCTCGAGGTTCCAGCTCCAACATATAAGTAGAGTGCTGTATGGCATACCCTTGATCGGGAACCCAAAAGCGAGAAATATCTTTTGATTTGGACGCTTGGCGTAAGGCCCACCTGAAGTTCCTGGCTATCTTGGAATTTCTCATTAGTGATCCAAATGTCTAGTGTGCTGCTTGACTGTTAATGTCCCTCGCTATTTGCCTAACACTTCCGCTTGGAAGATATTAGCAAAGTTAAGTAGACGTAACTTCGATATCGATTGGCGTGAGGACCTTCTCGACTACTCAGCTCCTACTCTAGAGTTCCATCTCGCAGAAATATTAGATTAGGTAAGGTCGACGTGGCTGCTTCTAGAAGCCCTTTGGGGTCAGTTGTAATACCACTGTGCATTCAAAACAAATAAAAATATCCGCTTTATAGCTAATCTAAAAATCGCCGCGTGCTTGCGACGAAGCTGGCTAACCTTCACTTCCAATAAGTAGGGGAGTGAATAATATCCAAAAACCAGCCAAACCAAAAAGCAGCTACGCATGGACTTTCATTGGACTATGTCCTATCAGCACCCATAAAATTTATGAGAGCTGTGACTTCGAAAACCGTGGAAACTCTCGTGACCTTCTCTGGTCTACTTTTGGCCAAGCTGATCGCAAGCCAATTCGTTCAGGAACGGTCGATAGATAGACAGAGCAACAACGGAAGGTCTCCTTGCTAAGGAGTCCTTTTTAAGTGTACCCAACTGGGTTAGCTCATCTGCCTGGGATGTCGTTATGCCTTAGTACCCTGAATATTTTTACGAAGAAATATTCCAAGAAGATTAAGCTCCACAAGTACGATAGAATACAAGATCGCGACGTCTCGTGACTAAGTAGCATATTCCAAATCCAGTAAGCGAAGAATATGAGGAAAAGAGTAATGAATAACAGCCCATTTTACAAAATTGTAAAACAAATGACTCTTTCCAGTCCATTTATAAAAAAAATTTGGTAAACTGGCAGTTGAGGACTATAAACATCGGCAAAATTAAAATAGCGATAGCACCGACGGCTAATTTCGGAGATAAAAATCGATCTGGTGAGTGGTTCGATCCAGGGACAGAAAATAATCGTTATTTTCATTTTTTTTCGAAGAAAGAATCATTGGAAAGAATTCGTTCCAAACAAAACGCGAACAAATCGATTTAACCCTTATGATATATGTATGCTATGCAAATCTGACCTGATTTATTATTTAGAAAATTTTTTGTTTTAAATCATAACATAATCGTTATTTTGTGATTTATTTTTTTATTTATTTATTATTTTTTATTTTTTCGAAAAATTGTATCAAAATTTTGATAGTAGGCCTGATAACACTATTAGAAATTATGGCAGGATAAGAAAGAGAGTGTGCCTTATGAGAATTATGTGGCATTTCCCTTCACTGATTAATTCAGCTCGAGGACTTTATAGGAGGACAGAAACGAGGAAAATGTTATACGAGACTTTGAGTAAATACACTGAGCCGGTTATTTCTACTTTTAACAAATTCCATAATTCTTAAGCAGGTTAAGAATTTCATTCAATTGCTAAGTAGATGAATGAAAATAAACAGTAAGCTCAAAATGCTCTTACTGCAATATAAGACATGATAGGCAACAAGACTGCATCTTCCGCGCTGAGAGCAACTGAATGTAATGTAATAAATGCTAGAGAATAAGAGAGCAAAAACAAAATTATTAAAAGAAGAGGAAGCCGCATAGAAGAAGCGGGTAAATGGTAGAACAACTTAAAGTTCACTTAGCATAGTTTGGGTAAATTTAAAGAAAAGTACTTTCATTTCGTCAGAGAATGGGTGTCAACTGTCAAATCGACAAAGGGAGAAAGTAGTCCGCGAAAGGTCCTATCATGTATTCTATTATTCTTGGCTTGCCCTCTCTTGTCCTGAGCCTATGCCGTCCTAGAAGCCTGCTTTCCGAAGACTCCATGTAAATATGAATATAACTAATACTCGTCGAATAGGAATCAAATATGAGAAAACGCTTCCCAAGTAGCTTTCGGGCTAAACGAAGGTAATGCAATGAATATTCTAACTACCTTATCCCGGTAAAAAGATCCTAAGGTCTTCAGTCACAGTTCTCAAGTCTATAGACTTCGTATGCATCGAAAATATTCCAGAACACCGACACGCCAGTGTCGACTTAATGGTTTTCATAACAACCACATGTTGGGTTTCCTCCAAGTGTCAACCATAACGGTATCTCAAATTCTAGCTTACCAAGGCTCTGATCTGTTCTGTCCTCTTGTGCCAGATTACAAGCTTTCTCACCTCGGTATTTGTTTTAGGATAGGCAATAGCAAAGGCCGCTGCACAAACTGCACAGAATTGCGCTCAGAAAAAATAATGTGGAATAATCGAAGTTGCGGGCAAAATATGGGATTTTCTACACACCAACCAAGTACGTTTGAATTATCAGGATATAACACCATTTATCATGCCTAACTTAAGGAGAGTGAGATGACAAAAAAAAACAGCTAAGGAAGCAAACTCCTGACCTCTGTTGAGGCCCTCAAGAAGCAGTTGCAGAAAACATTACCGTGTGCAAAAATTGTACTCTAATATACTGATTGTCCTTTATTTGATTTCAAATTTAAAATATTTCCTACGCCACCTCCAGCTTGCCTTCCACGCTAATAAACAGTGGCAGCTGTGACAATTTCACCCGCTTCGTTCCTTTTTTTCTTTTTGCTGCTTTCCACTTCTTTGAACTCAATGCCCGCATCACGTCACTTACAGCCACACAGCCATACATAAATGCCCACGTAAAAGAGACTTTTCCTGGTATCCTTAAGATAAATCATCCATTTGGCCCTATTTTTCTGCTAATTGCACAATGTCAGCCGGGAGATGGCCGATGGCTACAGGTTTTAGTTTTTTTTATTTTTCCTCCTCTTACCGGAATTACAATTAAAATGGAAATTATGTACATAAATAGGCAAGCGAGAAAGAGGAAAGGACTGGGTGAAGCAGATGGTAGCGGAGAGAATTTAGTATCAGTGAAATGAAGTGAAAATGCACGAAAGCAAATTGTGCATTTTACGATGAAAATGAAAATGAAAACGAAGAATTTTTAAAATGAATTAAGGCGTAGTGGGAATTAGTTCAATTTGGACTTCTTGGTAAAAGGATGATTTAATGTAAGGCTGCGAGAGAAATTTTACTCTTCCCATTTTTAATTATGTGCAGGTTTATTAATAAGTTAAAGTTAAATTAAGGCGAGTGTGCCGTGAGGTAGAAATAGCGTACATACGCACATACAAAGGCTGTGGGGAAGATGTTATGGAAATTCCATCCTATCGTCTTTAAAATCTGCGGGAAAAAAAGTTATGACAAGATTATTAGTAAACCGGATTAATTCCTATCGGACAATGTCTGTCCGGGCAAAAATTGTCGCTGTGCCGAAAGTCGTCGTTTTGATAGATTAAAAAGCAGCCCTGAGCGCCTACAGTTCACCACTGTCTTGGGGAAGCTTGCAACTCTCGCGATTTTCGCCTTGGCCTCAAGAACTGAACAAAAAGCGTACCTACCCAGGAGTTGTGTGCATTTAGTCAAACGATCGCCTACCATTTCTCTGCTTACAGAAACTAACTCAAGCGTGATCAGTACCCCATATTGATCGGTCATACCGTTTTTTTAACAATCGATAAGCGCCGAATCACACACTGAGTAAGAAAGAGGAAAAAAAGGTAAAATTATATTTTATTAAAAAGAGCTGCCATACATTTTAAGTTTTGAGCTCAAACCGAATATAATTAAAACAAAATTAAGTTTTTCGTGTCTTAATTTATTTTTTATCGATTTTTCGATATCAGTTCGAAGTCAACTTCGGGACTGCAACTTCAATCCAAAAAGTTCCGCCTATTACTGTCAACGCGCATGCAAAGTGAGAATAAACGATAAGAGAGGAATTTATAATAAACCAAAACAATTAAAAACTAGAGGTGTATAACTCAACCTCAATAGAGAAAAGCTCAGTCTGAGCCAAGGCGAATTCATATCAGGTGAAGTTGATCATGCAGCTGATTGAATTCGCTTGGGGAACGTTAAGTCGAAATGATGCGTTTGTTGTAAATCACACTGTCATCGTGCGTATAATTTGTTAGTGTAAATTTTTGTTTTTGCACTTGTAACACCACCCGATATTAAATTGCCTTGGTCTGAGCCCTTAGCTCTGAGTGGTGGATCTATTTGTTGCTCTCACAATGAAAATTTAGAAAACTTGCGTAACTTTCTATAGAACCCCGATTTATTTTGATTATTATGCATTTCTCTCTCATTAAATTCTCCATACCAAATTTGAGCGCATTTGCCAAATGATTTAATAAAATGTCGAATGGTTTGATTTTTGTAATAAGAGGGATGCTCTAGAAATCCATAAAGCGTTCCGCCTGCCTGATCATTGCAGTGCTTTCCAAGCGGAGCTTGCGGTAATAAAAGAGACTACTGAATGACCAAGACCGAAAGGAGTTAGAATTGAAATATGTTCGCCTGCTCAGAAAGCCAGACAGTTCTGAAAACGTTTGACTTGGTCAATCCCATATCCAAGATTGTAGCAGACTGTCAGAGATATATCAAAGAGAAGACTGTACCTGGACAAAGTAATTTACAAGGCAACAAGAAAGCAGACGAGCTTGCCAGGAAGGGCACTTCCGCTCAACTTTCGCCAACCTGGAAGGGCTTAGGCAAGCCGCTCGCTCTCAGCAGTAGGCAAGGCCTATCCTTTACCATGAAACCACATAACTATCGATAACCATCCGGGTAGACTAACTCTAAAACATCGACTGTGCGAGGAGGAGCAGAAAATGCATGGGGTCAGATTCCTTCGAGGACTTTGTGACCTACATAGCTGGGTTGAAGACGCGGCAATTGCTTAGATTTGTAGACACCAAGCGATGGTTGAAATAGAAGGAAACGGAGATTCAATGCAAATACAATCAACTCTTATAAACAGTCTGCAGTTTCTTCAAATGAGTAGTTTTAATAAAACTTTATTTACGTTTAAAGCTCTAATATAATTCGAGTTAATTTTTTAAAAATTTTTACATTAATTGTAAATTCGCACGAAGTCATATTTTTTAAACATGAAGACAATTTTGAAGACTTTCGATGACAATAATGTGGATCGCAAAGTATTGGCAAATGTTGTATACATTTACATTTCGAGAAAGCATGTAAAACACGAGAAACGTATGGACATTATATTTGAAAACAAGGCAAGACAAGAATAAATACAATTCAAAGTTAAAAGTGCAAACTAATAATGCGAGAGAAAATCGCGTGCTATCGAAAATAGATCATCGGGCATAAAAATTTCATTCACATCGAAGTAGCGACAAACTTCGATTTGAACCCAAGATACGACTGATTTATTAGGGCCCTTTGGCTATTGCACTTTTTTAATAAACTTACTTAAAATCTCATAAATTTGATTTAGTTTTGATTAGACTCCATAAAAATAGCTTTGATCTGAATTACGATGTTCGATGTACGCATTTTTGTATTTTTTTCACCGAAACCTTTTATTAGACTCCCATCCACATAAATCACTTGAACAAATTTTATATAAAAATCTAGACGTTAGCGGTGGGTGTGGCTTACAGCACATTAGCTTCCAATTCCCTCGATAGGTGAGTCATATAGTGGGGGCACTAATGTGCAAAATTTGGTGTTAAAAGGTTCATCCGTTTCTGCGAAATTGAATTTTGTCCACCTCTCCCAACAAAGGCGACCTTATACCTAAAGTGAGGTGGCCACACCCCTTTTTCAAAACTTTGATATTACGCTAAATTATTTACTAAAATATCGACAATATCTAGTACAGTTACAAAAATATCGAAATTTTTTGGGTTTTTCTAAATTGCCTTTTCATGAGTGCTGGCGCCGATGGGGATGATTTTTGACCATTTTTTACCATTTTCGAAACTAGACTTATTGGCTTGAAATGCAAAGGGATTAATGAATTCTAGTACCACAACCATTTCCAAAAAATTTTCATTCCTCTACAATGCAATCCTGTGCAACAACTAATTTTAGCAAAACATTCTAAAAAACCTGCGGTCATGATTTTGTTGATAGTTTTTATTAACATTAGTAGCAGGCTTTTACTTTTTTTGGATTGGCTCTAGTTCTTGAGATAAACGAAACTTCAGAAATTAATGAATAAAAAGTATATGACCCAGTTCCGTGGCCTCCAGTACGCGTGGACTTGAAGATGGTGAATTTTTTATCGGGCCAACAAAGTGGGTATACTAAATACCCCTGTTTTATATGTTTATGGGACAGTCGTGCAAGAAATGAACATTGGATTAGAAAGGACTGGCCGGTGAGAGAAAATATGGAGGTAGGAACAGCAAATGTGGTTCATGACCAACTGATAAGCCGAGAAAAAATCATTCTTCCACCACTTCACATCAAGCTTGGGCTAATGAAACAGTTCATCAAAGCCCCTGATAAGACAGGTTACTGTTTCGAATATGTGTGCAAAAAATTTCCAGTCCTTAGTATGGAAAAATTAAAAGCAGAAGTCTTCGATGGTCCTCAAATTAGTACCCTTCTAAAAGACACTGAATTCTTAAACCATATGTCACAAATTGAATCTGAAGCCTGGCTAAGCTTTGTTAATGTAGTCAAACATTTTTTGGGAAATCATAAATCACCAGACTATACAAAACTAGTTGCTGATAAACTGCTTAATTTTCGCAAACTAGGAGCTAAAATGAGCATTAAATTACATTATTTACATAGTCATTTGGACAAATTCCCGGACAATCTAGGCGATTACAGTGAGGAACAAGGTGAACGGTTCCACCAGGACATAAAAATAACGGAAGAAAGACACCAAGGTCGATGGGACGACCACATGACGGCAGACTACTGCTGGAACTTAATACGGGATTGTCCTGAGCAACGACATCATAGGAGGTACTACAGAACAAGTTTTTTGTAATTTTTTTTTTTATTATTTTTTTATTTTTGTATTATTTTTATACACGCGCGCAATAAAAATATAATTTAAATCCATATTGGTATTTTTAATTAGGTTTTTTTCGTGAAATATTTAAAAGTCTTTATCTGAAAAACTAGAGCCAATTCGACAAAACTAATATTATTTTCGTAATCAGCGCCCCCAAATTACCCTAAATCGACTTAAAAATCTCCGACCGCAAAATTTTGTTCCGCAGTGTTATTTGTTATAAACAATCGTTATGTGAACAAAGGGCCCGTTTCTTTGTAACCTAGATGCTAAAGAACACTAGGTAGGATAACGAACTGCATGTAAAGCAACAACACTAACTTGGAAAAAAATGCGAGTTGAGCTAACTCGGTAAACTGATATCCGACCTGAATTGTAGTGATGGGAAGGGAAAAAACTACGCTATTGTGAATTAGCCCTAAGAAAATACAAGGGAAATTTAGATTTAAGACCTAATTCATTTAAATTTGCACAGTATTTTTAACTATATAAATACATCAATCTAAAAATTGTTTGCGCAAGTATTTTCCGTTTTTAGAAAGCACTAAATAAAACGCACCTTTCATGAAAGATCCCAACAGGGTTGCTTTTGTAACTAAAGGAAGTTTTATCCGAGTTATCGATACTCTCGGAACGAAAACATAGTGCTTGCCACAATTCGAAACTAGCTCCCTCAGAATCGTAAGTCATATCTTTCACACGGCATCACTGTCGAAACTGATCAATTCCTGTGCGGAGGAGAGTGATAATTTCCAATTTGCTTTCGGCTTTGAAATGTCCGTACTTCGAAAGTGAACGAATATGTCCTTACAAACACTTCACAGAATACTTACAAACACACGCACATGCATACACACACACACACACTTAAATGAATAATTACAAATGCATAGAAACAAATGGAGCTACAGCAAAGTGACGCCAAAAAATCGGGACCACTGGTGCAACGGCACTTGATGGCGGCGCCACAATGTATCATTTCGTGCGCTACATTGCGACGTTGACAGCACAGTTTACTTTAAAATGTTAAAATGTTAAAACAAAAAAATAAGCAAAAACCTCGAACAAACAAAATATTAAAAAATAAATTGAGAGATGTGGAAAAAAATAGACTGCACGCTTCTGCGGAAGTGCGAATGTCACTATTGAAAGCGACCCGGTGGCGGAAGCGGAAAACGGTGCAACGCGAGTACGTACTGAAAAATTTAATGAATTGCAGCGTTGCCAGATTTTTATGCTGCACAAGTATGTAGTAGAAATTTCTACATTGCATTTTTTGCTTCATTTTTGTTCTTTTTTTTTGTTGGTTAGAGCGCCGAAATTTATTATGTCTGTCCTGAGTACGAGTGTGTGTGTAAGTGCACTCATAGCTGTTGGCGCCGATTTACAATAAAACAACTGACAGTTACATAACTACAACAACAATGAAGGCAATAAAATGTGGAGCATAAAAATGCAGAGAAAAAATGTAGCATTTAATTGCCAACAAGCAGCAAACAGAATTTCAATCGCAAAAGCCAAAAAAAAAAAAACACAAATACAAAAAATACGCACGCAAAGAGCGATATTACGGTATTCTCGAAAAAAACAATACGAAAAAAAACTAATAAATCAAAAATAGAAATAAAAGCATCAAATTTTTGCACACATTTCACCAGCTCAGCGTATTTGCATAAATTGAATGATTTTCATTTTCATTTGCTGAAAAATTTGTGTCAGCGCGCATTCGTAAAAATATGAATTTAGCATTCATTTCACAATCTACTGGCACGTGAGTGATTATGAAATATGTATGCCATAATAAAAACAAACAAACAAAAAAAAACAAAAACAACATTAATATTTTTCAGCTGCACTACTAAAAATGGTTTATTATTTAAGTGATGACCCAATTTTTACGTGTCTGTCGAATTGACAGCTGCAGTTTCTAAAAACTTAATTCTTTTCATATTTTAATGCTGACAATCGCTAAATCATTTTTAATTATTTTTTCCATCCATATTTTGTTTGTTTGTGAAACCGAAGCGCATTTGCGCAAAGCCAATTTATACACACACATAACAAATTTTTTAATTGGCACGGAAATGAATTTTTCAAATGGTTAAATTAGTTTTTCGCAACTGTTGCAATTTCATCGAATCAGTGAGTCGCGGGATTAAGGATTTTAGTTTTATAATGCTCGATTATTTGTTACAGGCAAATTCAGTGGAAGAATATTTCTTTGTAGTGGTGCGTTATGTAATAAAACCAACGGTTATCCTCCTACGCCCTACCGACACGAGATCGTTTGTTTTATTTTTTTTGTGCCGAGTTTTCGAAAGGCAAGAATTTGCTAAGCGGCGAGATCCAAAATTGCTTAACTACAGCAAAACAAAATTTCATCTGGCGATGATTTAATATATAAACTGCAAGAATATTTTACCGTCGATAATTACAGTACAGTTTGTTGTATGGTGAAAAGCGAATCCGAAATATCACATGTGCTGAAAAGACGACTGAAATCTTGACCCAAATAACGGAAAAGTTCATGTAATACGAAATTGGTCTTTCAATGTTTTAACTAAACAGATTTAAAGTGTATTGGGACTCGAGAAGGACTATTAACCCCCATATGCTGATACGCTGAAAAAACTCACCACACTGACAGTTGTCAGGTTAAGTTCGGCAAGGAGAAACGTACTTGCAATCGAACCACTGTAGCCGAGTGTGTAGCGTGTGCGCGCTTCATTCGGTGGGTCCCAGGTTTAAATCCTGACCAGGACAAGTAACACCAAAAAAGTTTTTTCTAATAGCGGTCGCCCCTCGGCAGGCAATACAAAATCTCCGAGTATATTTCTGCCATGAAAAAACTTCTCACAAAAAAACATTCGCCGCTCGGAGTTGGCGTAGAACTGTAGATCCCTCAATTTGTGTTACAAACATCAAGCTATGGTGTAACCGGCAATTTATTGTTATTTAAATTATTATTTATGTTATTATTATTATTATTATTATTATTATTATTATTATTATTATTATTATTATTATTATTATTATCATTATTGTTATTATTATTATTATTATTATTACTATTTATATTATTATTTATATGATCACTATTATTATTATTATTATTATAGCTCATTTCTTCCATATACTATAAACAAAATTTTCTAACTTTTTACAAAATTCACAAAACTTCAGCAAGCTTCAAAAAGTTGTCATCAAATCTTCATCCCTTTCAATCAGAGTTTTTTAACACAATAATATTTATTTGCGAGCTCAAGGCCAGTGTATAAGGAAAAGTAAATTGGAAAATTGCCCAGCAAGTCGTAGAGTTGTGAATTCGAATGCCGGTGGAGTCATGAAAGAAATCTAATGAGGAAATGTAGTCATCTCCGAAATAGCTATAATTTCTACCACTCCTGACTGTTGTTGTCTTTTTTTCCAATATACTTTTCCTTATACACTGGCCTTGAGCTCACAAATTAATATTATCGTTTAATAAAAAACAGGCCGAAAAAATAATAAACATATCAGTAATTTTTAAAAACTTTTCGGGTATGCAAATTTATACTCAGTTTAAGTCTGATATAACTGAAAATTTAGGGTTATTTTTATCATTTGTTTTTCTAGTGGTGTTAGACATTTTCCTCTACATAAAGAGTATTAAAACTTTTTTTGTGTGGAAGAAAATGCGAAAAAGATTATCAAAAATCAGCTCAAATTTCAGTCCCCTGAAACTTACAGTTTATAACATATATTGAAATTGAATTGGCTACATATATGTACATCGACCTCAGTAAAGCTTTTGAAAAACTATTTCACCCTTTCTGCTCTTACTAAAAATACTTTTCAAATAAATATTTCTATACATTTATCATTTGACATCAGTAGTGTAATGTTTCATTAATTTAAATTTGAATTTATTAGATTTTATTTTACAACCGGTTCTAACCCTATTAAGATATTTTCGAAATTATGATTTCTCAAAACTCTTTAACTTATCACCAATATGGTAATTCTGTTAGTCTTATTAGTTAAATTCAATTACCCATTTTACACAGGTGGCAACTCTCTTCAAAACAATAATAATTCAGTTCATTAATATTTGAATACTTCAGTTACCTTATTAATTGAGAGTAGGGTACTTTTTGTAACAGGTGGCAACCCTATGTGAAGACAAAAGTATTTTCTTATAAAGTCTTCCATTTTACATCAATATTTGTGGGCATACGTCAAACAAACTATTAATTGAGTGAACTTCTTTTTAACAGGTGGCAACCCTATATAAAGATATTTTTAAGAAACGCTTTCCTAAACATTTTGTGTACCCCTGTTTCATTATTAATTTAATTTAATTAAATTTTTAAAGCAGAGATGTCGTCCCCCTTTTAAAATATCGGAATTAAGATTCTTCACAACTTTTTCCTTTGACACTAATATAGAAAAATTTCAGAAGTTAACTTCTTAGTTTTTGTTTTTCTTCTTCAAAAATATATTATCATAAAACTCTTTCTTTTTACACCAGTATTGTCATTTTTAATTTATATTATGAATTCCTTTGTATTCAACTTTTTAAACAGTTGGTAACCCTGTTGATAAAGAATTTCAAAATAATCTTAATATTTTTCGTTTGCTGCCCATTTTACAGTATTTAATTTAACTTATTAATTGAATTGGTTTTAACTTTTTAAATAGGTGGCAACTCTATGACTTTATCCAAATGCGCGCAGCCGCTTATGGGTGAAAATTTAGCCGTGGCATTTAACGCAACCATCTCCCAAGTTACATTAAAAATTTCACTTAATAAAATAAATGAATAATCCGAGAAGAAACTGTTCATTTATTAATAAAACAAAAAAACATTGGCTGTCCGATACTAAATGTAAACTTCTGGGACCGCCTTCCCATTCCTCATATTTTCCAAGCTAGCAAAATTCATAGGCATCTGTTACATATCCGCCAGAAGCTTTAAGGGAAGTTTCACTCTGCCTTATGGACAAATTTCAATAAGAATAATTTTGTACTTTCCCCTTTTGGTCTGAGCATGTGTGGCAAAAGTAATTTAACCCCTCACCTACTGATTCTGCCACCTCCAGCAGTCTTTTGGTGAGTTCATCCGTATGACTTTTACAGAAGTCCCACTGTTCATACTGCCTACAGGGTTTATTTCAGTTAGGAGAACTCGGTCCTTTCCTTCACATTTGTTATTTCGTTATTTTCTCTGAGAGTTATTCTCATCTTCTCTTTGCTAATTAAGGTATGAGCTGAGATCACAAATATTACATATTTTAGTATATATCTACTCTCAATTATCACACTCTGAAAATGACAAGTATATTGGTCCAAGTTTTCACTAAAGATTTGTACTCCTACAATCGAATTTGTAGGCCACAAAGCGGCTACGCTACACTTAATGATAGTCAGTAGACCAAAAATTAACCCCTTCAGGAGGAAACCAGGCTGCGAATCTATCGCTATACCGCGAATAATAAATAGCCAAAGCTTCCTCTTTCCGTAAAAAAATAAACAATGCTAATTCACTCTTTATTAACTTGACGCAAAAAACACAATCGAATCACATCTTTGTCACACTCTGCACATCTGTGAACTCATTTATCAATTGTGACAAAGAACCACTTTAGCTTTCGCGCTCATCTCATTCATCCAATCTCTGTTTGCCAGATCAAGTATGTAGTTACTCTTTCTGTCATTTACAATCGTAGTCCTATGAGACATTCATCTTCATCATCTTGAGCGCATAAAAACTATTTTTGCATTTAAATTGGTAATTAATGCTCTTGACTGAATAACCATCGGAGTGAAAGCGGCGAATGAATAGGAAAATATAAAAGAAATTGAATAACAAGCGTCAAGTGGGGATAAATAACAATAGCGAAAAATAGCGAAATGGTAAACAAAGTGACATCTCACGGAAACGGAAGCAATCAGCTGCAAGTGAAGGAGAAGACTAGCGGCAAATGGAAAAAATTGGAGTTTGAAAGATGTGGAGAGTGAGCGGGAAAGGAGATTGCACATATAATAAATCTGTCAAATTTTCTGGAGTGAGACATTCGAACTGAGTTCGTCGAAGTCAATTATAGTCAGCTTTCCAATTGTTAATAAGAGTGTTTTGTCAGTTGTAAAGTACTGAACACCAAGAATAAACTGATGAAAAGCGGAGAAAGGGCAGTCAGTAATATAATGGTAATAACTTTCAGACGACAATTAACAGTTGATAGCGATTTAATAAAAATATCTATGGGAGATGAAATATGAAATCAAAATTGAACGGTTGACCGGTTAGGGATGACTGAAAGCTACAAATGGTTATTTTATTTGCCCAGTCTTACCTCGCTGTGGAAATCTTTACGTCTACATGGACCGCTTGGCTCTTATACACTCCTTCCCTAACTTCCCTTAAATTTAAGCCATTGTGTGTTCTAAACAAAGCGCAGAATAATTAGGGCACTAACAGTCACATTTTGCTAGAACGGGATAGTTGCAAACGTTGTGTTCTACACTTTCGCCCTTTCATTAATCCCCACAACTGCGGCAAAAATCATTGGATTGGTAACCCGATCTGGGACTTACTTGATGTTTTCATTTTCAATGAAAACCGATCTTAGTCGGAGCTTACATGAAAATAAAGGGATGCCTACCTTCTGGTCAGCGTTTACCAAAGTTAATTCGGTCTAGCTTTCTAGCCAGCTAATCTGCGGCATAATTTCTTGCGATAAGCCAGTGATTAGGGACCCAAACTCTTAACTTGCTTTACTTCTGAGCGAGCTCTTTGAGACTCTCGTGAAACCGACTAGTTACTTTTAAAACTTTGATGGCAGCTTGGCTGTCAGAAGTGACGTATGTTTAGAGTGCTTAAGCAAAAATCGGCCACCATTTCAGGAAAGACGCTACAGTGGTCGAGTTGACGCAGGTTCAGGTTTAGTGAGAGTTCGCTCAAGTTAATCCCACTACCTATCCTGCCGTCTAGCTTAGAACCAAGTTCGTGACCTCTCTCCATTCCACTCCCTTTCTGAGATACGTGGGAGAACTTGTTCCCAGAACAGAGTAGAGAAGTGTATTCGTGACTACATCGAGAGTTAATTTGTGACCAAATCTTTGACCTGTGCCGATCTTCAATGTTTCAGTTCTTGTAGAGATTTATGTCTAAAATCATCGCCAGGTACATCACTCGGACTGAGAGTGAAAGTTCTACCACATTTAAAGAGGATGGTTCGAAATATGATACTTTATATTTTCTAGTAAAAATTACCATATCGTTCTTGGAAGAGTTCACACAAACTCCTCTCTCCCTAGACCATAAGAGATTGAGGGTTTCTTTTATATTTCTGTTGTCTTCCCGCTGCTATCAATCGTCATCAAATACGATCAGACAATGTATAGTGGTGTATGCGAAGAATATGGAATATTGAAACGGTAAGTTTCATTAATTAATTAATTTATATTTAAATTTTTTAGGCAAGTGGCAACCCACTTTTTACATAATTTCTAAACCAAGTTTTCTTAACCCTCTTTTGTTTCACAATTTACACCAGTATTGCAATATTTGATTTAACTTATTAACTAATTTGTAAGACAGGTGGCAACTCTTGCCAAAATTGTTTTAGAAATTGAGATTTACTTAACCTTTTACTTTCGACCCATAATTGTAATACTTCATTTACCTTATTAAGTTGAAAGAATTTTATTTATTTGTGACAAATATGTGGCAACTCTCTTCAGAGATATTATAAAAATAAGCTTAAGGGTTTTAACTCTTTCATTTGCACCGATATTGTATTATTTCAAATAATTAAATTTTATTGAATTTGTAATCAGGTGGCAACCCTCTTAAAAATATTTTTGAAATAAAATTTTCTTAAAATTCACTGCAAAATTTTATTTATTTTATTCATTTGCTTTAGCTTTTTAACATGTGGCAACTCTCTTTAAAAAAATATCTTATATTTTTATCCACGTTATATACTACTTATTTATGTGCCATATTTTTTCTCATATTAATAGTAGGATTATATTTATCGAAAATGCATTTTCTTTATGTTTTGAAATTGACAGAGATGCCCTCGAGATTACTTCATGCAAAAAAGGCGCTTCCAAATACATAAATATATATATAAATATATATATGTATGTATAATATAAATTTATTATTTTTTGGAATCATTCTTCCCCATACAGGTAATCCGTAATACAATTGCAATATACAAAAAAATTTCTTGCAAATTCGAGTACACAGTAGTTATCCTCTCATTAAATAAAAATTAGAAAATGAAAATGAAAAGAGAAAAACGTACCAAAAATCTTGCATCGTGATTTAAGTTCAAAAAACCAGGGCCACTCGAAGCTTCGTGTATCTTCAAAGCTAAATTACAACTGAAGTGTGTGTTGGATATTAGTTTTCAAATCTTTCATTTAAATGCCAACAAGACATGAATAATAATGTTACAATATTGCCGCTCCACGTCGTCACTTGGCTGCTCGCCCCACAGTTGACTTTGAGTTTCTTCTTCACATCCCTGCTCATCATCATCCACAAACCATCAGCTTTCATCAACCAACAATCTTCTTTTCAAACTCATCGCTTCTATATATTTAGTCATTATGTTTTTATGTCCCTACACATTTCATTTTTTCTATGCTATGTAAATGTGCCATGTACATATTTTGTAGTCTTCGCCGCTTCTGCTGCCATGAGCCTACTTTTAGGCGTAACAGCCGTTGATTTGTAAATTTCATTTTGGTGATAAAACATTTAAATGTGTCCGAGCATGTAATTTATCTTCTAGTCGTCGGTGGCTTGAGGAGCGAGCGTGAAAAAGTTCAAGTAGCGATATCTTGTTAGTTAGCATTGATTAATGGTTGGTCATTATTTAAGCGAACGAGAAGATGGGGGACGAAGTGAAAACTGTATTTTGTATATGGGAGAGAGATATGTAGAAGATTTCGAAAATGTAAATTAAATGCAATTAAATATTATCTGTTTTTCATACTTTCAGATGTCTGCGATTTCATATCTCATTTTTCAACTTTCCTGTTGCATATTTAAAATCACGCTGGTTATTATTAGAGAAGAATACCCTTTTGCTTAATTAATTCATTTATCTTTGCTTGGCTCTGACCACTCATATACCAAAACTCCCACTTGAACATGGAGAGCGATCTGGCGGATTCATACAGCAACTTTCATAGAGCGAAACTCACGGGCTCCCGAGACATTGTAGCACACCAGGGATAAGGAACCGGATTATAAGAAAAGTGTCGCATTGAATGAAGACTACGGAGTTGACTGATCTTTTCGAACTAAATATCTTTCTTCTCGTGGAAATATTAATGGTTAGTTAATATTTTCTTTAACTGGTCAATTCAGTAAAAGATCGCTAATTTCTTGGATATAAAAGATGTGTTTTAAGGGGGGTCTGCACTCTATCTGATGTGATTATTTTTCTATGGAACCACCCAGAATATGTTGCAGTCTGTGGAGTTTCGTCTAAATCAAAGGTATCACTGCACAAATCGAAATTTATAGCCCCATGCTGATAAACTGACAAAGCTCACCAACCTGACTGTTGTCATGTTTACTGCGCCTAAAAATAGTGTCAGTTCGTTGTCACGTACGTAATAGAACAAAACAATGAGAATGACTGTTGTCATCATTAGAGGGCTGAAAACTTTTTTTGCTGCATAGTTTTAGGTGCAGTAAACTTGGAAGCTATCAGATTGATGAGTTTTTTCAGAGTATCATAGTATAGATATTTTTGTGATGAGATAGAACGTACCAAAGTTGGATCCATATAAAGGAAATAAAGGCCTTACTTTAAGGGTATAAATGTAACCAGCAGGTCTCGGTTTTTACCGCCAGAGAAACCGTTAGTTTTATTTAAAACTTTTATTACTAGCGTGTTGTTCTATTCACAAAGATGTTCACTCAGTATTTTGTTCCACCCATGTAAAACAACATGGGTGCAAAGACACGACGCGAATTTGGTATTGATCGTCGAAGCTCTGTTGAAACTGAGCAGCCTAAAGAACGAGAAAATAGTGGGAAAAGCCACGATCCTATTGCATTTTGTGTGATATCATTTGATACGCCAATATTTAATATTCCTTTTATTCGTTCAATATAATATTACAGAAAGAAACTATAGTTTGGAAAAGACTTCAAGGAGGCAAACACTTCAGGTTTATGGTTGCAAAATCTCAGACATGCCATTGAACTCGACATAGATACCTTCGAAGATTGACTACTGCAAGGCTTCTCTAAATCTTCCTCTGCCAGATATTCTCAGTTATTTTCTAAAGGCCTGTTTTTCCACAAAAAATGTTTTAAATGGTTCCCCATTGCCAAAATTAATCGAATTAGAAAGGAAGTCCAGTAAATTCTATACATAGTAAGCGCTGAAGAAGAAGTCATCGAAGATAAACAAAACCACTTATTGCAAGTAGGGATAATGAGAAAACAATCAATCATATGGTTAGTGTGACCGAGCCGTTGAATGCTGGGCTAGCAACTGTTGATTCAAACCGTGGTGAAGTCAAGGAAGGAAGTAGTCTGTCTGATGAGGCGATATGGTGATCTCCGAAATAGCAGCTATCAATTCTACCATTTTGAAAAATTGTTGCTTTTTCATATTATTCCCTGATAAAAACTAGCCACGACCTCAATAAAGTTAACCAAATCCCTATCTAAGAGGAAAATAATATAATAAAACTACTTATAGTTGGTATTTTTATAAGACTCTTATCGATTTTATACAATATACATCTTATACATAGCTCTCAATATTTACATGAATTCCGAAAATAGCATTTATTACAATATTTTAAACTGTTACTAAAAATTTCTTAGATGCGACTATTCTATGACTTAATGTTAAGTAACCCTCTGCTTGAAGCCAGGATCCTTCTTCACTTCGGTGAGCCGGTAAGGTATCTAAGGCTTAGCAGTCAATCAACCCAGTCGCAATAAATAACTAATTGAATAGCAGCCCTATTCTCATGCCAAAGATAAAGCTCATCGCATGATTATCGTCGTATATAGTACGCCTATAATTATGCCGCAGGAACTTAAATCTACACTCTCTAATGATAACAACTGTCATTGTTACTACTTACGTGACAACGACGAAACAAACAAAGCAATACTTTTCTTCTGGGGCATATTTTTGTGTGCAGTAGTCGAGCATTGGGATTTGTCATAGCGTGGGGATAAAGCTGTAATGGAAAAGTGCAAATCTGTTCCGAGTGGTGGGAATACAACATATGACTAAACCAATTCTGTGTATGAACTTCAAATCGCATAGTAACATATTAAATCCGTAGGCCGCCAGAATTGACAAAATGTCCTACAATACCCACCACTTCTTCTTTTACCTATTATACGTAAATAATTTGACGTCATAAGCGCCCTAACCGAGACCACTTGAAAAGGCTAAACAAGCAAAATAAAAAGTTTGAAAAGGCTAAATCAAAATTTATTTCATAAAAAATTATATAAAACTTACGTCAGTTGTCCCGATTTGAAAATACCTCCAAAAATTTAGTCGTCAATAAATAAAACTAGTTTTTAAAAAACTCAACAATAATTCTTGAACTTAAAGCCAGCTATAAGCATTTGGAAAAAAGACAACAACAGTCAGAGCAGTACAAATATAGCCGCTATTTCGGAGATCAGCGTAACTCCCCATCAGATTTCTTTTATAGCACCACCAACCTCCGACGTAGCCAATGATCCACAGCGGGCTTGTGAACTGCTACTCGTATTGATGTTCCCCTTTTTCCTTATATCCCATCAAAATTAATATATATTTAAAACAATAAAACTAAAAAAAATACCTCAGCTGGTGGAATAGTTTAAGCTGAAAGTCTGCCCAAAAATATTAAAAAAAAAAATCGTTAACAAAATCTTAATAATGAGATATTTGATGCTATTTTAAAGTTTAAAAAAACCTTCAATAACTTCGCCAAAAACTTAACCGTTTAGGACTTACATGTAAGGTATCATTGGATAGGCAGTTGCCCACCCTTTTTATTCCTTTTCAAACAAGCTCACTCACATTAAAATTCTTTTTCGCTAATCTCAATATTTTGATTCCGTTGAACAAATATTTTAATATTTTTAAACTGATCCGAGAGAATTGAACCGTTTTATCATCTTAGGTGGCTTCTTTTACATATTTACATATTTAAAAAAACTACTTTTGTGTATAAAAAAGATCAAGTTTTGGAAATATTTTCAAATCGGTCCAGCTTACATAAATCTGCTTAAAATTTTTTGTTGAAGTCTTAAAACAAATTAAATTTAATAATTCCGGTGGAAAATCGCAATTTTTTTTTATGAAGCACCCTAATGTGCATCCGCCTTAACGGAAATCTTGATAGTTTGACTAATTTGTAAAACAATCTATTGTGCTTTAATTATTTTAACCCCAATACTTCCCAAATTTCTTAAAACTTATACAAATGCCAGCACTGGACAGAGAAAATAATTTCTTAATCGCTGCTTCCAAATGAAAAAAGATAAATATCATGATAGTATTTTAAACTAAAATACGGTTGCTTCATATTCATTTTGATTTGTCAATTTTTCAATCAAAAATTAATTTGAAGAGTATTGATTTTGAAGATTCCCATTCATTCTACATACAATTTTACAAAGCATTTGAATATTTATTGCTTTTCTCCTTTCGCGTTTTAATAAATTTTAAATTCTCTCGTTCAACGCAAATGCCATTTAAATTCATTTGCAACTCACCACATTAGAAATTCTTATTAATTTAATATGCAAATTTGTTTTTATTCGATTTTCTATTAAACTTTGATACGTACAAAATCACAACTGAACTTGAAGAATGTGTCAACAAATGTTACACTTGAATAGAGTCATGAATTTTATATACGATTGATTATCTGATAATTAATTCAAATCTAACCTAGATTGTAGAGAGTTTTCAATCCAAAAAATAGCAAAATAAAATTGTCTGGCGCATATTATACGTGTACGTGTCTTTGTTTGTATTCTATGTAGTTTGCGCCCAAGAGCAGCTGTGAATGTTTAACAAGGCGTACTAAAGAATTTAAATCCATGATATACAATGCATAGAGTTGTTGATGTATTAAGACAATCCAACTGCTTGCGACTACCCAGTAGAGAATCAAGCACTCACTCACTCGGATATTCCACTTTTTTCGTCCACTAAAGAAATTTTTATTAACTAATGGCTCGAAACAAAGTCGAAGAGCAAATTGCTGAAATTCTTTTCGTTCTAAGTGAACTATTACAACAGACAGCTTTCGATTTTTCGAGATTATTTGGTAATCATTTTCCCGCGAGGAGCTCTGTGTCATGGTCGCCTCGTTCAATAGAGAAGCAATTTCTTGTTGCTGTAACAAAAACATAAAACATTCCCTATATAATTTTGGGGAATCCCGCTGAAGTGACAGTCTTTGGTCGGATATAAATCCGCGTCGTTCCGGTATCGAAGAATCGATTGTGGTGGGAACCGATTTCTCCTAAGGATCCCTTTCTCGCAAGCTTCTCGTATATCAAGAATATCATAAGGATTGCTAGCTTCTCGATGCTCGATTTTAAAAGCATACGCAGTACTCTTCTCGATAAATATTTCAACATTTTTCGAGAGAACTGCGATTCCCGAGTTTGTACCGAGAACTCGGTTTCTCGATTGTGCGAGCAGAAATCGAAAGCTCAGTTACAAAATGCCTTTGACCTAATAACCATCTGATATAAAGAATGTGAGCGCAGCGTCAATGATCGAGATGATACACTTCACGAGGAAATATAAACTCCCTTTTGTACCATCCCGTGAACTGGGGTAGAACTAACAATCGCAACCGCGGATAGGAATGTTGACTGGAAGCGAAACATTGCAAACCATTCTATTTCGGCAAGCGTTTACCTCCCTGCTAGAAACGGGGAGTAAACCCACTTTTGCTTCCTGGCTCTACACAGCTATGGTACTAGGACCCATTTAAGTCTAAGAGGTTCCAGCCAGCGCAACGCAAGACTTTCTTGCCATGATCAAACAATACAGATTCCATGTTCATCACGAGAGCACTAACCCATGCATCCACCAAATGCTTCCAATTAATTTTAAACCTTCCACCGATGGATCTGTATGTCAAATTCCTGGCCCGCTATTGTCCTACCAGGCTAAATGCGATTCAGCCGTTGAATGAGTTCAGATTCGGGCGCTCAAATGTACTGGCAACTCTGCCGAATAATCTAAAAAAACTGGATTTTATTACTCCTCTTCTCCGTTTGCACTACAAACCATCCCACGGGGGAAGAGAAAGTAGAGCTTGAGCCAGATGGTTCCAGGATGAAAGGGTAAGCAGCGGAATTCATTCCAGCAAAGTGAATCTCTGCTTTCGCCTACCGGATCACTGTAGCGTTTTTCAGGCAGAGTTAAATGCCATAATGGAGGCGCACAGTGTCCGTCCTGTTGAACGGCCTGTTCTATGTACTCTAACAGCCAAGCTGCTATTAAATTTCTAAAACCCAACGGAATAACGTCAGAAGGATCCAAAGAATGCAGAAGAGCTCTCCGCCTACTCGCAGCCAAATGCTTCGTGACGATTGTACGGGTCCCTAAGCACAGAGATATTACCGATAACTAAATGTCCCGCGAGTTTGCATGGACAATAATGAATATAACCGTTGTTGTTGTTTTAGTTGCTATACAAAGCCCTAGAAAGATCGGTTAAGTCGCTGAGTGCTGTCATCGATGTCATCTAACTAAAGGTTCAGGAAACGTGCTGTTTCGACGGAGTTGAAGCAGAGAGAAATATTCCGCAATTCTGTCAAAGACGTGTATGTATCTCAAACCTCCTGCAAACATAGTTTAAAGGTTGAACTCGGTGAATTCCAAGTTTTTCAAAAGGTTGACATAATGTTGACGACACGTAGAAAGTTGTTGGGATAACCGACAAACGATTTTCGTCGCAACTGCAGGAATGAGGAGGAAGTAGAGGCAACTTATAATCAGCGAACATTCTTGACTTTCTGGGCTACATAAAACGCACTCGATGGTTATTAGCCTGCCAAAGGAAGGAAGGAAATAAATGGCTTTCCCCAGTGGTGCCTTAATGGGGATTTAAGACTCGAGTTCTCATTCTCTTTGGTAATTTTTTACACAGATCATTTTGGGATTTTTCTGCGACTGTGATTGCATGATTACAGAGCATTTCGGACTGCTTTTGTTAGAGGCACCAGTTTATCGGCTCCTATGTTGGTCCATCAGGATGGTCTGTTAGGATGCAGATGCGACGCGCGTTCGGAACTCGTCGAATGAAAGCACGAAACAACGGCTACTGAATTTTTTTATTGAAAAAAATGCGCAACAATTATCAAAACTCATCGAAAATTTGTAGTGACTTGATACTTGAATTTTGTCATACTGGCATTCTATGGGCTAAAACAGTAGTTCTCTCCACTAGTGGTGTAGCATCAAGACGCACAATATAAAGTAAAGAAGTTTGGTCAAGCATTGAGTTACAAATATGACGCACGCGCCTTGTTTTTTCTGCTGAGTCGTCTAAGTGGAAAGCCGCCGTAGCCGAGTGTGTAGCGTTTACGCGCTTCATTCGGTGGGTCCCGGGTTCAAATCCTGGCCGGGGTAAGTAACATCTAAAATTATAGAAAAGTTTTTCTAATTACGGTTGCCTTCGGCAGGCATGGGCAAACCTCCGAGTGTATTTCTGCCATGAAAAAAACTGCTCACAAAAAATCATTCGCCGTTCGGAGTCGGCGTAAAACTGTTGGGCCCTCAATTTGTATTACAACATCAAGACGCACACCACAAATTGTAGGAGAAGTTCGGCCAAAATGGCTTGAGCAGTTATAGCGCCAACTAAGTAAGTAAGTAAGTAAAGGGGAAAGTTTGTTAAGCGTTGAGGTCCAAAATTGATCACTACCGAAAAAAAAAACTTCATCAGCTAAATATAATATATAAAATGCGTGAATATTATACCGTCGTCAATTATTAATTGAGAATGGATGGTACAGCTATTTTTACGGGGAAAAGTGGGTCTGAAATATCAAAAGGTTCATTTAATGCTGACAGTTGTCAAATAAAATTCGGCAATAAGAATTATGCTTGCAATAGATCCTGTGAATAGTTCAGCTATAAATATTATGTCTAACATTTCTCTACGGCGGGAAAGAGTATGAAGATTAAACCGAGAATCCCATCTAAGTAAAGTCTCTTACGGCAAAAAGTAAGAACTGTTTTTGAATTGGTTCCACCCGATCTATGTGAACTTTCGAACGGTATTCTAATATTGGTCTCACTAATGGTGTAAAAAGAGTCTTATATGCATATAATATAACACTTGAAATACAGGTTTTTGGTAATTGTTTAGATATGGACCTTTTCACAACTTACCACATAAAATATACTACGTAAAAGATTCTTTCACTGCAATTAGAAATAAGTCAAATGAATGGTTAAATGTAAATTTTCGGTTGCTATCTCCTAGAAATTGAAAATTACCACAAACAACGATGGGTTGCAGGTTTAATAATAAGACAAGTACGGCTTGGAGAAACGAGGCGCTTGCAGGGATGACAGCCTTACGGCAGAAGCAAAGTAGCATATTGTATAAATATTGCAAATAAAATAACAAAAATCAACAATGCTAATGAAAAGTAGAGAAAATGCAATTTATGTAGCAAATAAACGACACTACATGTGTGCGTGGGAATGCAAATACGGATGCATATGGATTTGGAACAACTACAATATAAAACGATGTAAGTAAAATAGCAATACTAACAACAACGGAAATAAAACAGCTGCTAAAGAAATATGCGAAAATTTACATTCAGCAAATGAAATAAAGTCAAATAAAACTAAGAATAGGGCGTAGAGAATGCAATGAATGCAAAAGAAAGTGAAGGCAAACTGAACAAGGATGCTTATTGGTACGGACGTCCACTATATTTTGCTAAGAGGGGAAATCACAAAAAAGTTACATAGCAATTTGATATATGACAACAAAACGACACTGCATTTTTGACGACTAATAAATCCGCTTTATCCTTTTTCATGTATGCATGCCAATATTTTAATCTAGCGCTCAATCTGAAATCATTCGCAGTGGATTCTTGCAACTTGTCACCTTCTAGCACACAGCACACAGCTGTCCGATGCTAAGCTGGTTGGTAGAACAGGTGAAGTGCTACAATCGATTAGCGCACAGGGTCGCAATACGTAGCTACATCATTAGCCATCAACAGCAGACTCTCTAACGCCGCAATCGAGAGCAGGCACGAGCCACCATCATTAATATTCGAAAGTATTCGTGAACTGTTCACCCTCATCCATAGTGAAAATAATACAGAAGGTAGCGCAGATTGTGGTACCGCTAAATCTATGGATATACTTACATTGCATTGCTCTGCAATATAAAAATGACATTTGAAACATAGGATTGATTTATTACACATAGCGCATAGAGAGTTTCACATTAGCTGTTTACCAATTTTGTTTGTGATTTATTTTATTTTGGTTTGACATTTGTGCTCACTTATCTTCAATTGTACGTTGTACTGTCCTACGTATTTAAAGCCTTACTCTTTCATATAGCCTCTCCTCCTCAAAGAACTTTTCAATCATCATTGACCGCTATTGGAATATCATTTTGATATTTGGCATGACTCGAGCTTTGAGCGCGGTACCTACCTATTGATAGTCAGTGTTCCGGCAATAGATAAACCTCAATTTTCTTACCGCTCAGTTATGCAAATTATTGAAGAACAGAAGGTGTTGGCCTATAAATAATGCATATAACTAAAGAGCTGAAATCATGTAATTTAAATATATAAGCCAGCTTGCTGGGAAATTGTAAAGTAAATTGTAAACTTCACTACAGAATATACAACTTTCTTGGTAATTGAAAAATCTTAGACGCAGAACTTTCTAATAAATATGATTTAGAGCGACCGACAGGGGAAGTGTCTTTTGAAGAGTTTAATCTTTGGCTACAACCCGGCTAAATGACGTTAATAATTTGCGTAGAGACTTCGGCGTAAGATCCCCTAAGAGATCTGTCTTCTCTGGGCAGCTTCAAATACCTGAATAGACGTTGGGCCTAAATGGGTCGCTTAACAAGCTCAAAGTCTTAAAACTCTAAAATTCTTGGTGGCAGCGAGTTCCATTCTCTTAATATATATCGTTGCATAGTGGACCGGTTCACCCTCGACCGGCTCACTTCTCCACTTAAATTAACTCAAGGAACGACAGATGGAAAACAGCGGTTGGAAGGCATAGCGCTAACTTGGCCACTGTTGAGTGCTATTCTGGAGCCTGGGTCTGTACAGCCTTAAGGTGTGTTCAGCTTCGAATGCATTGGAAATGGTTAATAGAGCTTATTAGGAATACAGAAGCATAAGTAAAGAGTGGAAATACCTTTGATTTCCTGTTAGCAAATGGGTCTAATATTAGTTCAATGAATACTGGCCGACAATCATGTCATGTGCAACTGCAAGGCTCTACTGATTCTTGGTGTATTTGGTTTGGATATTAGGACTGTCAACCGAGCTTCTTAAGATTAAATAGCGTAACTCTCAATTTGAGTACGTAGTTTTACAAGATGTAGTGTAATGTTAGCATAGTGTTACTGAATATCACATCAAATAAACTCCCTCGGAGCTGGTTGGAGGATAATGAGGTGAAAAGAAATCAGCACTTTCTCCTGAAATTTTCAACATTTGTATGGGTGGAGTGCAAAAAACGTAACTAGCAACTCTGAGGATCTTTCTGAATCTGACTTAATCCAAGAAAGCCAAATGGGAATCACTGGACCTTTGGACTTTAGGATACAACGTCAGTGCTATCGAATTTCACCTATTCATTGGAAACAACGTTGTAGTAAAGTGCAGATGCCATATCTTTAGGACCCGAAATATTAAACTCACCACAGGTATAACTTCTTAGAGTCTTAGCTCTATTGTAGAGACCAAACATAATCGTTATCAACAAATTATTGGCAAGAATTCGTTCAAATCAAAACCCGAATATATCGGTCTAATCCTTATGACATATGCCATACAAATCGGAGACTTTTTTATTTAGATAAAATTTTTGTTTCAAACCTTGCACGCATAATTGTAATTTTGTGATCTTTATTTTATTCGTTATTCTGGGATTTTTATTAAGATCAAAAAATTATCGTTTTTCTTGGATTTAAAATTTTTCGATCACATTTGGTCGATATTTTGTGATATTTTCTTTCGATCATAAATCATATTATTGTCATCGGTGACAAATTGGTTGGCGTTTATTATGATCGTAAAATTCTGAATACAAGAATAACGATTATTTTTGAGCGAAAAAATAAAAATCATTAAATAACGGTGAAATCAGGATTTTTTTTTTATAAAAATGATGACCGCTACGATAGCTTCTTCGGTGACATAAAAAGTATATTTCTTATCATTCTCTCCAACATGTGACAGCTGACAAAAAAGCATCGCGTATCTGAATTTAAAAGGAGCAGGACAAAAAAAATTCTAAGCTTATTGAGTATCCCTCCCATAGCTTTGCTCTAGGTACGCTCATGAAGTTGGATTCATATGAGTAATTTGAAAACTGTTGCAAAGTTAAGGACTGTGCCAATAGAAGACAATGAGCAAAATGGAAGTGCATTCATTATCGAGACAGTGAAGCCGGCTTGCCACATAAAGACTACAGATTTTTAAAGTAGGAGGATACATGTAGATATTTATATATGTATTGTTGATAAACATTTGTGCTTCTGCTATACAAAAATATGTAAGTAAATTAATACAATTTTCTAAACAATTTGACAAATAGCTTACATGCAACAACAACAACACCAACAACCGATAACAACGGCAATGAAGAAGACAAAAGTTTGCAACACAAATTGCACGAAGAGAAAGCAAAGAATTCACAAACTCACATATGCAAATATTAAAAATGCAAGAAAGCAGCAGGCAGGCATCCCTTCCTACTTGTGCTGGTGTCGATGTGGAAGGGCTATGAAAAAAATTTCGACTACAAATTTACAAATTGTTTACATCATCAGGCAGAGCAACAACAAGTGAAATTTGTTTGACAAATTGCTACTGCAAGCAACGACAACAACAGCAACAACAACAACGCTATCTTTCACAACTGGCTGGCAATGCAGCCGAGAAGCGAGTAAAATTCGAAATATAGTTTAAACAAAAGAAAATGCAGCACACAAACAGCAGAGCTTGCAATTGTTGATAGTGAAAACGAAGCGCAAACAAAAAAAAAAAAATTTACATGCGAAATGCGGTTGCACATGCGCACATCCATACAAATTTCTGTCGTATGCCCGAGTGCGATATGTGTGGCATTATGCAAGTGAGTGCAAATGAGTCCTTGAGCGTGGCTCAAAAATATAGGGCAGCAAAACGGCGGACTCCCAATGCTCGTATTGGGCGGGTGCTGCTGGAAATTAATGAGTGTCAACAGCTTTTGACAACAATACAGGAAATCAGAAATGGAAATAATTTGCGCAGAATTTTAACGAAGTACCTACTGTTTGGGAAAATGTTTATTAAGGAGTATGTGCGATGGTGGACGAGTAGGCGGCATAAATATAGAGAGATACGTAAAAAAAAAATTAAAGCGAAAAGCAGGCGTGCTGCTGTTGAAAATGAAGAACAAATAGTCGATGGAATAGCGGAAAATTACAGAGGCTCACTTGAGCATAAAAGTGGCTTCAATAATTTATTTAAGCTCAAAAATGAGCTAAATGTACTTGTGTAGTCTAATGAAATGTTTTGGCTTTTTGTAGCTTCCTTCACGTTAAGTAGAGTTCATCTGTCAAGTATTTAGTTTCTTTTTTAAGATTTTATAGTACTTACATTTTTTTTTAGTAACCTAACTGTTCGACAAAGAATTCTGATGGAAGGGACCAAAAAGTTTACATCGTAAAATAATTAATTCTTCTTTAGTTCAAATATGCCGGATGCGATAAAGAATTGTGTAGATAAAAATAAAATACCCAAATTAGATATCATCTTTCCCCTAAAATCTGGTTGTATGGGACCTTTTAGCACGAAATCTGAATAAGTAGGGTTCCCCAAAACATATCCTATATCTAAACTGTAACTTTGAAAATAATTCAGCCACATCAAAACATAATATACAATGACATTTGGGGTACACTTTTAAAAGAATCAGGCACCACAACAGTTTTAACGAACTTCGAACATCTCCTATAATTTATGGTGTGCGCCTTGATGTTGTAACACAAATTGATGCGCCTATAGTTTTGCCCCAACTCCGAACGGCAAATGATTTTTCTGATAATGTTGCGTATACGCCACGGTATGTATATCAAGATTTCGGAAAGAGCAGAAGACGATTTGATCACACCGCAGTATTTTTCCCCTTTAATTGAGCGTATGCATCGAAATTGTTGGTTCGAAAGCTTTCTTGTACAAAACGTATGCATGTTATGTGCCCTGTAAAAAGTAATAAAAAATTAGAGTATGCCTAAGATGTCTCTTTTTTGATGACGACCACAGGTAATGTATTAAGGACTTTGAGTTGAGGGTGTGCACCTAAAATTCAAAGTCTTAATAGAGAAGGTACCACTGCCCGGCTTATTGATGTCCTCGTGAAAGTAAAGGCTGGCATCACCAACATCCAGGAAACGAAATAAACGGGTCAAGGTAAGAAAGCCATTGAACCTTACGACGTCTACTACAGCTATCATGTAAAGGAGCGCAAGTTTGGTGTTGGATGTAGGCATCAATGAGAGATTCTTTAACATCTTGCTGGTTTGTGTTCTCACCCCCTCGGAAGTGAAGGACGATGTGATCAAAGATCACTTCTACGAGCGCTTGGTTTGGCGACTTCAATGTCAGGGTGGGTAAAGAAAGTATCTTTGGTCACAGTGTCGGAAAGTTCAGTTTCTACGACGAAACTTCCGCTAGTCGACTGAGACTGATACGTTGTCAGAGCTCGAAACCTGGTAATCTATAGCACCAGGTTTCAGCACAAGAAGATCCACTAACTCACGTAGCCGTCTCCAGCTCGAAAAACGCGAAATAAAATCGGTCATATTTCGATAGACGGGAGACATAGTTCCAGTTCTTGTTGCGACGAAAAGATGCGCATACGCTTATGTGCAGGAAATCGCAAAGCACTTCCCAGTAAACCGGGATTCGTGAGCATTAGGGACACATTTCTTGTTCTCTACGTACCGCCGTTGAGGGAGTTCTTGGATTCTCGGAAAACAACTGGTACAATAAGAAACGTCGCGCTTCCGCAGAAAAGAAAGACGCTGCCTACAAGTCCTCGCAACGATCGGGCGCAACACAAGCTGTATGAGAAACTATCGAGAATTGAGAAAGGAAGAGAGACGTTTTATACGAAGAAAGGAAAGCGAGGCCGAAGAGCGTGAATGCGAAGAGCTTGAGATGCTAGCTGACAGGAAAAGCGTCCGAAAATTTTATCAGAAGGTGTGGCGGCTTACGAAGGTTTTAATACCGGGGAAAATTCTTCCAAGGCTTTAATCAGCATAAGAAGAAGTCTCCTATATGCCGCGATGCTCGAATTTGATATCCCTGCAAAACCAATACGGCTATGTAAAATGGCACTGAGCACCACCAACAGCCCAAGCTCTCCGAGCCGTTTAGTACCAAACGAGGTTTCACGCCGAATGACTCCCTAGCGTGCGAATTCTTTAACATTATGTTGGAATAGATAATGCGAGCTGCAGAATGAAACCAGTTTGTAAAAGGAGTGTATAACTACTGGCGTATACCGATGACATCGACATAATTGGCCTCAACAATCGCGCCGCTAGTTCTGCCTTTCCCAAGCTGGATAAAGAAGCGATAGGAATGAGTCTGGAGGTAAAAGAGGGCAAATTCGCATGTTGGCTCCCGCGGCATGTTGGTGGTTAAAATTTCGAAAGAGTGAAAGGATTTGTTTATCTGGGACCCAGTATTAAAATCAACAGTAATGTTAACCTCGACATCCAACGTAGAATCTCTTTTGCCAACAAGTGCTACTTTGGGCTCTCGATGAACGAAATCCACACTCTATAAGCCGCTCAGCATGCCCGCGATATTGTACGCGGAAGAAGCATAGACGCTATCAACATCAGATGAGCTGATCCTTGGAGTAGAGAAAGATCGATAGGCTGTATGACCTTTATAGCGACATTGACATGTACAGCGAACTCAGATTCAGCGTCTACGCTGGGTGGACTATATTCTACGTAAGGAAGCAAACTCTCCTGCTATTTTCTCCTGCCCTGAAAGCCTTCGACGCAGTACACGCTGGTGGGGTAGCAGAGAAAGAGGAAAGTCTCCTCTACGCTGCAAAGACCAGGTGGAGAGAGCTTGGCTTCACTAGGTGTCTCCAGTTGGCTTACTGTGCTAGAATCGCCTAGACGTTTATGGCGCCAGATTGATTGAGAAAAGGACACGTTATCAAAAGCCGTGGTCCATCGCAAAGAAAATAGCTCTACTAAACGAAGCAGGCGCCGGAGTGACGGACATACAGATATGGTTTAATCAATTTCGAATTGTGGTATATATTTTTCTATGACTATCTCGGCTGGCAGTTACTAACAGCCGGTAGGTGAACAAAGTTATAATACCCAAGGCACCAGTGCGCTTCGGTATAAAACAGTATCTTATGTAACTTAGCTTATAGACTTGAAAACTACTAAACAGATTGAGCTCATGTGTTTACAACAGTATCTATTGTGCAAAAACGAATTCCCAATAGATGCCGCTGATGTCGAGATATTTCTAAAAATCGTATTTAAAGTCCGATTTGATTCAACACATGAATATAAATATTTCTGTTGAAAATTTTACCAATAGATTGGGCTAGAGCCGGGATATCTCTAAAACTGATATTTACAGTTCGATTTCAAACGAATTCATATCATGTATTAGCCTCATAAATACAAATATTTTATTTAAAGGTTTGACTAATATATTGAGCTAGATCCGAAATATTTCTGAAACCCAAATTCACAGATAAATTTGATTAAATTTTAGAACATCTATTTGCAGAAGAGCGCCGGGTCAGCTAGTACTTTTATATAATTCTTAATCCCGAGTTTACATATCATATTTTTCAAGCCACAAATGCATTGTATATATTCTTGAACCTGAAGTGGAAAACATCAAAGCATCAACTGTCATTTCCATTTTTGGTATTCATAAAACATGGCGAGCTATGCGAGTAATATCAAAAGTTGCACTTCAGTCGCCCGTGGGATCCATTCAAAGTTTTTTTTTTTTGGCAATGGAAAGTGCATTTCAAAACATTCTAGCTTAAGGTACCGCAGCTATCTTCTAGCCGAAATTGGATGCATCGATTGCTATAAAATAATACTTTTCCGTTGAATCTGTGTATTTAGTTTATGATCTGTTAAAAAAACTAATAATATAAACATACCTTGCGGTATAAAATCATCACTCACATTAATCAGAATTAAGCGCAGTATTATCTGAGTATTATCCACACATACATACTTGAATGTAAATATTAACTTTTGGCAAAATACGTTCATACATTACTCGTATTAATTTAATAGAACTAATTTTTTATGAGAATTTAGAACAAATAAATTATTAAGGTAATTATTTACTGCATTAACATTACTAGGAATTTAGGAGTTCATATAAAATTTATTAAGATGTTGTATGTTTACACATTCTAATGCACAACAGAAATAAATCAAAATAATACAATAATAAAGCTGTGCTATTCTCAGTTCTATATTACAATCACAGCTACAATGCCAATAGTTTTCGCTGTTTTTGGCATCTACTTACATAGCCAAAGGCATTAGCTTACATTTTGTGTGTGGAAATTTAGTTTTAATTAGTTTTGTACTCATTCTCACACACATTCATATTTATGAATATATGTTACAAAACTAATTACATCAAATATTCATGAGTATTTATGTGCGAGTGCACGTGGAAATATTTTTGTGGTTAGGGTGAATTAGTAGTAGCTGTCGAAATGTCAAAGAAAATTATAGGTGATAGTTAGAGAAAACCAAAAAGGTAGAATAGAAAAGGTCTCCAATTTGCGTTGGAAGTTGCTAGACTTGTTGACTAACTTTGACTACTGAAATATCCTCGTCTTAAAAATAAATGGCGCCTGCACTCCACACAGTTGGGGAATAGTCAAGGTTGTGTCCTATACATCTTTCATATTAAAAATGGAGAAGAGGGAGGTCCGGAAATATCAGTAGGTCAATATGAAGAATTATAAATAATTCACTCTTCCGGCCTTTCTCAATATAAAAAGACCCAGAACGCAACTACGAGTAGAAGCATAACTACCGTGAAAATGTCAGCGCAAGCAACTTGATGTGAAGTTAAATATAGAGAATGATCAGAAACAGAATTATACAATTAGCCAGTGGTCCAATAACCGTGACCCGCTATACGTATATGGCCCCGCCACAATGAGTTCGGCTTTTGTCGTTAGTGAGCCTGAGTGGCATTCTAATTTGTACTCAATAAAGAAGGAGTGAAGATAGTCGCCTAACACAATGACGTCATATTTGGTTCCACGCTAAATGGGAAGATAAACATTGAACATGTAAGATGTTCAGTAAAAATTACGAATTAAAGCCAAAGTTTTTCTAATGAGGCCAAAATTGTAACAGATGATCCTACGTGGAGGTGATGAGTTAAATGAAGAAAAGAGAGAATCGAACCTTACTCCTCCACTAGACTTCAAAAAAACTTTCTTTCTTAGAGGGGTTAGAGATGGGGTAAAGCACATAAGGAGGATTCCACCGCTATCTACACAGGCATACAAAATGGTCGACGATGCAGGGGCATTCTCGTGAATACTAGTAGTTTCTTTTTCGCACCGTCTATCTAATTCTGGTAGCATTTACCAACCTCAGAAACTCGGCATTGAGAAAGACTCTGAAGTATTGAAAAAATAAGTGTTTGAAAATAAAACAAAAAACCGACAACAAACATCAGGGTAATCATAAACTGATAAACTATGATTCGATGCTAAGGTCTAAAGCATAGTGAGACAAACAATGTCGTATGTGCTAAGGGTCATCAAGAATTAACTACGCTTTCCATTTATTCAAAGGACAGAAATAAAATGTAAAATCGCGAATCTCGTCAAACTACATACATATAACAAATTAGGACCAGAGGTCCTTCTAAAGAGACTCGAAGTGATATTTTTAAACTATCAGCCATTATCAGAGGCCTTTTGGAGAACATTCAACCGCCAATAACTCTACAAGTATCCACTCCTGACAAAAAGCAGTTATCAAAGGGCAAATTTATTTTTAAAATAAATGGTTCGATGAATCGGACAATGAAAAAATGTCAGAGGTTTCAGGTAAATGGCGTAACAAAATAGCAGACTAATTGGGTCCTGACCTAGACCACCCCGATGCCTCCGATTCACTTTTTGTGGGAAGAACTTTGTTATCCTGCGTTGACTCAATTGGCACCTGTGTAAAATAAAGTAGTGAAAGGGCTCAAAACTGTCCATACCACCTCAAAATTGTTATTATTAAAATATATCTCTAATTTCTTAGAGTCAATATTTGTCTAATAGGAAAGTATCGGGGAATCCCATTCTAACTTACTTTCCTCTAAGTACAGTGTCCACACAAATAACTTTAATTATTATTGGCCCTCGTGAGCTTTGTGTCAAAGTAAGAACTTGAAATTTGATGGGCTCCCATTATTTTATATGCAGATTTCAATTTCTGTAGCACAGAAATTTGATTACCGCAAACGCCTAACTTTATTAATTTTATCAGAATTCAACTGAAACTTAAATTCAGAAGATCTGCTCTTGGACCCTTCTCAGATTTGGTCACGAAAAAGTATAAAGTGCCCCTATGGAGGTTGCCGACACTGAATGGCGTTGAACCCAACCCTAAAGAAGTGGAGCGTAACAAAAACGATTTTCTCGTATAAGCTCATTGAAGGAATTCAGCGCGCCGCTGCTATCTGCATAACGGCGGCGTTAGATAAAATAAATACGTCATATAACACCAGTTGATGACTTTATGGAAAATTTGAGTTTATGGAAAGAACGTTTTGACACAGCTCGATGGCCAGAAGAATTGTAGCTGACATGAACTACATGGCTTCGCGCTATAATTGGATTAAGAGATTATGGATAACTATCGAAGATAATAAATGACGCAAAACGTGTGGACGGCTTGTGAACGGCAATATAGGGACTGTCTACCGGACCAATGCAATTTATTTAAAGCAGACCTCTTCGCTGGAGCTAGCCACGGTTAGACCAGAAAACAACTTTTTCATCAATATCTTCCTAGACAGCCAAGCAACAATAAAGGCATTACATTACTACTTCCAAAAACATCCTAAGGAGCAAGAAAGTATTAGGTGCAATCGATCGAATATATATCAAGTGGCTACCTGGTCCCATGGATATCAGAAGGAAGCGAAAAAAATAAATACGGAAACCTCTCAAAAATGATATAGTGAAATAGATGAGGTAGTAGCAAAACCTCAGAGATGAAGAGCTCACTTCATACTATCACGCTAGTTCTAATTTGAGCAGAGGGGAAAGTCCGCCTAAGGTTATTTGGCGCTCCGCAAATCAGTAAGCTGGAGTATGGTGGAGCACTGAAACCTCTAGCCATCCTCTAACGCCAAAACCATTGGCATCCTAGATGCACATGAAGGCTTACCTCGCCTTAGTCGCGCTGAGCACTATCCACCACATGTGTTACATATAGTAGATAAGGCGATCTTATAGTCAGTTCGAAAAGGTTACATCAGAAACTTACTGCGTTGAACTTTCATTAAATAACTAACAATTCCTCAAATCAAAATTTATACCACAAGTGCATTGAAAATGTTAGATTCTCAAATATTCCTAATTCTCTAATTCCAAATACTCGTCCGAAACACCCGAGTACCCCAATATGGGGATCTCACGTCTATTTTCTTCTAAAGTTTTCCTATTGGTTCTTCTACTTTAGTATAATTAATGTTTGCCTCTCGGTTTAGTTCTGAAATAAATTATTCAGTACTTCAGCCACCACAGCAACAGTAAGCAACAAGCCAACTGGCAACTACAGTAAAATCACAAGCACTAGCCACAAAATCAATAAGAAAATTTATATAAACCACAAACACGAATTCAATAAATATTTTAAAAGAAAAAAAATCAAGCAGAGTATACAAAATTGATTGTCACAGTAGCTGTGATACCAAAATAAATCCAAACAACAGTAAAATCTCAATAAACAAGCGCAACAGGGAATGAAAGAGAGAGTAATTGTTGCCTTGACATCGACTTGTTAACAAGGCTAACGTCAGCGCTGACAACCGTAAAGCTGCAGCAACTACAATACAGCAACATGGCAACAACAGTAAACAACAACAAAAAACAACAACAACAACAACAAGCAACAACTGCATTACTGACTGCACTCTGCCAATATATATACATATATTATATTTAGCTATATCTCTAAGCAGCGTCTGAGCTTGCCTGCCATAGGGAATTTTCTGTGCCGCCTCAGACCATTTCCTTCCCAACGGGTTGACAGATTTCATTGTCAGTTGATTTGCTCGTAATTTAATAAGTTTGCAATAAGTTTCGTTGGCTTACTTGCTGTTAAATCTGTTGTTGCTTGGTTGTTGTTGTTGTTTACTGGATTCAACTAAATGCTGTTATTGCTTATTGCGGTTTGCAAGTTTTGTTGCGCTGACATTCGTTTTCAATGTCAATTTCCAATGAGTTTGTTGTTATACTTTTTTTTTAAATTGTTCTCTTGTTGCAGGCTTCTTCAGCCATCTAAATGCGGATGGTTGTGCGTGTGGGCTGCATTTGTTGTGTATGACAATTTTATTTTTTACTAAAGCAGCTTTTTTATACCTTTCATGAGAATGAAATGGTATATTAAGTTTGGTCCGATGTTTGTAAGTGCCAGAAGGAGAAGAGATAGACCCATCAAAAAGTATACCTAAATGATCAGGACGATGAGCTGAGTCGATTTAGCCATGTCCGTCTGTCTGTCCGTCTGTCCGTCTGTCCGTCTGTCCGTCTGTTTGAACGCAAACTAGTCCCTCAATTTTAGAGCTATTTTGATGAAATTTGGTGAGCAGGTGTCGTTGTACAAATGATTAAATATTTGTCGGAATCGGCCAGATCGGGTGACTATAACATATAATACAACCGATTATTCAGATATTGAATTTTGCACCATAACTCCTCCATTTAAACAGCTAAAGGCTTGAAATTTTGCACAAACATCAGCCATTATTAGCTACGTATCAGTATTGAAAATCATGAAGATCGGAGAAATATAACATATAGCTCCCATACAACCGATTGTTCAGATATTGCATTTTGCACCATAACTCCTCCATTTAAACAGCTAAAGGCTTGAAATTTTGCAGAAATATCAGCCATTATTAGCTACGTATCAGTATTGAAAATCATGAAGATCGGAGAAATATAACATATAGCTCCCATACAACCGATTGTTCAGATATTGCATTTTGCACCATAACTCCTCCATTTAAACAGCTAAAGGCTTGAAATTTTGCACAAACATCAACCATTATTAGCTATATATTAGTATTCATCAAGATCGGAGTTCACAGTGTAAATCGGCAAGATAAATTCAGGACAAATATTTATTGCGAAAAGTAATAAGCCCAGCGCAATATCACATGAATCATAGCGTTAAACGTTTGGGAACTATTTACGGATCTGATAACTGTTTTCAAAGACCGACATATGTAGGTCTTACATATTAATACTTAATTATTTGTATTTTTTAAATGTTGAATATCAAGCGTCGATACGATATTAAAAATATTCAAAAACCATTCCCTTCTTAAAACATAGTTCTTTTTAATTACATAAGGAAAAGCATTAAATAATTTATAACAATGCCTTTACTAGAATTATTTTTATTGATTTGAAGGAAATTTTCGCTTTTAACTATAGGTAATACGAAATTGTAATACAATAACACGTTTTTTACTATTCTTCCATTCATGAAAGGTATGAAGCCTTCGGCATAGGCGAAGACAGCGCTGTTTTTACTTGTTCTTATGTCATTTTATTTCTCCTTTTTTTAGGGTTTATATTTGGCCTTGCATTGATTTGAGACTCGTAAGGTTAGTAACAAGCCAACAAATTAGCAGATGCAACGCTACGGAATAAGTCGTTGATAAACAGTGAGGTGTTTGGTGAATTTTGGAATTATTTTTTGACTCAAAACAACCCAATATTGAAGAACATATGTAAGACACGCCATTCGTATATACAGCCTTTAAACGAAAATTTTGGTACCTTGCGCTTTGAAAGAATTTGTCTCTCCATAACCCTAGGGCAATGGCTTTGAACGGACTAAGGTTAGATTAGTTTGAGGTGCCCTATAGATCGGAAGGCAACCCTACAGCTTTTATCCTTTCAACTCTAGTTATTTAAATACCATGCACGCTGGACTTTGCGTCGTTTTATATTTTCATTCATTTTTTAATAAAAGATCCAATCATTCATTCCGCATCGCCGTCGTTATTGATAAGGAAAAGCTCCTGATTTCTTATATAATTGAAATTTCTTTTTTATAATTTTTATTCGCATTTCTAAATTTTGTTTAACTCGGAGCTCAAATTGTAAACTTTTTTATCTTAAAAATTACAAACAATCACTTGTTTCAAAATTTGACTATATCTTAAGGAAAGTTCAAGCGTAACGAAAATATTTTTTTTTTTATTCTTAGCATGACTTCTGAGCAATAAAAAATTCGTGTGGAAATAAATTTTAAAAAACAATTCATATTTTCATTTATTTTTTAATAATGAGTCTAATCATTCATATCGATACCGATACGGAAAGAAAAAGGAAATAAAATTTTAGGAAAAATTCCTGATTGAAAAAATTATTGAAAATGAAGTTTTGTATTGATATTTTAATTTGTTTTTTAACTCGGAGCGCAAATTTTAAACTCTTTTATCTAAAAAGTTACAAAAAGCACTTATTTTAAAACTTTATTATATTTTAAGAAAAGTTCAAATATTACGAAATTGTTTTTTGTGCCTAGCATGAATTCTGAACAATAAAAAATGTGTGGGAAAATAAAATATTAAAAACAATTTATATTTTCACTTATTCTTTAATTTTTTTTTTATGAAATATTTAAAAACAGGTGCAACTATTCTTTTTTTTTCAAATGATAATAAAGGTGGCGGATGTGTAAACATTCGTCGTGAGCGCCGAGGGGATTTAGGTCGGCTGGTGCCCTTTGTGAAAAGACTTTGGCTATGACCGAATGCAAATTTCAAATATATTTTTGTTTGTGTATTTTTGCCCCCTGCGTTCACGGAAAATATTTTATCGAGTCGACAAGTGAGTTCAAACTCCTCGAGAAATGTATTGTCGATACGAGTTCATTGATTTCATCGCTATATTTGACGATCGACATCGCCAAATTTTTGAATCGACTTGAGTTCAATGATCCTACAAAAAATGTCTCACCATATCGAAAATAAGTTATCGATTGCAATGTTAGCTGTGAAGCACAACGCAAAAAGAGTGTGTGTATTGCAAGAAAATAAAGAAATCATCTTCATAAATTCCAAAAAGCGAAGAAGAGCACAGTGGCACGATGCCCTTAACAAACTGCGAAACTGACCTCTAGTTTGAGTTCATTTTCACGCCACTATAACCGATAGTTATAGGCCAAGCTTCTTGCTAGGGACCCAGTATGAAAAATTGGCATTTGTTCTTCAAATTCTGTAAATACATTGCCTCCATTTTTCAAATTTTTAATCGCGAATATCTTGCAGTAATTTAGCACTCCAAGAACTAGAAAATTACAAAGTTTAAGAAACATCTGTGATCCACCGTTTGACTTTCTGCTCCATATCTAAGTGAATAATCCGATATAATTCATCTGTAATCTCACATAAAAATCCGCGACTGCAATCAATAGTAATTTTTGCTTGCTAATATTGTATTAAATGTTCTTTAAAATACGCCTTCTGTCTGGGTCCTGTTAGTTGTTGAATGCATGCCGATGTACATATATAACTATCTATTAAAGGGTGTTTTTTTTTCAGGCGTATGGTTTTCAATGAGGCAATAGTTTTTTTAGAGTTGGTCTTTTTGATTTCTGTTACTTGATTTATACTCAGTTTGGCTTACAATTTCATGAATGAATAGATTAACTTACCCCGAAACAACGTTTGCAAACGTTTGGTGAATGGGCTCAAAATGAGATGGCCACCGATCCCGATTTTCATCAGAAACTTTTGGTTGAAAAGGTAGTCATTGTTGAGACGCTGTTATATCCTCAGAAGCTCACTGTTTGGTGTGCTCTAGGGATGGAGGGAATCATTGGTCCATATTCATTCAAAAATTAAGCCGGCCATAATGTTACAGTCAATGGGGAACGCTATAGAGCCATGATTAATGACTTTTTCGTGCCTGAGTTGAAGGATGCTGATATGGACGACCTTTGGATCCAACAAGATGGCGCTACACGCCCACAGCAAACGAAATATTAAATTTATTGAAGGAAACTTTTGGTGAGCGCTTTATCTCGCGTTGTGGGTCTGTGGCGTGGCCTCAAAAATCGTGCGCTTTTAACACCGCTGGACTATTTTTTGTAGGGTTATGTGAAGTCGTTTGCTTACACCCGAGATAAGCCCGAGACGATTGACGCCTTGGAAGAGGATGTTCGGCGCGTTATAGCCGACATACGGCTCCAATCGCTGTGAAAAGTAGTCCAAAATTGGGTCTCTCGACTGGAGTCAGCCGCGGCGGTCACTTGGCCGAAATAATTTATGAAATATAATGTCAAACATTTATCTTTATAATAATGCTTAATTATTTTCCATAACATTAAATTATATGCGTTTTATTCTTGAGAACCACATGTCTAAAAAACCACCCTTTATATATACATATATGTATATATATATATTCTTAGGTAACTCCATGCCTTGTTTGTTGCATTGTTGAATTGAATTTCAACTACAATTTGCAGTACCAACATTGGGTAGGCGGCGCAGAACTTCCTAGGCAGTACTTAATCAGCGAATCCACCCAACAGGCAGCCGCCAGTCAGTCCACCTGTCTGCCAGCGAGTTTAAGGTCGATTAACCAGGTACGAGTATCAACTTTGCCAACAACAATCAGTTGATACATTTCAGCTACTTGCGCCATCGATGAATGACTTGTCGTTCGCCTTTTGAATTATGTTCTCACTTGCATTTTTTGCTTTTGTATTTCTTTTTTTTTTGCAGTTTACTTCATTACTTTATTCGCTTGCTTATTAGTGCCTTTCTGCTAATCCATGGCAATTAGTTGTTGTCAACAACAACAAAGTAATGTAATAATGGTCATTACACTTGTAATTGAGTTATTTATTGAGTACAACTGTCTAAATGACATGGATTGAGTGAGTGTGTGTGGTTGTGTGTGTAACATTTTCAACTTTTCTATAAGTACTGGAGCAATATGTGTGTGCTACACACTCGAATATAAACATATTTTTGGATTGATTTAGTTGGTTAATTTGTTGCTTGTAACTTTTTGGGGTGCTTGCCGTTGGCGGCTAGGGGGAAATTCATTAAGCCATTGAATAATCCTACACATTTGTATATGTTGCGATCTTATGTTTATTAATTTTTGCATTCATACATTATATATGTACATTTGTCGTAGGGGTTCTGGTTGATTTAGTCTGTGGTTTCCTTCTTAGAAAGTAGGTAGATGAAATGAGAAAATTGAACGTTGTGAGAAAGATTAGATTTGGTTATGCTTTTAACACAACACAGCTACTTAATTTAGGGAGCTTGGAACTATTTATCGAATTGAGCAGTGCAATAAAGAGTAGAGTGATTGTGAGTGACGTAATGTACATAATTTAGATATAAAGAGAGATTTGCCAAACATATATCGAATAGATATTAGGCAATAAGATATTTTTTTATACAAAGATCATTCATTTCTTTCTTGCTTATGTCTATTTATTTTTTTTTTTTTGCTTATTTTAAGAGCAATATTTGTGCTTATTTTAAGAGCAAAATTTGTACCGCTTAATTTTTTTTTATTAATTTCTGTAATTTGGTTTTGAGTTGAATTAATATAAACCTGAGGTATAATATATATTTACTAATTTATTGGAATTATTTATTTTCTCAATCATTATACTAATATTATAAATGTGAAAGTGAGACCTGTTAAAAAAATATAGTCAGTTAAATAAATAAGCCACACATATTGCTATATGACGACTCGCCAGATCTGGATAAGATTTAAACGATGTTGTCACCTTTAATGGTTAGGAAAATCAAAAATTGCAATATGAGTATCAAACGAAAGTGGCTTATTATATGTAAGTGCATTTCTCAAATGATTTGAAAGAAGGTTGCCGCCTGTTTAAATGCAAATTAAGTTAAATTTAAAAATAAACTACCTTTTACAATACGAGTGTCTAATTAAAAGTTTTAAGTAAGCTTAATTTCACAAATACTTTTGAAAAGGGTTGCCACCTGTTTAAAAAATTAATTAAAATAGTTTTAATTAAAATAAAATATGGGTATCAAACAAAAAAGTTTTAAGAAAGATTGATTTCAAAAATACTTTTGAAAAAGGGTGCCACCTGATTAAAAAATAAATTAAAAAATTATACGTAAAATCACTTACTGAAACATGGGTATTAAAAGAAGGTGTTTCAAGAATGCTTTACATTGAAAATATTATTGTAGAGCGTTGCCACCTGCTTAGAAGAGTAAATTAAAAGAAATTATTATGTTAAAGAAAGCATCACGGCATGGGATTCAAAGGCAGTAGGCTTAAAAAAATTAAATCATGAAAATGTATTTGAAAGAGTATTTCTATGCTTACTGATATATTACACTATTACCTAAATGTTTTGGAAGAAGTTTGCCACCCATTTAAATGTCGATTAACTTACGTATATTCAAATATATTTTACAATTTGAGTGTTAAACTGAAATATAGTGAGGAGGCTAAATTTCAAAAATCTTTTTGGAGAGGGTTGCCACTTGTTTAAAAAATTAATTTAAATTAAAGTAAGTTAAATCTACTCTTGAAATATGGGTCTAACACGACGACGTTTAAAAAAAGATTTATTTCGAAAATACTTTGGAAACGATTACCACCTGCTTAAAGAAGTTAATTTAATTATTAAGCTAAAAGAAATGCAACAGCATGGGTTCAAGGGAAAAGGGATTTCAAAAAACAGGGATTTCAGAGAAGAAATCGTAATCATAAATATGGGGCCTCTAAATGTTACCATTATTTGATTTCGTTGTATTTCTAACAACAAATTGTGCCGCCCTAGGTCCGAATGGCAGACGCGCAGTTGCCAATGACAGAAAACTTTCTGTAACCAGCCCTTTAGACTCTACAGTTTAGAGTAGCGCGAAGACACAACGATCCGAAGCAGGAGTTCGCTTCATTCTCATTTAGTTAAAAAAAAAATGATTTTCTACTCTCACCCAGGAATGAATGCGACTGAGAATGTCAGCTTAGGTAAACAGCTGTCAACAGTTAGCTAACAAGGTAAGTTATCCATTTTTTTCATTTCGATTCCCCATTTAGGAAAAGCGACTTGCAAAAGAGGATGATATGCTGATGTGACCCATGGTGAAAGGAATACAGAAGGTGGCGCAGATGGTGGTACCGCTAACCCTCTCTTGGAAATTTTGACAGAATTTCTACGCCACAACAGATTTTGTTTACAAACACCGTGTATGTATGTATGTATATTCGCAATCGTGTGTATTCTTTCCAAAGTGTTTAACAATTTTAGTGTTTATTCTTTCTAACAAGTATACAAACGTTTTTCCTCTCATTTCTCTCCACCGATAAATGTGGTGTGACATCACAGCCAAGTCACTCTCTGAATTTCTAATCAATCAGCGAAATCTTTATTCCATCATTCTTGGATGTGACCGTGCGTACTGAAATCAATATGCACCGAAGCTTTAAATCATGTGACGGTCCAATACGATATAGGTTGCTACTGACGGTGCGAATTTCATAGCCGCCCATATGCTTATAATGAAAAGTTCATAGATTTTATCCAGTATCTTAGGGTTTCTTTCTCAGGATTGGCAGTTAGTCTAACGTTCGAGGTCTAAGTTGTGGCACGAACTCTGATAGCGTTTTCTTTTCTCGAAATAATGTTTCACTTATGCCCCGTGCTAGTGCTGTCAAATTTTCGTGTTCTTTTCTCAGTATTTTCTCAGGCTTGTTTGTTCTTTACTCAAAATTTCCTCTGGTCCGGCAAAAGTGCAACATTTTCTACCCGCTACCAAGCATGAGGGTGAGCGTTGGCCAGGTGATTTTAATTGTGTAATTTTATTCTTCGTACAATAGTTTTGTTCGGAAATTTCAATTTTGATTCTAAATGCAAGTTATTTGTATAATTTTATTGCTTTCAGTAAATTAAATTGGTGATGTAAGTGAATTTGATAGGTTGGATTTTTGTGTTCTCTTCCCATAATGCAAATTTTTTTAGGGTATGAATGATATGTATGAAATGCTGTGAGTGTAGTAGCTTCTCTCGTTGTTGTGTTTTTTTTTTGCAATTTTGTGGAATGTTTTTAAAAATACAGTCCTTAGCGGGATAAAAATCCGGGTTGTGCCTATTACAAGGAATTAATTCCATAATAATTTGTTTAAAATATTCGGGAAAACTTCTATGGTGAACTCCTCATTTTTTAAACGGGTTATACCTAAGAATTTGTTATTTAACCAGAGTTTTTCGGAGTAACATAAACAAGCAAGTTTAAATGAAAGTCCCCGGTTGTCGATTGGATATCTTTTGCAAAAATGTTTGAGCCCAAACCATGTAAGTCCTTTAGTCTATATCTATCCATTGAAGCAAAAGTCATCACTAACATTTGCTACTTTGAACTGAATAAGCAACTGATAATAAAATCACATAAAACTCAGTTTCAAAATTCGCTATACCATTTAATTTATGTATATAAATCAGAGATTTTATTCGATATTTTACGAAGCTACATATGTACATGTGTATGTATGTATGTATGTATGTATGTGTACGCTTGACAAGCATAATGCCATCAACATCTAATAAACTCTTCAATTTTTATTAAATTCCTGACAACTTTATGTATGCGCGGTCATAAATGTTCACACAATGCGATTTATGACATTTTTCTTTTTCAAATGAAATGAGTATAAATATCTTTTATTTCTATATGATTTATCTATGTATGTGTGCGTATGTGGGTATGTTAATGTCAGTGTGTAGGTTGCATTAAGCCTGAATTCTAGCGGCAACGCATAGTGTGCAGTTTATTTAACTGCATTTATACACATAACTGTAAATTTGTGACTGTATTTATGGCTTAAATGACTATTGTGATTATTTATGAGTATTTGCATATTTATGCAAAAAGGAAATAAATAAATAATATAAAAATATGTTGGATGAAAAGTGCAACTGCTACAGCTAAGTGGGCTATCGCGTAGAGTAGCAGATAGGGAATAGAAGATTGTGAGTTCAGTGTACACTTCGAACACATGTATGTATGTAATAAATGCTGTGGGTAATTTTCATAGTACCTATATATTTACTTTTCACGAGGAAACATAAAATCCCGTAGTGGAGGGTCTCGTCACTGATCGGATGAAGAGAGCAAGTGACGCCCTATATGCATGGAAGAAGATGTTCTTGGGGTATATCAATGCATTGATGGTACATGGCAATAGTAAATCAAATTTTACTCCACTGCAGGGTGGTGAGGTAGATAGCTCCAAAACAGTAGCATATCTCAAGCCAATGGAAAAACTTCAGCGCCTCGCTAGCCTCTGCATATTGGAGGCGCTGAAAATCACTCTGACGGCGGCACTAGAAAAAATACTTGGCCCATTACCAATTGACCTTACTGTGGATCGCCTAATAGCCAATTCCGCACAGAAGCTGTTTACAACCGGTGAATTCCCCAAAAAACCTCTGGACATAGCTCGAAAGTAAAGAGGAACGCCTTCGCATTGTAATTGAACAAAGAAGATCCGGGCAGGGCGTAAAAACCAACCGAAATACTTTTTACATATTTGCATACGGCTTAAAAATGAATGACGGAGTTGGAGCTGGTTCAAACTCCAGGCCATGACAACATATTGGAAGTATTTGCTGTGAAGAAAGGCGTAGAGCAGGAAACAACCCTATCCTCAATACCAACGTAGGTAGGTAAGCAGTGATAAAGGCACTCAGCTTATACCACATTACTTTTGAAATATTTGACGGAGAAGGAGTATTGGTTACCTAGTCATAGTGGTATCACAGGAAACAAAATATCCTAACAATAAAGTTATATACAAAGACCTCTAAACAATATATGTAATGAGATAGACGGAACGATAATAAGACGGGCAGTCACGAGATGGACTGCTTAAAACACCTTCTAGAACGCGAAAGCTATAAGCAAACTAAATGAAGGAATGCGAGCTCGCTTCATATTCTCACACTCACGCAGAGACTGCAAAATTAAGGCAGGACGCAACCCATTATCAGCACACGCGTGCTAGATGTGATTTCTTAATTAGAAATGCAGAGAGGTGTGCACATCTTCTAGGCTTAGCTCCTTGTATATGTTTTGAATTGTCTACTTTAGAGCTTTGGTAATTTTTTAATAGCATATGAATACTTGAAATATCAAAATTAATGGTATTGTTGTCCCCCTACTCTCCAAAAAAAAAAATTGATTTAAATTAAGTTTATAGTAACCAAATTAAAGCAAATACTAAAACTTTTCCATACGAGTATGAATATAAAAATATTATTTTTTATTTTCTTTATTTAACTTAAATATTTGATTTTAAAATGGTGGCAACTCTTTCATAAACCATGGTGTGAAGATACTTTGGTTCCACTTAAGTTATTAATTAATTTGTATTTACTTTTTTTTTAAACAGTGGGCATTCAAAACTAAAAAACTGAAATAGAATTTCGGCCCAATTCTGTCAGGGTTGCTTACGCTACACTTTTATTGTTATTTTTTATTTAAAAAAAAGAGTGCAAAATTTTATATCCAGAACGTGATAGAGCGGTGCCATTTGACTGTTGACACAGAGATTTCTGAAATTTATATACATAATATATTTTTTATATGTGTGACAGTATAAGAAATCACGCGCGCGAAAGTATATCCATCTCTAAGCACTTATGCAATAAAAAACTTCGATTTGTTTATACTTCTTTATTATACAATACATAGTATTTACATATGTGAGGAAAATCAGTATATTTGTTTATTTATTTATCTGCTTCACTGAGCCACATTCAAACGACGCTGTCTCGCGTTATTATGCAACAAATTTGACATGCAACATTTTCATTATGAATGACTATAGACAAAGAGACAGACAGCCAGCCAGCCAGCGAGCCAGCCAGTCGGCAAGCATATGGCAGACAGTGAGTCAGTCATGCAAAAATACACACACAACTAAACAGTCACATGTTGCTTGCGGCAAAGACAAAGAAGTAGACAAAAATCTAGGAGGACTTTGATTTTGACATGGTATGTAAAATAATATTAAAATCTGGGAAGTTTGCGAAGGACGTGCTTGCTCAAGGTGATGACACCCACGCAGTTTCCTGCTCTGTCACTCTGGCCTGCCACCAAAATCAGTATGTTAAGACAATATTCAGTTGAGGACGAATTGTAGGACAGGCAACCCTGGACTGATCTCCATCTTACGGTTAAAGACCCTAAGTCCTGTACTGCCGGCTGGCTATCTAAATAAATGTAGCCCTGTCTTAAAGGTATTGCCCATATTCTGGTACTACCCCGGCTTAATATGCACTGCATCAGTCTGGAAGCCTAAATTTTTAGCTTGCGCAGAGCCCATCACAGAAAATATACGCACCAACATTTCCGTCCAATTTCGACTAGGCCGTTGATAAGTTCACAAGTCACCTGTTCTACACACTATACCATTTCCACTTTTCCCTTAAAGAAAAGGATCCGTTCGGAGCCAAATTGGGCAAACGACGATCAGTTTCTTAGGAACTAAGGCGAAGGTCTTAATTTCATAAAAGCCAGTGACCCATAATCTGGATGTCTTCTGCAAGGAGCTTGCTCTCAGCCAGAAATATATTCCTCCGGACTACTGCAGTGAGTTTCAGGAGGGGGTAGCCAATTAGCTACTCACCAATGTAATACCTTTTAGAGGGGCAAAGATATAATGGTCAGGTCGAAGCTGGTCGAGGAGTGCCTGACTTCTCCCTCAACCGCCACTAAATACTTGCATATCGGACTGATTTGGATGCTGAGCCCCAGCGGCATTGCAGGAAACTGCATGGCTGATGAACTCATGAAGTCATTACTCCAAGCAGGGGGAGATGGCAACTCCATTGGCCTCCTACGGGCACCTATTGAACAGATGGACTCTTTGACGGCTCAGCAAGCGCTGGGAAAATACCTCGATATGCCGAATTGCAAATACTCGCTAGAAGGTGGTGGACCGTAGACATTCGGAGGAGTTCCGGTAGTTAACAAAGCGACAACTCTCGATACTCGTAGGAGTTCTGACCGGACACTGTCCGATAGATATTCATGGTATTATGCTGATAATAGTATCTGACCCTCTTTGCCGCAGTTGTCTGAAGAATTTCGAGGTGGAATCATCTTTTGATTTTCAACTCAGCTGGACTCCCTTCGCGAAGCCGAGGTATGTAGGCTCTGACTTCACTAACACCTCAGAAGAGCACTCAGGGGTGGAAATCAGCAGCTTGCAGGACGCCTCCCAAAAATTGATTGGAAACTGAAAGCCTTTTTATATTGATTTAAAAAATAAAGCATTGTAATGAGAATTTCTAGAAAAATTTCCTCCACACCAAAATATAATTTTGTGCATTCGTTTTATGGAAGAAATTGCGCGGCGCCGTCAGCAAATGGCATTCTCACAAACTAAAGATGATTGTTAGCTTTAAACTAATTTTAGACAAACTAAGAGATTAGTTTTTTGTTGAAAAGTTATTTAACAGATATTCAGCCCTATCGCTGGGTCCATCGTAGCAAGTCTACGAGTACGAGGGAACTTGGAAGCAATGATATCAAACTCAAATGCAATGTTTCGATGATTGGAAATCAGTTCTCAAAGAGTTAACAAATAAATTTAGTTTTTATAATATTTTAAAATTAAATTGCTACAAAAATGGATTCAACCGCATTTGATATTGTAGTAGAGGAAGTGGATGCATCAAGAAACACTTGTCCTATTAACATTCAGCAGAAAATTTTGAGGAATGCGTTCAATACTCTAGAAATGGAAGTTCGCTTATGAAGTAAATTTTGTTACATTTACGATTTGATTCATATACGTATGGACTGGACGTCCTGGAAGAAGACGGCCATAACTTTCCCAGGTCATCGTTGATGAGCAGTTCAACCAGTTGGCTTGTTGTAATTTTTTACATAAATTTGCAGAACATATTGTATATGTATATAAACAAAACTACTTACATGTTCAAAGTTTTCTTTTTTAATTATCTTTTAATACTTCCCGCTTTTTTATGGCTCTCCGTTAGCAAATACTTTTCTTAGAAAATTAGTACGAAACTTCAAGATTTGACATTACGAACGGACTCAGAGCTACCACCCTATGAATTTCGAATTTACATTCGCACTCAGCGACGTCATTTTCGTACAATCTCCGAAAATCGAGCAACGATCCGAAATCGAGTTCCCAAGCACTCATCTTACAAAGAAGTTGCATAGCGTTTCGTTTCCTATGGCAAAAATTTGCGTCCAATTTCATCATATCCGAAACCAATTGGAAAAAATCAGATTTTAATTTTAATCAGCAAAAGTCAAATTAGTTCTAATATGGTGAAATTGGACGAGATTTTGTGTAGAAGAACGATGGGGCTGATGCAACTTATTTGTAATCTGCGTTCTTCGACTCAGGTATAGGTGCCCATTGCACTTAAGGCCTGGGAAGGATGAAGAGAATGAAGGGTAGGGGAAAAGAATACGGAAAAACGTGGGAATGAGACTTCATTTCTCCTCAACAAATTTTCCAGATTCCTTGATGAATCTGAGAAGCATATCGAGAACTAGAGAATGAAGGTTTTCCTCTCTAAATATATCTGACCCAAATAAGCTCCATCTTAGTCTATCAAAAGCAGGACAGGGACAAAGGAAATGCTCTGTGCTATCCTCATCCTTCAGGCAAGATGTGCATATCGGGTTGTCGATGACGCCTATGGTGAATATTTGTTCTCACCATAGATTGTGTCCTGCAATCGGCTCAACCAGGGCTCGTGTAAGAAGGAATTTGGCTACCACCCTGTCCGGACTTTTCAGGAAGCATTTGGTTATTTTCCAATTGTCGTTACTGCCGACTTCAACCAAACTTTAGCTTAAAGCTACGTGAACATTTTCCTATTATATTTGTATACTTCCTCGAGCATCTCTTTTAATAGTCGCTAATATATTAAAATTTCGCAGTCACGCGATTTTTTCGCACTCCTAGAATTTATATTTATATTTCCTCAATAGCTTGATGGCATGCCATATGTGGCACAAAGTTACACTCCTAAATGCATGTACGTAGGAGACACGCACAAGATGCGGCGTTTGATGTGCGCTACTTTAAAGATAGCACAAGGAACAATGTATGTATGTATATACTATATATTTTCTCAGACATAGTACGTTGTTAAGTAAAGTAAAAGATATACGCACGTAATGCTTGAGTAAAAGCTTCGCGCCAATCTTGCTTCCTGCGCCCACATTTGCTTGCTTTGCCAGAAACAATAATTTTTGACATGTTGCTGGAAATTGCCACAGGCGACAAGTGACATTTATGACGAGTGCTCACATCCAAACACACATACACATAGTGGATATATACAAACTCATATATGTATACCTAGATACTTTAGTACATTTTTACAACATATAACTAGATCTACCAAAATCACGCTTAGCTGCATTTGCATATCTTATGTAGCATGCGAGTAAAAATATTTGGGCACATACATACATACATGCATATTTACCTCCATATATACATACGCATATTCTATGTTTGCTTGGGTGCATACATACATGCGAAATATTTATTAGGGATAATAATTTTTTCGATTTGTACGATCCAGGGGTTTTCGGGATCTCTTTGTTACAATCCCGCTATTAGTTCCGTTATTTCGAAATTCATTATTTTGTAACAACCCAAATCGAAAATATTGCATCAATATTATTTTCAAAGCTCTCCTAGCATAAAATAAATCCTATCCTACTAGTTTTATAAATGAGAAATTTTGTGCACCCACACCGTTAGAACGTTGTTACCTTTTCAGGACCCAACGGCTAGACGGCATTGCACAAAATTTAACACACAAATAGCCTATACCCTATCCTAACATATAGACTATATTTTATGCAGAGTTGCCACCTTTTAAAATAATTATAGCTAATTAAATGTATAAGTCAAATTGCATATTGCTATAAAGTGGATTTTGTTTAGGGAGTTGCCATCTGTTTAAAATATTAAATTAAATTAGAAGAACGACAGAAACCAAATATTGCAATACGAGTATGAGTACCAAAAGAAAAATGTCTAATAAAGCTTTATTTCCCAAATATTTTTAAAAGAGATTGCCACCTGTATATAATCTCGAAAATAGTTTTGAAGAGCGTTGCCGCCTTTTTAAAAAATTAACCAAAATTATAATGAGTTAAAGAAAATTTGAAATATGGGTATCAAACAAAAAAGTTCTAAAAAAAAGCTTTATTTTGAAAAGGTTAAATAAAGCTTTATTCTCAAAATGTTTTGAAAGAAGATGGCCAGGGATTAAAAAATCAATAAGTCTTACAAGTCAAATCAAATATTGGAATATGGGACTTATACAAAAAAAATTTAAGAAAACTTTGATTTGAAAATACTGTAAAGAGGGTTGCCACCTAAATAAAAGTGTAAATAAAATTAAATTATTGAAATGAAAGCGATTCAAGAAAGTAAACCCGAAAAGTAGACTGAAAAGGACAAAGAAGTTTCAGCCACCAACCGTAATAGACAATTATGAAGTAGCCTAGATTTTTTTTCGATAATTAAAAATTTAAAACCAAAACCAAGAATGAATGAAAAGTTATTATCTTTGGTGAAATTATATAACTCCTTTCGGTTACATTCGAATTCATAACGTTAAGTCGAATTCCATCCTAGCGAAGTTCCGGGTAAAAGCTAGTAATAAATAAATGGGGCTTAAAAACAATTTTTATTACGAAAAAAAATCAAGTAAGCCCATTTAACTTTCTCAAAAGAGTCATATATACATATGTAGACATTGATTTTCTTATAAGAAAACAAAACCCGCTTAAAACATTCATAATTTTTAACAAATTATTACCTACAGTAAATCACACTCAAAATTGGGCACCACAAAAAATTTAATTTTGATAATTTTCACAAAGTGTCTCATGTAAAATTATATTTATTATTTTAATCATCAGATTTATAATTTTTACATTTATTATTTTTATCAAAAAAAAGCCAAAACTTTGTCAAAACCTTGAAAAATTTGAAAAAATTCCCATTCATTTACATAAAAATTTCGAACTGTTTTTGCATGAAAAAATGGCAAGATGGTTGACAAAAAAAAATGTTATAATTTAACGCTACTTCGCAACTTCGAAATATATTAACTTAACTTATTATACTTCAATTGAATGGACTATCAAATATACGAGATACATTTCTAAAAAAAAGTATGCAAACGTTGGAAATCGACAAGAAAATTAAAAAAAATGTTGACAGAATTTTCGTAGTTATTGTACAAATTGAATTAAAAAAATAAATTTTTTTGTGTGCCCAATATTTTTTAACTATTAAAATTTATGTGGCTTTTAATGTTGCTTCTTTCAGCTAAAAATGAAGATATTTAAAATCCCGAAACTCCCGGAATTATCGGCGAGTAATTCCGAGATTTTCGATACTTAAAAAATACTGGGAAGCCGGAATCCTTCAATTGCCATTCCTAGTAGTACTTATACTTTCACATGCATTTGCGCCAACATTAATAAATTTAGCTGCTGCTGTTGCCCGCGAGCTCAAGCCGTGGCAGGTGGGTGGGTGCTGCTTGGCTGAATGGCTGAATGGATGGCAGCCTGCCTGGGTATGTAAATCGGGCTCAAAGCAAAAATAAACGCATATAACAAAATTTTTTTTTAGGCGAAATATGTAATATTTAAGTAATAAACATATCAACATAAACATCGCTGACTTATTGCTAATAATTATTATAATAAACTGCCGAGGGCTGTCAGTTGAAGTGTTAATATCTACAATTTTTTTATTTCGCATACGTTGCAAAGGTGTTTGGAAATCACAAAGTGATGTCTTTATGCACCACTTGTGACGCCTCGTGCATTCTGGTATCGTAAAAAGAAAAAACTCATGCACCTTAAAAGCGCGAGCCTGAAGTAAACCTTTTTTTTAGACTTCATAAAGAGAGAGGGAGTTGAATATGGGAGTAGGAATAGTAGTGGTAGTAGTCGTTAGTAGTAAATAGTAGTAGTAATAGCTGTTAGTTAAAATTAGTAAAAATAGGTGTAGAAATTAGTAAAAATAGCTATAGCAATTAATAGTAGGAATTAATAAAAGTAGTAGATGAAATTAGTAGTAGTATTAGTAAAAATAGTAGTAATAATTAGTAAAAATCGTAGTAAAAATTTTAAAATACCAGTAGTAAATATTAGTAGCATTAGTAATAATAGCAGTAGAAATTAGTAGGTAGTATTAGTAGTAATTAGGAGTAGCATTATTAAAAAATAGTAATAGTAGCAGTAGTAGTAGTAGCGACTTGCGTTACACGTTGAAATAAGTCCCCCTCATCTCGCTGAAGAAGTTTAGTCCAAAAAAAAAAATTGACATTTTACAGCAATGTAGTGCTTGGCGTTAATCTTACAAACGTTCTTGTTCAAATATAAAATTTGTCGATGTTTTGATTACGATTTAGAAATTTTTCGAGGGTTCCTTCCATGCTATATTTTACCAGCAGATTTGGCGACTGCAGAGGATTTCAGGATCTAGAATAATGCCGGTATTCTGTAACTCAATCTCATCTCAAGTCACTAAGTAAATTTAAAGTTTTCAATTAGAGACATTTTTTGTAACTTGAGACGACTTCGGAATTCAGATTGTGGTGAAAATCAGTAGAGACAATCATCTAATGGTGAGTTCAGCTAAAGATACTATCGATTTTCGCGTTTATTCAATAAGCTGATAATTTCAAAAATTTTTGTGGAGAGGGTTGCCACCTGTTTAAAAAATTAACAAAAATTATAATGAGTTAAAGCAAATTTGAAATATGGGTATCAACTAACAAAGTTCTCAGAAAGCTTTATTTTGAAAATAAATTAGGAGAGCGTTGCCACCTGTTTTAAAGAGTAAATTAAGTTAAATTATTAAGTTAACGGAAGTATTACGTCATGAGATTCAAAGGAAGTCGGCATAAAAAACTTAAATATGAAAATTTATTTAAGGAGTGTTGCCACGTGTTTAAAAAATGAATTGAATAGTGAGTTCAGCTAGAGATACTATCGAATTTCGCATTTATTCAATAAGCTGATAAATAAGTGACTTTATTTCAAGACTAAAGACTTGAGACGGCTTACTAAATACCGCATAGTCTCAAAATCAATCTCACCGCCAAAAGATCTCAATTAGTAACTAGAGACTACTTCCAGAATACCGGCATAAGACGCCTATTTGATGAATAGTCGCTAAAGTTTTCGTAGGAATACTTCCTGCACTAACTGTATGGTGAATGCTACGAAGAATTTTGGGGCGAATCAAAACTCCGATATCTAAATTCTTATTAACGGAGTGGATGTCCTTTTATTCGAGCAAAGAAGTTCCAAAAACAATACTGCAGCTTGAAAATGACAAAACTACTGGAGTAGACGGCTGTTAATTCAAGTACGGTCGTAAGTATCTGGAAGTGGGTATGTACAATAAAGTCGGTGGCCACGTTGCCTTAATTTGGTAACTTCGTCATTTGTTTTACCTCATGCTATGTAGAGAAGCAAGCATCTCCGAAACTACACCACCGATAGCAGCAATAATTATTGAAAAGGTAAAGGTATGGACGCGAATTTCAATACGATAGGGTATCATATTGATGATTCAGTCAATCGATGCCTTTACTTTTTATTCGATACTTTTTGGAATCGACTGTAGATTAAGACAGTATTTTCTGTATGATACAGAAATGCTCCAAGACCATCTAGACAATTTTTCAAAATATGTCGCTTAAATTTTTACTCGGTCAGAGCTCGAATGTAGAGATAAGGCTATAATGAAAATAACCTCATTACAGTCACGCTTTAAGTTAATTCTACTGCTCTACTGCTGTCGAGTTTTTACAGATTCCAAGTGTCAAATTGGTAAAATAATACGATGGACCGGAAAGAGTACCAGTTTTTCAACACTGATGTCTTCAAATTCAACATGTCAAGCTAACGAGTCTTTGAAACTCGATATAAGTTTGACAGCAAAATTACTTTTATTAATAAAAATGACTTTTGTTAATAAGAGAGCCATTTATTAATAAACTTCACCAATCACAAATCAGTCCGTAACTTTTATTTTAAAATCACTTGGTGTCTTTTTTAAAAGTTTTAAAAGTCATTATCCTGAATAAGATGATCACAAATATATAGACATACCGTTAGTTGTCAAACGGTTTTTACTACAATTCACGAGAAAGACTTTAATACTTAATTTTTACTGACGGCTTTTATAAAGTCAGAAATAAAAATCAGACAATGACTTTTTACTATTAATTAATAAAAATCATTTATTACTAAAAGTCATCAATTGAAAACACGTCGGTCACTTTTGTTTACGAAAATCATTCGGTGTCTGTTTTAATGTCAATATCTGTTTAGTTATGGAACAGGATTTTACTTTACGACTTTTATAAATTCAGGAATGAAAGTAATTTATTAGTAAAAGTGATCAAATAAAAATCTTTCGATGACTTTCATTTTTAAAAGTCATTAATAAAAATCACTTGATGTTTTTTCAAGTCATTGTTCTGAATAGATAAACCGTTAGTTATCGAACAAGTTTTTACTACAATTTACGAACAATATTTTAATGCTCGATTTTTACTGGCGTATATTCTAAAGTCAGAAATTAAAATCAGTCAATGACTTTTATTAATAAAAAATTTAATAAAATATTAATAAAAGACATTTATTTATAAAAGTCATCAATTGAAAAACTATTAGTGTTAAATATGATCAAAAATTAGTATACCGTGAGTTGTCAAATAGTTGTATACTATAATTAACGAACAAGATTTTTATATTTGATTTTTCTGACGACTTTTATAAACAAAAATTTACGATTACTGCTGTCATAAGAAACTTTAAATAAAAATCAAAAATAACTGTTTGCGAAGTAAGGAGTTATTTCACTTAATAAGTATTGTTGAAACAGAGCAGCATACCATTAACTATTTATATTTAAAAAATCAGCCTTTAGGAGTTATTAGGTGAAATAAGTGAAATTACATTACCGACTTGACATGGAATTTCGTGCCTTTAAGAATTTATCTTTTATTTAACATCTCCTTTATGTCATGACTTTTAATATGTCATTATGTCATTACTACGAAAATATTCCCTTCCCTCATTATTAAAACACTTTTAACAGCACATTCAACATGCAAAATGTCAAGCTTGTAGTAATCATTCAAATTTTGAAAAATTACATGTGACCATCGAAGATTATTTATCCAACGTCCTGCAGGAGGCCAATCAAAAATCACGCACACAGCAAGCAATTACATTTATGCGAAATGAAACTTATGCGAAATGAAACATAAATTCATAAAATTTTCTTTTAACATCATATGCCATTTAAGCGTATAATATGTCACACTTCATAATAATTTCGCCAACTCCAGCTGTGCCAAAATGTCGAGGTAAATCAAACACGATGGGTTGCTCCTTGTATGCCAACTGTGAAGGCGCGACAAAGAGAAATCTTGAAAAGTAATGAAAGAAAAGCAAATAGGCAGTTGAAAAGTCAGTCGACAAATGAAACATTATGAGTATATTAACTGTTCGTTTTCGAGCGGGAAATGAGCGTACGGCTTCTGCAGGAGGCTCCTCTGGTTAAGTAATGAAATGACCCTCTAAGGAAATTACATATCGTAGTTTCCATATTGTTTATTACTTTAAGGCTAATTGAAAAGTGAAATTATTTTAGTTTTTTACCAGTTGTGTTGGCTTTTGTTTTTCGATTTATAACAGTAAATATGCCAATAACGATTACAGTTACTGTTACGAAAGCGATGACTGCGTCGATAAGAATGGCAATAGCATACCGTATTCGATAATAAAAGCATAGCAGATGATTACAATGGGAATAATTTGTGTAGTAAATTAGCGCCGGAAATTTTCTACGTAATAAATGGGCATAGTTATTTACTGAATAAGAAAATTTTGTCTTGCCATTGAGCTTCCGGTTCATGGTAGTTCAATAATACTTATCAAGCTTTTATACCATTTGTGTGCCTAATTATTGGAGCTATTTCTTCATCGCCTGAGTAATCGTCGAGCTGTACTTATTTCGAGGTTGGAGGGGAATTCGAGGATTTACCTCGAAAAGCAATGTCGTCATGAGTAAATTGGATTTTTTCGCCGTTTTTCTAGCCTGCTTCATTTTCTTCTTAGTTAGGCGTCTGTTACGAAATTCCTAATACAATTTCTTCTTAATCCTTCTCACTACTTTCTGGTTTTTATGTTCGCCGATGCTTTGTTCTTTGTGTCTCTGAAATTAATTTGTTTAAGTTCTTCGCAGTTATAAATTTGCTGAAGATTGTGAATTTGTTTTACAGAAAGCTTTTTGAGTTTTTAAGGAAGCTATAACTGGCCGAAAACATCATACACTATTTCTCCATAGAATTGTTGACTGAAACTTTTTGTTTCTTGTTAAATAGAACCAGATAAAAAGACTTTTTGGGTCTCGGAGCTGTTGTAAATAAAAACTTGGTAAATTTTTTGTAAAGCTAATTAAAAAATAATAAAAATAAGCAGGAATTATAAAAAAATTCCCATTAAAAAAAAGTATTACGATATGTTCACTTCATTTAACATTTATATGTGTTTACTTTTTCAAAACCGTTGGCAACCGTTGGCAATCGTGTTCAAAAATATTTTCGAAACTAAGCTTTACCAGTATTATAATATTTACTTTAGAACAAACATTACTTTTTTATGTAACTTTTATACAGATGGCAACGTTAACCAAAACTATATTTGACATTAAGCTTTTCTAAACCTTTTTCATTTCATTTTTCAATTGAAATTAATGTTACCAAAAACTGCCAAACCTATTAAAATTTTTTTCGAAATTAAGATTTTTTAAATTCAGAAAAAGCATACTAGATACAAAAAGCATAAAAGCATACTCATACATATTTTACTTTAATCCTATTTCGTTTCAAACCAGTATTGCAATATATTTATGTATTATTTTATTAATTTATTAATTATTAATTTATTTTATTAATTTACTTACATATTAACCTTTTACGTACTTAGGTAGCAATTCTCTCGAAAACATATTTTTCAAATAAAGTTCTTTCAAACCTTTTCCGCTTGACTCCCATATTATAATTTTTGTAACATAATTTTTCAAACATGTGGCACCTCCTTTCAAAAGTATTTTCGAAATTAAGTTTTCTAAGATCTCTTTCATTTTACACCACTATTGTAGGACTTAATTTTTCATTACATTATTATTTAACTTAAATTAATACTTTTAATCAGGTGGCAACCATTGATATGCCATAATTTTGTCATTTTTCAGTTAACTTTTTCATTGGATTAATTTAACGTTTTCAAACAGATGGTAACCCTTTTCAAAAATATTTTCGAAGTGAGTTTTTCTTAAACCGTCTTGTTCGATAAAAATATAGTAATATTTCAGTTAACATATTTATTGAATTAAATTACCTATTTTATAACAATTCTCTTCAAACAATTTTTTTCAAATAAACCTGTCTGAAACCTTTCCCTTTGGACTCTCATAGTTAATTGTTCATTGACACTATTATTATTAACTTAATTTTACAAACAGATGGCAACTGTTTTCAAAACTATTTTCGAAATGAAGCTCTCTAAGTCCCCTTTCGTTTACACCAATATAGTAGAATTCCACTTAACTTATTAGTTAAATTAAAATACGCTTTTTAAGCATGTGGCAACTCTCCCCAAAGTATTTTCGTAAAAACCTCTTTCGATCCCCGCTAAAATTGTAATATTGCAGTTAATTTGTTAGTTAAATTAGATTACCCTTTTCAAACCGGTGGCAACCCTTTTCAAAATTATTTGCGAAATTAGTTTTTCTAAAACCTTCTTGTGCGAAAAAAAATACAGTAACGTTTCATTTTACCTATTCATGAAATTTTTTAAGCAGGTGGCAACCCTCTTCAACAATATTTTAAAGATCAAACTTTCTAATCTTTTCGTCTGACATGTATATTGTTTGAAAAATTTGAGACTTTAGTAAAACTCTTGTTACAGACTGTGAGTAAATTAGGCAAGAAATTAAAACTAGTACTACGAGGGCACCCCATGCAAGTCCTACAGGGTTTCACCTTTTTGTTCGAAAAAATTTATGAGCATTTGCAGTTATTTTGCCTACCACATAACGCCACTGTCGCGCTGCTGCCTTTGCCAAACCCTCCCTACCTACGCTAAATTATAACCAACTCGCCCACTTTATTACCAAATGAACGAGTAAATGAGCTTCAGTCAATTGCCAAGGGGTCGCCGTTCGAATTGATGGGCCTCTTCGCTGCCATAGCAATTCGACGACAAATTGAATGTTGTGCGCGCTGTTGGCGTTGGGGCACTGTTGGAGATTTTGCTTTTTGAACACTTTGGTGGCACAATTCATTTGCATACGCGCCAAACGTATTTATTTCCGGCCAACAGCCATTTTCCGCCCAATTTTTAAACATTTACCATTTTTTTATTGCCGCCAAACAACAACAACAAATATTATACTCGTACACAAATTCATCAAAATGCCATTTGTTTAGCTGTCAGGCGAAGCAATAAAGTGGTCGAGTGGCTCGAAAAACGAATTTATTTATGGCGTAGGCAAAAAAAAAAAACAGAAAAAAAAACAAATAACGGTGGGTACACAAACAACAATTCCGGTTAATGTTTTTGCATTTGTTACTCAGGCGGAAGCGGAAACACGCTGCTCTAACCTCAAAATAATAATATATAGTGCTGTGAGTAAAAAATGTTAGCTGCCATATTTATTTTTTATCTACACAAATTTTTCCAACCTATTATTTTCCAGCTATGTAGAACGTACTTTCCGCCCATTGTTTTGTAATTAAATGCGAAATTCGGAAACCATACTGTTTCTGGTTTCTGGTGCTGTCAAAGCGTACACATAACATAAATACGCGCATAGCTCATCGACTGATTGACTGAGTGATGGCTAAGGCCATTAATCAAAGTGTTGTGCGTGGTAGAATGACCGACTTTTTAGCGCAATCGACACATAAAACGCCCCTAAGTATGCTACAGACGGTTTGCATGTAGTTAAAATAGTCTGAGCGCCTTAAAAATTGCTTCGCCTGTAGCAAAATTGAAAATTGTGAAAAGCACATCACATTAAGCGCCTAAAAGCATGCTGTGTTTGTGCTCCAACATTTTAGCGCCTTCAAGTATGTTACAATGTTTATTTAAAAGCATTATTTAACTTCGAACGCGTCTTAAATTCTGCTACAACTTAAATAATGAAATATTTAATACAAAGCAGTACGCAACGGAGCTCACACTGCTGCTAAAGACTATGATATGAAATGGCAAAAAGCGAGGAAGGAGGGTGAAAGCAAAATGGCAACTGGCACGGACGTACGCACGTCTGCTGGTATTTTATGTGCGGCTATGTGTATTTGCATCCCCTATACCATCCCCTCCAGCTTAATTTTGTGTAATGTTTGCACCATTATAATTTTTTTGCTGTTGGTCATTTGTAATGACGTGCATTTTGACAGCAACACTTGAGCGGCGCGCTATGGCACTGAGTTACCTACATACACCACCCACCCATCAAGGTCAACTCAATGGTACGAATGGAGACGACAGGAGGCAACATGCAATGCAATGTTTTACGAACAGTGTCTATTAAACATGTGTCTTTTTAACAATACTTTTACATTTTTTTTTGGTTTTTATATTTAACGAATACTTACTTTTACTTTTTTAGATTAGATTAGCAGTCGTTGTTGATTTTATTTTTGACCAATTTTTAACAAAAATTAAGATTTCTTCATACTTAGTAAAGTCATCCTTAGCTGTGAAGAATTAGCAACCTTATTATATAGGGAAGAATAAAAAAGGATCTTTGAATCAGGAATAAAACTATTACCTTGGAAAAACACTCGTAGATTTGCCCCTGTTACTATTAGAAAAAACTTTTCTTTAATTTTTGATGTTACAATGACAAATCAGCGGTTAATTATTAAATTTGAATTAGTGATCTGATAGCCATCCCTGACATTCTTGCGGCGAAATTGAGAGCGCTGTGAAAACTCATCAAAAAATATTGACTTTCCGTTGCGAAGAATGTAATCCGGGAATACCCTTGCCCCTATCAAAATTTGCGGCTTGAAAAGTTTAAGAACACTGGGTATATTTAATGTGGATTTTTAATGAGTAAGATAATTTGTTTTAAATAGATCAAGTTACGCGATAACTTGGTAAAATCATGAGAATATGTTACGTAGCCTCCGCATCCACTGCTAATTTTGGCCGATCTCGGAAGGTTAAATTTTTTACTTTTTTCACACACCGTATGAGTATTAGTGGTCCGCCAAACTTTTTAAGTATGCATCTAACCTCTCCTTTATCTTTCTATTTCTCTTTCTATTCTCTCCCTCTCTTTAGGGGGCATTGAGACCATGTCGAACATAGTTGATATAAATTCTCCTCTTTGGTAATCCCACTGCGACTACATAGTATTGGCACCTCATTTGAGGTTATCACAGTACCCTCTCTGGTTAGTTGACCGGCTGCTTCGATTTCAGAGATATTGCGATGGCCAGGATCATCGCCATAACAGTCATCCCTTGTCAAGTTTGGTTTGGAGACAACTCGGTTTTGGCGTTATGCCATCTTCAGTGTCATTTTTCGTTCTTAGATGGAAATCTATTCATAGCATCATCTTGGATCTACGGCATTGATCCAAGTTCAAATCTACAATCTACACATATTTTTATGATGCAAGCAAGTTTTCGAATACTAACGTATTGAACTATTTGCGTTATCGAAAAGAATATCAATCCAACCAAGTTTTCGAATACTAACTTGTAGAGCTATTTCTGCAATTGAAAGATCAGTCCTAAAAGAATCCGACGTCTGTTGCCAACAATCCTAACTGAGGATAATGTTTTCAAGCTAAGATTCACTTAATTTACTTGTCGAAATTGATAAACCTTATGGACTTTTCTTCTTCGAAAATTCCCATCGTTGTATGTAAATAAACAATCATGTCGACGGTTTTTGAAAACTATTCCATAGCAAAACTTTAACCTCTGGTGAGACTCAGCGGAGTGTCGTGAAAGGAGTGTGCGTGGGTAATATATCTGAGCCACGACTTCAAGAAACAAATACAGATATAAGCGTGTCTTTTGACTCCCTGTGCTCACAAATTTAAAAATAAAAACCAGATCGAATGCCAACCATCGGGTATTAGTGGACTTGCCTGTGCAGATCTTTATGACCTCGAAGTTCTAAAATCCGAATAACGATATCTATATACATACTATGTTGCGCTAGGAGTTCACTTAATATTTCTGAAGCAGCAGTTCTTTGAAGACCTATCTCTGATTAAGATGGGCTGAATAATTTTTTTCAACATATTGCGGTTGTTTAAAAATAATTAGAGAAAGTTCTCTTTGGGCTTTTCAGTTAAAAAGTTTTAAGAGTAACCCGCCCTAAGACACTTAGTTTTAAATCAAAGCATATCCCTTTGTCGAAGGGGGAAAATTTTAAATCTGACTGGAATCTCAAATTGAGTAATAAGGGCAACATTTTCGTACTCTTCCATATGAGCTAAAAAGCTGGCATCTACAATATTTTGAGCACAAAAAAAAGGGCAGCCGATAGTATTTCCCCACTTTATTTGACCACTGTACAGCTGTAAGCCACGAATCTGCACCCACTTTGCTATCAACGTTAGCCATCTAATGATGTAATGAGGTGGAGGGTGCTGGTGGCGCAGCAGTAAATTGCAACTCACCCATCGAAAACTGCTTTTTTCCTCATTACAAAAAGCCAAAGCGTGCAGCTTTAATGTGGCGCAAGAATTGACGATAAGGGGGGAATGTGGTTGAGAAAGTCGTTGATTATGGTAAGAGGAAGACATTATTTTGGCATTAAAGATTGGCGATCTGGACTCACTCTACAAAGGGCTTGTGGCCCACCAACTGATGAGCATGAAGAAAAAGCGCACTATGATGGCAACATTCGTAAACGTCATTAACAGTTGTAACTACCGAGGGAAATCTCTCTCAAAGCTGTCTACGTTTGTGTTGATTCAGTATTTTTTTTTTTTCATACAATATACGACTTTTGCTTTCCCTCGCTCTAGCGTGTCATTATTTTACTACCATTGCAGCATTAAGGAGGGTTTGCCCAAATTACCGTTATGTTTTGACATTTATCATGCAATACATCTAGAAGCATGAACATCAGAGTCGTCCGCCACTCGTCAGCTTATAAATAAGTACTTGGAAGGTAGAGAGAAAAGGTAGCAAATGTCCTGCAATATTTCGCGTATTTCCACAGCTTCTATGTCTTATTTCCTTATTCATCTCATCATTTCACATTTCAGCAGGACTGAGAAAAATATCATAAAAATGCGCGCATAAATAAATAGCAAAGATTTTTCATTTCACCCATTAGCGCCTTAAAAACCAAATGTACTTTTACACACAGCTAAATTTTCGGTCATATGGACAGTCTTGCCCGCCATAATGCATTTGATTCCATTTCATTGCGTTTTATATGTAGATACAGTTGCGTGTATTGAAATCAGAACAGGTAGGTTTAATTAAAAGCTTCAGAAGGTAGTAGAGCAGCTGTCTTGTTAGGAAAACGGCTCTGAAAATATAGCTGCGAAATCAAAGATGCGGTGACACTGAACCTTCGGAGAGTTTGGAGCGTTGAGAGCTTTTTGTTTAGAAGACCTGCCTAGAAATTGTAAAAATCGTAAGAAGAATAACAAACTTATTTTTAGCAAATGGAATTTTCTCGAAAGATCTAACAAATTTACTAAATTTAACTTACCAGTTCAATTGAGTTAATCCTTTTTTAACCATCTTTAAAATATTCTCCTAAAACCCTCTTTCGTTTCGCCTTTTTATTATAGCAATTCATTAATGAGTTTTTTATTCAATTCAATTAGGCTTCCAAAATAAGGGGCAACCCTGTTTTTCGTTAGACACCCATATCGCGATATTTTTCATCATTATTATTTTGTTTTCAAACAAGTGGTAACCCTCTTCAAGAATATTTTCGAAATCAAACTTTCTTGAATCTGTTCCGTTTGACATCAATATATTCGCATTTCAATTAAATTGCATTCATCAAGATGGCAACCCTATTCAATCATGTTTTTCTATAAAACTCTTTCAATTCCCACCAGTAATGTAACATTTCCTTGATTTTATTGAAAAATGTATATTTAAGTTTTCAAACGGGTGGCAACGCTCCCAAAAATATTTTCGAAATTAATTTTTCTTAAATATTTTTCGTTTGAGTATTCGTTCGTAATATTTGATTTATCTTACTGATTTAATTGAATTGAAATTAAGGTGGCAACCCTCTATTTTCGCCATGGGAATGTTTTCGGAATCAAGGTTCCTTAAACCTTTTTTTATTTGACATCCATGTCACAATATTTAATTAAACTTAGAAATTTGATTGAATTAAATTTGTTTAAAGAGGAGGCATATCTAAATAAAAATTTCTTACAAGTAAATTCAGATTATAAACTATTTTTATCTAAAATATTGCCCTTCAAAATTCGATAAATGCTTCAGCTTGAAAAACTGTTAACCTGTTGGGGATACTATGGCATTAGATCGCTAGCGCCAATAGATCGAACCGTAAACGAAATTAAATATCAATAAATAAAGGGTGGTTAAATTTTAAGGGCCAATGTTGAATGTGAACCACACCTAAACGTCAAGTTTTTTTCTGCATTTCATTTGACATTTCTCAATTTCAGACTAACTCAATTTGAACATGGAAAGACACCACCCTTTATTTCAAAACAATTTCTTAACATCAACTGAAAGGCAATTTTCTCAAGCAGTCGTTCTCAAATAAATATTTTCCACGTGTTTGTAAAATCTTTCTCTTTCTTTTTTTTAGTTGTGTCAAAACCTGCATTTTCGTAGTGGGCTATTCTACCACATTGCGAAGGTTTGGCATATAACGAAAGTCAAGGTAGCATAGAAAACCTCTAAATCGCAAAAAAAATTACGAAATTTAAAATAATTTTTCTTAAATTCTTATTTTTTATGTGATCACATTTTAATGTCCACAACTGTAAATAATTCTTCATTTTATTTATTTCTCACACCAGCATCAACTCGCGATAAGCGCCGAAGTAATATGAAAAGTTTATTTATTCAAACTTCTTCCACTCTCTACCGAAATGAGGTATTTTATTTCATTTTCACCTTACTGTCTGCTCGAGGATATTCTCTTTTAATTTTTTGTGATTTTTATTACTTTTTGGCTCATGTCATAATTCTATAGACTTGCTTTCAGTGTTTTCTTAATACATATTAGCTATAATAATCTGCAATTTTTGCGGATTTACGTTCTAAGTTGATGTTAAGTATTTGCTTTCTGAAAACATTTACACCAGTTCATTATTTCGGCGGGATTAAATGAAAATAAAATTTTATGTATGTACATAGGTACTTGAAAAAATTGTTGGATTATTTCATGATACTTATTTTTATATCGAGGATAGAGGGCATAAAGGTATCAAGCCTAGCTCCAAAAGTCTGTTTTTCTACTAATTGCCGAGAAATAAGGATTTCAGGTGCAAGGAAAAGACCAGCCGTTGGTCTAGGAGGGGCACAGGGGAGGAGTGCTAATCACATTCCAAGCAATTAAACGGTTATGTCAATTTGTATCTATCAGCAAGCAGTTAAGGCATTATGAGTAAAAAACAATGAAGGCCTTGAATGTTGCGAAGTTTATATGCGAATTGGATGATAGTAAATAATAGAACTACTGTAGGAAGTCTAAACTGTGGAAAGAAACCGTCTGACTTCATCTCATTTACTTCGATTGTATGGAAAGTGACCGTTTCGAAGAAGGCACTCGAAAACTACTCGGTAGGGCTACCGAAGAACTGCTAATGTAGAAAATTTATATAAAAAAAATAGGAGATAAAGTTGCCAATCTATATAAATATAGATGCGTACATATATTTTTTATCTTCCCAAGATTTCACTTAAATCGGGTATTATACCCGATTTCTCTTATAGATTTTTTCATTTCCTATTTTAACTCACCGCATGTCCGCAATCTAATTAATATTAACCGATTTATGGTCGAATTTAGCTCCTGAACCCTTATATAACGGTCAAAATCATAAAAGTGGAGATTTGATGGGGTCGTGGTATCTAGTCCCTGAGTTCCAGATTTTTTCTTTTTGTTTTAATATAATTGAATAAATCGCCTTTGCTTAAAAAGTCAAGCATTAGAGTAGGGGGTATATTGACTTCAAAATACCTTAAAAAAATCATTTCGGGAACGTTGCCATAATCCATTAAAGGAAATTAAATTGCTCAAAAAATAACCGTAGCATAATCTCTTATAAACTTTAGCAGTATAAATTCAATAAAACTACATTTCGCATATATGTTGTATTATTTCTTTAAGTTTGAGAAAAGTGCCCGAAATGACTTTTACAAGTTCAGCATTCCTAAATTTTTGCGATAAGTTTAACAATATGTAATTTCTTACTCCGCGAACATGAGGCGGCTATTCGGGCTATTGTGACTATATTTTGCATCAAATTTACATTATATTGGACATTAGACATTATGCGAACTGAGGAAAATATAGCAGCTGTATCGGCCAGTGTTAGTAATGACCGTTAGTTATTGAATCGGCGCCGTTCGTCGCAATTGCTTCTTAAATACTCCACTACGTGAAAAGTTTTGCGGAAGGATTTAGGTGTGAAGCCTTTCAAAATACATCTGTTGCAAGAATTGAAACCGAATGATCTGCCGTAACCCCAAATTTTGGGAGAATGAGCTCTTGAAAAGTTGGCCGAACATCCATTTTTTTATCGAGAAATTGTGTTCAGTGACGAAGTTCACATCTGGTTGAATGGATACGTGAAAAAGCAAAACTTCCGTTTTTAGAATGAAGAGCAGCCAGAAACATTGCAAGAACTACCAATGCATCCAGCAAAAGTCACTGTTTGGTGTGGATTATGGGCTGGCGGCATCATTGGGCCAAATTTCTTCAAAGATAATGCGAACGTTACTGTGAATGTGAGCGCTACCGTGCCATGATAAGAAACTTTTTGTTTGCCCAAAACGGAAGAGCTTGATTTGCATGGCATGTGGTTTCAACAAGACGGTGCCACATGTAACATACCCGCGAAACAATTGACCTATTTAGAGGGGAGTTCCGTGAACAGTTTATTTCACGTTTCGGGTCTGTCAATTGGCCACCTAAATCGTGCACTTTAACGCCTCTATACTATTTTTTGTGAGGCTATTTTAAGGATCATGTCTATAGCGACAAGCCGGCTTCCGGCCCAAAAGTTGGAAAGAATATGCCAAAATTGGACTAAGCGGATGGAACATTGGAGGTGCATCCGCGGGCAACATTTCCATGAAATAATATTGAAACATTAAATTATTAGATTCAAATAAAGGTTTCATGTATTTTTCTGAATTTTAAGTGTTTTTTTTTAATTTGAAATTGCAGACAGCTCTTAAAAACTCACCCTTATATGAAGGTGGTTCTTTCAATTAGTATGTGAACCCACTCAGCTGTACAAGTTTAGCGTGTTGGGTTAACGTTTAGGGCAAGAAGTTCAAAGACACAAAAAACACTGTCGCGCGAAATGAAACAAAATATTGGAATGGAATTAAGCGTGTAAATAAAAATCACTAATGAAGTAAACTTCATTTGCCGAGTATCTAATTACGAAAGCAAATAGTTTTAGCGCATTAAGAGTAGTTCAATATTGGGGTATGGGTAAAAGTGTGAGTGTATTTTGTGACAATAAGAGAGAAAGCGAAGTATTTAGTGAACCTTCATGCAGTTCATATTTAAACCTGATGTTTCTGCGACTACAGCATTTTTGTAAATCAACTTTTTATGTTCTTGTAGTTGTATTATTATGTGTGTAGTGCATTGTTGAAGTGCGGCTCTTAAGTGGTCGCCGACAGCAGTAAACAAAATGAGCAAATTTACAAAGTATAGGATATTTGCTTTTGACAATTTATGCTTTGCAATTTTCTTTATCATTTTGTTTTTGTTTTTTTGTTTGCTTACAACTACAAAACTACATACAACTTTTGTAACAAGACTAACCAAAAATATAACAAATATGCTCAGCAATAAGACACAACATCATTAAAACACTTGAAGAGAAATGCAAACAAAAATTTGCAATGCCATAGAAGCCTAAGCAAAGCAAAGCAAAAATAAAAGCAAAATATGTCGTGCAAAAGAATGAAAAATAAGAATTTTAGTAGCAAAAATAACGAAAAATGCAAGTGACAGCCAATGAACGCCCGCCAATGCAGTGAATAGGCTGGATGAAGAGAACAGTGAAAGGCTACATAGTACCAGGTTGTGGGAGCTTAGTCTTTTTGGGTAAGAGGAAGTGGAGATGCTCAACTAAATAAAACAAACAATTTTGTGGTAAGACTGATTGCGCTTAGAACAGTAACTCGAAAAGAAGTGAGCACAAATGCAAACAGCTCTAGAGTGGAGGTGGTCAGAAGCTGAAGGAAAACGCTGTACTGTTGTCACCTTGAAGGGGTGTTGCTTGTTGTTGAAAGCAGTGGCATGGGATGCATATTCGAAGTGTAGACTGCAACTTGAATTTGATGTCTGAAGTCTGAAGTCTGAAGTCCATTTAGCCAAACAAACAACGTGCAAATTACTCTCGCTGTTACTTTTGTTTGGTTACACAACTTTATTTAGTGGTTACAATTCGCTGGTGCCACCGACCAGGAGTTCGGCAAGGGCTACGGGTGTACACTATATATATATAGTGACAACAATTACACCTGTGTAAGAGAATTGTAAATGAAAGGTAAAAAATAGAAAAATGTAGAGTGGTAAAATACAAATTAAAAAAATAGAAGAAAAAATTTGCGAAACGAGCAAAAGTGAGTAAGCGATGATTGTCCACCTAATACACCACATATTTGCTGGTTATGTCTTTCCTATGGGTACTATCTTTGAATGGATGGGAGCCCAAAACCGCTCTGTACCGAATTTCCAAACAAAGACCCAAAAAAACGTACGGCACAATTTTAGTTGGGAAACTTGATTGCCGATTGTCCATACGTTCTTCTCGGCTTGATGAAGCACCCGCTCTGCTTTTGGATCGTAGTCATACCGAGCTTCAGTTCCTGTGGGACGTCTTTCGCTATCAGGCGACGTCTGAAGACCCCTCCGGTCTTGATGCGAATGATAGCGGTAGATGTCACTGAGATGAGGTTATTCGTCGCTTTTCTCGTCCCCGTTGAAGTAAATGAGACCGAAATCCGTCTTCTAACAGAGGCTCGAAATAATCTGGATTTCACACTACCAGAGCTCAGAAGTAGAGGCCCTTGCCTCCATTTCGCCTGGTAGCTCTGAATAGAAAGCTTATGTTTTCGTTATAGTTTTTGGCGCCACCCCCTAGTCTGGATTAGGAAGGGAAGCCATCGATATATGATCGGGAAATTGGTTGCAACACTGCCATTAAACTGAACAGAGTTGCATAGGTAATAGATAGATCCACTGGTAGGATCGCAAAAATGGCCAAACTCATCGAGCTCCCTACCCACCTGTTTTTAATAAGGACTTCACTTGGATGGCAAACGCATCTCAACCATAAACTACCGTAGGATTTTGGGTGTTCCATTCAGTAGCCTGCACACTCAGCTGCAACAACATTTAAACTATGTTGGTTTTAAACTATGATGCGCCAATATAATCGCCTTGGACTAGGAGTACACAGTGAATTAAGTTACAGTGGAACCAAAACGCAGAACTCTAGACTATGATGAGATATCTTCTGATATGCAATAGGCAATTTATGAGTGTCTTCCCGGGCACGTTAGAACATATCTCCTCGAACTGAGGGACGAGATTCACCCAGAGGCAATCAGGCAGATAGTCTGGCGGAAGCTGAACTGGCCCAACTGCCATCTAGATATTGCAGTAGGCTCAACTCTTATTAATTCATAATAATTCCCAACATTTTCAATACGTGCCCGGCATGTGAATACTTTCACCAAACCAAGCTTAGAAGATGTCTAAACTTTTGATAACCCAAAAAAAAAAATCGAGATAACAGAAATGTGTTCGCAAAGTCTATGGGATATTAAAAATTATTCACTGTAAGAAAAGGAATGAAAATGAAAGCCACAGCATTAACAACCGAACATCATTTAGCAGAGTAATGACAATTGTAACTACATAGCCGCAAAAATGCAAATCATGTCTCGACGTTGCAAAGCCCGCACGAAGCAAATCAACTTGTCGAATATGAAGCAAAAATATATACGCAAATCTGCTACTAGACAGTCATCAAAGCTGCTAGGAGCAAATTAGAAACATCGGCAGCTGCTACAACAAACAAACAATCGCAAAATATATCGAGTTAAACAAAACTACCGTTAGACTTACTATGTACATACATATATATGCAGATCAGTTGTAGCAAAGCAATGGGCAAAGGATTGAGTGTTCAAAGCTGCAGACTAAATAAATAGAGATGGCTAAAAGCAGCTGGACGAAAATATGGCAGCGCTGTTGCAATAATTTTTTGGATTAAATATGACACTCGTTATAGAAGTATAGCCGTTTATGAAGAATAATTATAGGAAAGTTTGCTAAAATCAGGTAAGTCAAAATGATGGTGGATGAAATACTTTTATTACAAGTGTCTGCCAAACTTCCAAAAGTCACTCTTCGAAGGTAGCTGGAAAATGTAGGGCTTGCACCAGCTCTACCACTAACCAGTATGAGTTCTTACCCCCATGATCGTCTATGGATACTGCACCGCGAATGAGTAAGCATAAAGAGGATCCTCTTCTTAATCGGCATCATAACCGCCTAAGTTGTTTTGGACAATTCAAACTTAGCACGCCAATCTTTTCTTTGCCTTACTAACAAGAGGTATTCTTCTACCAAAATTAGCGGCTACAGCATTGTACTTTCTGGTTTGGAGTATTTTCTTCCATTCGTACAACATGACCCAGCCGCTGAATTTTAATTCGACCTATATCTCATACAGCTCATCATTCCATCGTCTGCGATATTCGCCGTCGCAAAGATATAAAGGACGAAAAATCTGCCAGGTGATAGGTACTCATAAGTGAACTTTGATCACATCGACCTTCTCCTGCTTTGGCGAAACGCTCGTCCCTCCGAGTGAACGACAGTATTTGGCGACGAAGTTTGTCTCCCTCCATAAATCCAGCACCGAACTTGGGTTCCTTACAAGGTTCTATAGTTTTCTTACTCTCACAAGGGCATCACCCAGACGGGCACCAGTACCTTCCTTATTAAGAGTTCGGATATTCCAGGCGCTTGAATTTAAAGCGTAGTCCTCAATGCATAACCTGTGGGCGTCATCAGAAAAGAAGATTTATCCGGTTCCCAAGGGTTTTTGAAGTTAATAGTTAAAAGAAGACCGAGCTGTTTATTAAACCCAATTTGTCCTTCCCACTAACTGATTCAAAAGTAGGTTCACAGACATCTGAAAAGTATACTTCGTATCAGAGAGCTTTCGTTCAGAAATTTCCGCATACATTTTGCCTTTTTCATATTTTCATCGTCAGCAGAATTTAATAGGTAGAATTCATAGACCGGCGGATCTTGTGATGAAAGAAAATATAAAAAGATAGATAACAAAAGTCGGTCTTGTGATGGATGAAAAAGATAAGATATAGAACTTCGAGAAAATTTAGCAACGTAGCCACTTCTTGCACTTCTTCAAATTTACCATTAGGTACTGAAATAAATATGGGAAGAGAGAAAAGCCGAAAATTTGAATTTTGTAGTGAATGACTGCACGAGTTTGAATGCAAAAATCAAAAGCAAAAATAAGTAGCAACAGTACTTAGTATTCGTTGGCTAAGTAACCAGCAAAACTTCAAAAACGACAATGTCATTAACAAGAGAAAGACCACAAAAGCACCTGCAAACCGGCGACGAACTGTCACTTTGGTCATTTCTCAGTTGTGTAACAGCAAGGGGTAGAGTGTAACAGCAAGGGTAGAGTGTAATAGCACAATGACATAGACGATAACCGAAGCGACATAAAATTCAACATTGTTGTAATTGTTATTTGCATTTTAACAACTTTGTTGCTATTATTCTTGAGGCTTTATTTGTGCACTTTTGTTGTTTTATGTAATGAGAAAACTGCTGCGGCGTATGTCCTTTCTTTTTTTTTTTTTTTTGATTTTGCAGTTGTTGAGTTGGTATATTTACAACACTTTATGGCCCTCTCATTTTCTTGTTTCCCCTTTGTTGCTGTCATTTTGTTGGCTTGCTCTACCAGCACTCAAGTACTTGTCGCTCTTTTGGCATTTGAAATTATTTCATTGCAACGCAAACAAGCAACCATCTGAAATACAAGCAGACCAAAGGAATAAAAATAATGACAACAATCGTACAACAGCAACTACAATAGCCACTTCGTCTGTAAGCAACTACAACTCACTTAACTCCCACTCGTAAGCAACTAGCAACAACAAACTAGCTATAACTTTTCACCCGTTCCGCAACTTAACGTCTTCCCCACGTCCCAGCTTCCCAGTCTGAATTAATTTCCTAGCATTTGTTAGGAGCAAGTACTCGTGAAAATTTTAATTGCTGGTCGGAGTTTAACCAGGATTTGGCGGTGGATTTTTTTGCACATTTCACAGTCGCTTGAGATATTATTAAAATCGTTGCCAACGACATATTTTAGTGGAAGCTTATGGAAGGGGACTAATGTTGGTACTCCTAGCGTTATGTCATAGGTAAATGAGCCATAAATGAAATGTGAAAGAGCAAAATCTGAATTGGGGTGTAGAGTTTGTTAATGAAAATGAAGTAATGCATAACAAAGTAAATTAAATGACCTGATGCCGGAGATTTTTAAGCTCCTGTTCATTAAATCTGTGGATAACTTTAATTTTCCTAAATTAAATTCTTTTTTCCCCGGCTACTGAGAGAGTTTGAGGAGGCAACGAGTTTTTTCTGATTTTGTTGTTGAGTTTACAGAGAGAAACTAAGCAATCGTGTAACCAGACAAGGAGTTCTTACTCAGAACACTGCAAAATTTCTAATTTTTTTTACATGAATTTTGCTAGTATCAGTAATCTAACAGAAGCACGCGGTCACTGAATTGAATTGATCGCTTAAGAATATTTTGTATCCAAAGAAAGTTCAAAAACTTATTCTGTTACCCGAAGTTTCTACATATAAACCCGCAAAGGGGTCGACAAAAACTATATTATAATATGGCACAATTCCTGTTCGAACATTCACTTTTCCGCAGACGAAATCGCATATTTAGAGGTTTACACAGCCGACTTCCCCAGCACTGCTTTCACGAGCCTTACGCGACCTTTTTGCAGCGAAACTGGAGCTCCAAAGGCTGTTGAACTACGAATCGTCTGAAAGTATCTGACATTAACCAACTCTCGAAGTACCAGTATATGTATTAAAAATGTGTCTAGCTACCTAGCGAACAAAAACTGCGGTATAAGATTGATGGGTGGAATAACAGACCATATGGTGCTGGAGATCTACAGAGATCGGGCTAGCACCACACCTGCTTGGTGGAAGCCCACGTCTTCCAGTTCCAAAAAATCGAACTTTATTGAATCCGGAGAAAATATAGCTTTAGTGGTTGCTGAAAACCTCGCACAGGGTGGTAGAGAGCATTCCTGCCACTGGGTATCCACAAGCGCGAAGCCATAAAAAGATAGCAGCCATAAAAACCAGCGTCATATAAAGCCATGCATAAAATACCACTTGGACTACAGTTATTCTTTTGCGATCAGGTCAATTATTTGACGGACCGAGACAGTAGTTCAGGCAAACCTTGGTAAAGATCCTAAGATCTATGCTTCTTTACGCCGTGGTACGAAATTCTTAAATACAATTCATACACCCTAGGCATAAGCCTTAGCATACCGCTGGGGTGTCCTCCAGGTTTGTTCAGTATTCAAAACAATATCTTACGACGCTGTGAATCGTGACCAAACCAAAACCAGGCTGACAAGGTAAGGGAGCATAGCTATGGAGCAGTCACGGGTATTGATGAGGACAGGTGGATCGCCTTATCCTTAAAAAGTAGCTGAACAGGCAGCATAGCGAGGTAGACAACTTCCTTACACAAAGTTTAGAGTCCAGCTTAGAGAAGATTTCATCGCTACGGTTGAAAAAGTTCTCATAGCTCCAGTACTATGGGTCTGTGATTAATAACAATCCCAAATTGACATTAAAAAAAGAGCGTGTCCTAGTTTAGACTTTTTGCGAATGGGTCTAGCCTAACCTTTATCTTGAGGACACTTAAATTACAATCAGCTGTCATGCGTTCGTCCGACCATGCATTCTCCAAATAACTTGGTACCTTATTGTTCTTTAGCGGCGCTATTGCCGTTCGAATTTCGGTCAAGTCGGGTAATGGTTCATCGACACCGTTGTCATTGTCTGGAGGTTCGGGTTCATCATCTTCGACGTTTTCCGCGTCAGTACCATTAAGCAGCGTTTAAGTGTACTCTGGATGTCAGGTATTAGAAAAAAAAATATCTTTGGTAATGCATTCAAATAGTTTGGAGAGCTGCTTCGAAATGTGCTTATTATTACCAGACATAATTTTTTTTACTACTTTCATTTCATCTATCAAATTTTCAGAAATACAGAGATTTATTGAAAATCACTCTCAATGGAGTGGCAACCGCTTGACAATTTTTAAGAAATTTAGCTGACCGTGCATCAGCACCAGTTTGAGTTTTTACTTAAATGATGTTCATTTTCCTTTAACCTTCGTACCAGAGTTCAAACTAAATGTGGATAGAATTCTTAACCTAATAAACTATCAACTCGTTAATGCTATTTCATTGACGTTTCACAAAGCGCCTCGTCTTTTACCCTCTAACTTTTGCGCCAAAGCTTTTTGTTAATTAACATTTTTTTCTGCTTTATTGACTCAACACTTTGTAGTTGATCACTTAACAACACTGTTAACAATCCCGTTAACAAACAACAACAACAAAAGCGGAAGCTGGTGTTACAAAAAAAGTCCCATCCCTCTAGAAGGAGCAACAATCCCGTTAACAAACAACAGGAACAAAATCAGGGCCTGGTGTAACAAAAAGCAACACAAAATCCTAGAAGGAGGAACAGTAGAGCTTGTAATGGTGTGTTTAATGACAAGGACGTCAACCCGCCTTCATTTCTTTTTATCTGATTTTGAGAGAATCTCTTATATACACATACACACTTATGAGCATGTATTCATGTGTTTATATTCGTCACTCACATAACCAAACATGGCACTTAATTGCCGGAACAAAAGGCTCGACGACATGACAAATGTTGCCCTCTGTGCGCCGCATCGCAATTGTGTCCAGCGCATGGCAGTTGAACGTCAGAAAGATAAACACCGTGCAGCACCCGCACTCCAAATCGCCAGTCACATGTGTTTATAGACATAAACACATCAAACAAATCTCGGCAACCGGATACAAAGCGCGCAGCCGACGACGCATTTCCGGCTGGCAAAGCGATGAGCAATGGCCAAAAGCGAAACACTGACAATGAGCCGGTACGAAAAAGTACTCGCCGAAAACTACATATTGGTGTGGATGGTGAGAATAGACGAATGTGGAACGCCGCTGGATATACACAGACACAATTACGAAAGTGTTTACACGCGTTGACAACCACGTTTGATATGTTAACGCGCCTGCCTGTCATTTGTCGACAGAGCGCCAAAGCTCAGCTGCACCAGTCTCGAGCTTACTACTCCTTCTAGCAACACCAGCTATTGTCGTCATCTTGCTGCTTTGCATGTGGCAATAAAGAACGTGGAATATGCGATATGTAGCGAGCAGCTACCAACTACATGACTGCATGGTCAACTTAACTCGCCAAAGTTGGCAGCACGAATGACAGTGACAGTGACAAAGGCAAGACAAAGCAAATAGAAAAACCATGCGGGCCATGAAGTCGCCGTCAAACGCGCGTTGGGAAAAGAAGCTAAAAGATAGAGGTAGAGGTATGTAGCGATAGTAGAAGGAAAATTTTACACAAACCAAGCAAACGAAGATTGTAGTAAAGTCCACTCGCTGCCCATCAACCTGCCCATTGCCGTCAACGGTTTAAGCATTTGCGAAAACAATGACAAAGCTGAGACCACACCAAGCTGCGGCCTAATACAAACTAGAACAGACAGGCGGATAAACAGTGTTGCCCAGTTGAGCGACATAGTAAAAGCAGCGCTAGACAGATGGATGGGCCAGCATATGAGCTAGACAGTCCCAGCTAGACGTCATTGGCTCAGGCATGACTGTAACGGTAGTGTGCAAACAAACAAGCCGGCAAGCAAATAAACAAACGAGCAAACAAGGATAAGCAGCAAAGAGCTGACAAATAGCAGCTGAACAGACAAGGCTCAGTGTGGACGGCCAGTGTTAGTTAGGCACTGTAAAAATTGTGTCTTCCTCAGTCCCTCAATGGGACAGTGTCGTCACTGGCAGGCAATGTGACTGTAAGTGGTAAATTTGTGCTGATGTTTCCACACATTTTCCGGCTGCCACTTTGCGCAACGTAGTAAAATGGTTATGAGCGTCAAAGCTTGCCAAGGCAGGCACGTAAACAGTAAGTAGCTAGGGTGGGTAGGGGAAGGAGAATGGTGCGAGGAAATGCAGTGGTAAAATATTGTTGCATTTTTAAAATGCTAAATTTCGCCAGCATACCGGCACTATCTTTTCTACCTGCCCTCCCCCCAATTTATGCTCATCTCAGTTTGTTTTCATTTCGGTCGACCACTGGAAGCTGAAACAAATCCGTACCAGCAAAACACCAGTGACAACTTAGTCTCTTAATATGTGTGCAAGGATTTATTGTAGTGACAGTGAAATCCTGTAGTCATTTTAGGCAGCAGAGGTGTTATGCACATGAGTTAAGATAAAGCGATTAGTCCTGCCTCAGTGGCAAGAGTGTTGCAACGCTGTACTGGGATTGAGTAATTCATAACCTGTTTTTATGTGCCTCTATTTATTTTACAAGCTACTGGATGCAGCTGCCAATTATACAGCCATTATTTTACTATATTTTCAATGCTTTAACTTCTTATGCAGCTAAGAATGATAAATGATATCCTTCATTTTTCTGAAATCTAAAAGCAGTTAGTAATCACTCCAAACGATTTCGTAGAAATTTTCACTGAGCGTTCCTTCACTTTATCGAGAAGTGAGCTGGTGATTTTAATAAATAAAACCATAATAAACAAACTACTTCTGAATTTGGGAGCGTCTAGTCCCAAAAAATCATTCCCAAATACTTTGGTTTGTATATCTTTCATGAAGATGGCAAGCTTGAAAATAACTTTTGGCAAGCGCCAATTGACAACCCCCCAAGGTGAAGAAAACAGTGCGAAGAGAGTGGGTCTCGTTATGCAGATGTGCAACAATTTTTACCAAGGTGGTGAAAATAAAAGCGTAGCAGAAATTAAATTTAAATACTAATCGTACACAGTTATCTAGAAAATATTTCAAAATGGATACGCTAAGATTAGCGGCACTAGAGATAATAAATTGAAATGGAATGTGGGAAATTCGAGTAAACCATCCCAAACTCCGAACCTTGGTAACTCCAAAACAATTTCTTTTAAATAAATTTCCGATATACATACAGGGTGTGCCATCAGTTCCTCGGCATGAGAATGTTGAACATCATTTGGAAGAATTAATAGGTTTCAAAGAATAAAGTTTTTTTATTTAGTTAAATCCTTTACAATTTATGTGAGTTGTGCTCTTTTTTGGACATTTTCCATCACTTCTTCTCGCAACTCCTACGGCAACCCTCTCTCTTACGGCTTCAATAATTTCATTGGAACGTCTTGGGCGTGGATAGTTTTAGGTTTGGTTACTCATTTCTCTACGATCAAAGAAATTTTCAGCCAGTCGCTGTTTTCCCGCGATATTTTGAAATTTGAAGTTACCAAAACGTGTACAGAAATTAAATCGGCGAAATTATTCCATTTACGAACCGAAGGAACAGATGGCGCAACCTTTAGGTGTCGCCACGGATTCAGGAATAAAAGGTTTTTACAAATAATCTCCCTTATTGCAAATCCGTGCTGCTTATTAACAAATTTAAATATGTGTGAATTTTGTAAACTATTTTGAAATTGTGGTGGAAAACTTAACTCCTTAGAGCATGTGCCAAACGGTAGTAGATTTCTATGGTGAGATTTATTTTTACTATGATGAGGAAATTTTCCATCATCTCAGCAGGAAAATTTTGACATCTTTGTAGTTGCAGAAAAGGAGAAAACAAAGTTCATTAAAGAAAAATTCAGCAAATTTACAAAAAAAAATTAAAGAAGACTTAGAATTAAGGCCAATGTATTATATAGACCTTTTTGCTTTAATTTTAGAACGAACAGCTTGGCAACACTTCCAGATAAGTCGCTTGGTAAGATATTTAAGGCAGTAAACAATAACTTCATGTTGTATTTAATTTTATCTTTTAATTTCTAACTAGGTATTAAGAAAATAATGATATAAATACTATAATTACTAAATTTATTTCTTCCGAGAGGGTCACATTATTGCACATCTGTTTCATTTTCATTTCTATAATACATACTCAATTCGGTATACTTCTTTATTCTGCTTGTTGTCAAAAATTTCCAATGGCGTGTCAAATTTTTCACTAGTCCCATAAGGCCGACATATTATATTCACCTCATAACTGTCAAAATTGTGCATCCCCGTGTACTTTGCTACCCCTTAGTGGAAATTGGTATCTATTGTAGTGGTGACAAATTAGCATGTGTGAAAATAATTTGCAAAAGCCTAACGCTTGTTCAGATCACGTAAATGCATTTTGAAACTCTGAACAAGGGTAATAAAAAAGTATTAGAGAAGAAAATAAGGCTACTTAAAATATGAAGAAAAAATTTATTAGATATGAAAATCAAGCTGATAAAAATTGAAAAAAGTAGGGTAGAAGTTTTCGAAAAGAAAGAGGGAAAACATGTGAACATGTGACAGTTGTACCATTGAAAATTATTTAACACTCCAATTGGCATTAAACCGGCCTTATTTTGTCTATGAATATGCGCCACAATTTTCATTGTTGCAGAATATTATATAGAGTTCAAATGAATTTCAGTCACTTCCATTTTTATATAAACACAAGGTAATAGCCGCTTCCACCGCTGCTTTTTATCGTTTTTTTTTTTGCTTTAAAATTGTGTATTTTCACGTGGGCAATATTTCGACTCCAGAAAAACATATGTACCTGGTATATTTTCTGTATCTCTATTTTGTTCTGAATATGATCCAAATCGATTCATAACTACGAATTTGATGAATATCTCGCTTCATGCGTCACCTACCGGATTTATTTTGTATCAAATTTCTATCTGTGGTTCATATAAATCCGTTCAATATTTTTTTGCGTGATTGCCCTGATAATATTAATTAGATTAAATGAAACCACTTGCCTGTTTACTATTCTGTAATATAATCTGTGGATTTTGTCAGCATTTTTTCAGACGCAACATTAGTATTTGTTAATTAAAATCATAAATTTTTGTTTAATGAAGAAAACTCTAACCCAGAGATTTCATGAAATTAATAATAATTTAGCGCTTACATGATATAATTCGATGTTTATCCGAACTTTCACAACAATTTGTGGTGTGCGGTTGATGTTGTACCACAAAATACAGTTTTACGCCGACTCCGGATGGCAGAAATACACGCGGAGGTTTCCAATTGGCGCCGTGAATTAAGACCGCATGGCATTTTGTGACCTAAATTCAATCTGCAAAATGAAAACAGCCCTCAGTCTCAAATTGAAATAAGACCGCCGCGGCCGAATTTCGTTTGTAGACTGGGGCTAATTTCATTTTTGGATTGCGTCCTTAATTCACGAGGTCTTATTTTCATTACCAACACGGGCTTCGTGAATTGCGCCAAAACTCATTTTTAAGTAGGCGGCCTTCGTCCGCGCTTAAAAAACGAAATAATAACCGTGGTCGATCCAACATCGGCTACGCTATCCACAGTAGTTTTGATTAGAACTACTTTCGATGTAGGCAGCTTTGGGCCGCACTTCAAATAGCACTGGCTAAGACATTCAAAGTATTTTTGCGTATTTTTCGATTGCGATAGTAGTTCATTTTTAAAAATGAGTTTAGAGCGTGCGATCTTATTTTATTTTTTTATTGCGGCTTTATTTCCAGCGGTCTTATTTCCATCTTCCTGGCAATTGCCCTCCGCGGGCGACCGCTTTTTGAATGTTACTTGCGCGGGCACAGGATCTAAGAAAATTACTCATGGAAATAATATTGGCAATAAAGTGTACTGATTTCTCCAAAAAGAGTCTTTCGTTTTTTGTACAATTTACATCCTACCACTAATTATCGACTTTGTGCACTTTTTCACCAACTTTTCGAAAAAGTGAATTATATTTTGCCCTATTTCTATTTCCTTCACAAATGCAACCTTTTGGACAGAAAAGCTACCAAGCCTTTAATAATTGAATAATGTGTGTTAACTTAACTGAAACTTTGAAATGACTCTAAAGTATACAAAACGCGTTCATACTGTAAAACGTTCCGAGTATGCGAATGCTAAAACATTTCAAATTTAACGTCCAAACGTCAGATTGACTCAAATGATATGAATATTGCCAGGCTAAAGTCTTTTTGAGTGGCTTTCGTGCAAATGTTGCAATTTATTGTCATTCCTATTATTTAAAAAAAATTGCGTTACTCTCAAAGTATTCGACATTTCGAAAATTTAATTTTCACACAAAGCATTTTAGATCTATTAACGGATGAACTTATTTTAATTTTTCATTTTTACGTACCCATAAATGCTAAACCTCCATAAAAAAATTTTATGTTCTAATACAAATCTACTCAAATTTTATTTTAAATTCTAACTTTGACTAACTAATCGCATAAATATTTCAACAGAATAAAGTAATTTTAGGCTTCGCAGTGGAAAAAAGTACTAAGTTGATATAAAAGTTATTTTGTCGAAAGTCTTCATATGTACTTTTAAAATATGTGAATAATTTTTAACTTATTCTCGTACATACGAGTACAGCAATAAAATTTTAATTACGAATTGCTCTTACCGCCTGCGGTGAATTGCCTGCTGACCTCCATTTTCTACTTTGTAAATAAATTATTTATTGCTTTTACACAAAAACCAACACACACACACACACATATCGACATGCAAAAATTATAACAGCAATAACTGAAATGAAATTGAGACACCAGTAACAATAACAATAACAAAAGCAAAAGCAAAAGCAAAACAAAGTAATGTAGTACATTTATTTAATTTCAATTCCAATTATTTTATACAAAATTATTTATTAACTTTCACGCAACAAAGCGTGCTACCAAATGCCAATAATGCTACAAGAACAACAACTACATAATATGTACATGCATATATTTGCAACGAAAATGACACTAAATATTAAATAATGCCATAGACAAATGAAAATACATACATAAATGAGTATTGTAGCAGATAATTGCAATAACAAAACCCAGTATATATATTTACACAAATATTCGAAACTACATACATACAAATTTTGAACATGTAAAACAGGAGATTTCATAATTATAACACCACCACATATTAACAAGTTTTAAGTAATTATTTTTTTTTTACATAGTTAATGCTATAACAAAAACCCGTTTAAATTCACATTTCAAACCTTAACCAAAATTAAACAAAAAATTTGATTGTATTAAAATTTTCAAACTTTGTAAACAAAATTTTTTGAAAATATTCGGGCATACAGTTTCATAGATGTATATTTTCTATAAAAAAAAAACTCAAGCTTAAAACTTTGTGCACAGTTTAAAAGACACAAAAAATTTGCCTGAATATCTAAAAATTACTAATTAGAATTTTTAGAAAAAAACGAGACATCAGTTTTATCGCTCAATCAATTTTAGAATAGTGAAAAATGTTGAATTTTGAAAATTTGTTTTATTGACGGTGTTGTGCGATTTTTTAGTATAAAGAAATTTCGAGAATGCGCTATATGGAAAAATTGGAGGAAGAGGAAATTGTGAGCAAATTTTGAGTAACAATTTTTTATTTTTTTTTTTTTTATTTTTTACACAAATGAAATTTTTTCCTAAAAATTCTCTTTAAAAATTGTGTGCAAGATTTAAACATTTTATTTTTTTTGAATTTCGGCGATACATTTAGTTGGTGGTCCTGCAGAATTTAACTCCTCCTCGGCATTTCGCCAAAATCTAGTAAGCACTTCCTTGTTCGCTTTATAGAAATTTGTTGCAATTTGCGGCTGCCCTTGCATAAGGCTTATTAAAATTTCAATTTACTGCTTATTTATACTCTTCGTCCTAAAAAAAACCAAAAACAGTACAATATTATTTTATAAAAGTTATTTTTTATTATTTAAAATTTTATTTACTCACATTTTGTTCAGCGTTCCCTTAAAATTTTCTTATGAATTATTTCCCAATAAATTTGTGTGTATACTCACTTTTATTTTCATTCGGGATACCTACTTTACTCGCCAAACCACTTTTCGATTTTTCGAACATCGTTTAGAAAAGGCGAAAAGCGAAAAGCGAAAAAGTACGTGCGGAAATGGTATTTAGAATACGGGAAGAGGGAGAAGCGAAAAAATACGTGCGGAATTGTCGTTTATAATCGGGGTGATTTAATATTTTTGCTGACGCTCTTCCCGCAATTCTTCCATGGTCGAAATTTTTGTGTACGGAAAATGCGCACTACAACTATTTTGAGCAAAATTACTAGTTTCAAACTTTGTTCGCAGTTTAGACAAAAAATCAAACAAATTTTACATACAATTTTTAATCACAATTTTTAGAAAAAATTTGTTCTCTGTGTTAATTTTTCCATGATCGAAATTTTTCTATACGAAAAAAACCGCGCTACACCGACTGCAAAAAATGTGTCAAAACTCGAAAGTAGGTACCTACTTCAAATTTTCGCTATGCTAAAAGTGAATGAGATATAAAATTTGAGCAAAGTTTATTTTTAGAATAAAACTGCGTGCGTAAATTTTTTTTAAAAATTTTGAAATTTTGAGCAGTTTCAAATTTAAACTTTGGGCAAAATTAAAAAAAAAACTTCTTAATTTCACTCACAATTTTTAAACAGAATTTTTAGAAAAAATGTTCATTCTACAATAACAAAAAGAGTTTCAATCGATATTTCCAAATACATATGACAAAAATACATAACATATTTAACAAAAATGGAGAAAATTTTACAAAAATTTTTAAATGGATTGAATTTTTTATACGAATTTTGAATAACAAAAACTTTTTTAATCAAAGTTTCGTACATTCTAGGAAATTTAAAAAATTCAAAAATTTTTACGCAAAAGTTGCTTTTTCGCAAAATATTCCATTTTCGATTTTTTTTGATACGCAAAATAAAATCATACAATACTGTCAGCAAAAAATGTGTCAATCATCAACGATAAATGGTAGTCACTTTAAACTTACACTTTGTAAATATAAAACTGAATGCCCAAATTTTTTCTAAAAATTGTGATTAAAATTTTTGCTCAAACTATTTTTTTTTAATTTCACACTAAGTTTGAAATTTGAATGTTTGTTAGTTAGTTTTTAACAAAAAAAAATATATAATTAAAATAAACACTCCAAACTTGTCAATATGTGGTGGGGTTATAATTACGACATGTACTGTATACAATGTAAATCTATTATATATTTCCATTCATATATTATAAGTGTTGGCATCCGAATTGAGCAAGTGAAAAGGCAGTCACTCACTCACTGGCATTCAGATAATTTCAGTTGACCACATTTAAATTGCGTCAAGTTGGTTTTTGTGGCTTTATAATGAGGTAACAAAGTCGACCAATTTTTCCAACTGCAACGTTTTCTATGTGTGCGAAATGGTAAAATTTATTAATTAATTTTCTTACTTACCAGCTACTGAAAACTGTTTTTGTGTCGTAGTGTTAGAAAAAGCCATTGCCATAGCATTAAAAAATTTAGAAAGTAACAAAAGCTTTTTGCAAAACTTTGTTTAGGATTTTTAAAGAAAATTTTAATACAAAATAATTTTCATCCAAATACATACGTACTGGCACGCTGATTTCTATTGTAAAAATGAACCATATACAGCATCAGTGCACACATTTGCAAATACTACAATTTTCTCAACCAAAATAGCGAAAAGATTGAATTTTGCTGTCACGCACAACGGCCACAATTTCAAAATTTCATGCTCGTCCCCTTCATTTTTTGCCGCCATCATAATATTTACCCTTATTGCATATTTGAACACTCAACAAATTGGCAGCTTTTGAACTACTCACACACACACACATTCATTTCAGTGCCCTAGAGCATTGCGGCATGATGAATATGTAATTGAAACTGTAATGAAAGGATTTGTGGAATGTAAAGTTGGTTGTAGTCAAAATTTGACGGCAAATGCGTTGTACGCATGTGAACAATGTTGTCGCAATATTTATTGAAATGGAAAAAGCAGCGCGTTCGTAATGCTGGAAAATGGAAGGAAAATGTGAAATGTAAAATTCTGGAAATGAATTGAGATACAATATATTCTTAATAAATTTATGGTTTACTTGCATTTAATTTTTCAAACAGCTGGGTACACACTTCAAAAGTATTTTCGAAACTACGTCTTCTTAAACCCTTTTCGTTTCACACTAATATTGTAATATGGCTATTACTATTACTAATTAATTTATATTTAACTTTTTAAACAGGTGGCAAGACTATAGACAAATGTTTTCCAAATTATACTTTTAAAACCTTTATTGATCGACATCCATATTGTAGTATTTCAATAATATTGTTAATTGAATTTTATAATAATTTTTCGAATTAGTGGCAACCCTCTTCAAAAATATTTTTAACTTTAAGATTTCTTAATTTTTTGTTATTGACCGTAATATAATCATATTTTGGTTAATTCATTAATTAAATAGAATTAACGCTTTCAAACAGATGGCAACCCTCTTGAAAAATATTTCCATATAAACTTCTTTCGTTTCACAACAGTATTCTAAAACATATTTAATTTATTTTATTAATTAATTTATATTAAAATTTTTAAACTTGGGGTAACCCTCTTCAAACAAATTTCGAAACTTATATTTTTTAATCTCTTTCATTCGACAGGCAATTGGAAAGTAATTTATTTATTTTTTAAACAACTGGCATCTCTGTTTATAAATAGTCGATATATTAATCTGACTTCTCAGTTATTTATGTGCAAAATTGTGTTCGAGTCCGCTCAGCCGTTTCGGCGTGAAAATGTCATATACCGTGTCGTTAAATGTTGAGGGTATCGAACTTGATTGTTATTTCCCTATTTCTATCTAATCGTCCTCTTCTTTTATCAATTCTACAATCTCATCATTGTTCTCTATTCTCCATTATGAATGACCGCCAATATATCTAAATCGCCTGCCAAACTTGTACAGTCTTTGGCCGGATATATGTAGATCTGGATCTCTTTAGTAAGCATCGGTGGATCATCGATAATATTTGATGTAATTATCGATATATCGATAATAATATCGAGTAAAATTTCAAGTCGATGAAAATGAACCGCCATGACTTGGGAATTAGAGAAATTCGTTCGGAAAAAAAGAATACACAAATCGCTGGGCAATCTTCACCCACCTTTGTAATTAAACGGCGAACACTATACTTCCGCAGGGCACAGAGGGTCAGTCAATCGCCTACGCTGATGACTTTGTCATAGCCTGAGCGACTTGCAACAGAACGCTCTAGATATTGGAAAAATCTGGTGCAAAGAATGTTGTCTAATTACAAATCCACCTAAGGCCATTGCGAACCTTACAAGGAAACTTAAATATCAGCCTCCAGCACTAAATAGCATAGCTCTTACAATCTCGGGAATATAATCCCCGATAGTAAACTTACTTGGCGACGTAATACATGTATTGTCGGCCATGAGCCTTATAATATATTTATATTTTTTGGCATTGTCATATAGTGGACGTCGATAGATAAACCCATCATCCATATTGTTTACGGGGGCATTACACTTGTCACCGACAAAGACCTTTAAATTTTACTCAACCTGCTGCCTGCAGACTTGTATGGGAAACTTCAGGCTAGCTATAATGTCATTGCCCTTAATTAGGTAATGAAATGAGATTACTCAAAATTTAGTCATTCGAAAATCTTCGAATAGTGTCCTTAAAATTTCAGGATCACAGAGTACACAACCTCGATTGTCACCCTTGAATGCGGTTTGCCTACTCGGATCCCTTTCGAGTATGATTGGGAAGACAGACTAATATTACTCGTATCTGTACTGACGGCTTAAAAATAAACACAAGAGTGGCCAGTGAAATTCGCTCGCAGAAACTTTCAATCAACCTCAGTTTTTGGCTGTTGACCCATTGCAGCGTTTACTAAACCGAGCACACGGCAATAAGAGAAGCTGCCGCTGATTAAACTCTACTCTTCAGAGTGATATACTGGGTGATAGCAGTCCCGATATGGTTCCGCAAAATCTGGCTCAAACGAAGCTTCATTGCAGTAAATTTGATTAGTTTTGATAAATTCGATATGATAAGGCAAGATCTGCTTAATGTGAATGCATTCCAGTACTGCAAACTAATGATTTTAGTCACGGATGCCGCGATGAAGAAGATGTCGAAAGCGTCTAGCATTTTTGGCATTGGCCCACGCTAACAAAGACAAGACTACAGTGCTTTCAACCTGAGTTCGGCCGACATATTATAAGTAATTTTGAATCAACTAACTAATTTTATTACTCTAAATGAGCGGAAAGGTGTACAAAGGCTCTCGACGACAGTATCACAACGGATCAGCAAGTCTGAGAGTGTCTTCCTCCTGGACAAGCACGAGGACAACCACATCAAAGTAGAGAACAAAAGGTTGGAGAGAGATGCCAAGCCGGATATGATGATTTATTTTCTAGAGTAAGCGGACCTGATATTTTATCATACCAAGCCAAGGGGAAATTACAATAAGTTTACCTAACCACGATTTCTGAAAAGATTGAGCAGTGGAATTTACATTATTTTCTTATAACTACTAAAGGTTTGACTAACTTTTGTTCGACTTTTTAAATTTAAATAAATCCCTCTAAAAAGTTGCAATATTCTGATTCGGGTTTGGATATAAACACTTGCCTAATTCTGGAAGTTTATACTTCCCTGCTTACAAATCAAATAAATTACAACGCGCCGAAGTAGTCAAAATCTTACGCAACAACAAATTGAAACAATATTTGCCTTCGAGCTTTCCATTGCCTTCCACCACAACATTCAGCGGCCTTCCAGCGAGTTCGCCAACTCTTGTTCCGATTATTAGAATATCAAAGCAGCATTATTTGTGACAACAAACATTTAACTATTTACACAGACGTTTTAACTACAACTTTGGAGTATGAATCTTACAACATTCAGCACTTAATATTTCTCCACGCACATTTCTCGTCCGTCTGGCTATCAGTCCAGCAAAGGTAGAAGCCCTGAGACACTCCTCTCAGAGTAAGTTTACTTTTTGTACGTTGTGTCGTTGTGTTGCTGATTGAGACATTTTCTGCCTCTTAACCGCATATCTCCAAATAAGTAACTGACAAGTAAAGTGGTGCATTTATATTTCATTTTAATGCAAGCAACTTGCCGACATTACATACATACGACGCGTCGCTCTGTTGTCCTTCCATCGCTCATTCGAATGTCCCACCAGTCTGGCTTCGCCTCCTTCAATGGCAATATTTGTCTCACTGCTTGACGCTCGGATGTCGTCTGCCGGCCGGCGTGTCTACCTGCCGCGACTTTTTCACTGTTTTCGGTTGCTTCTTGTACCACTGATTTGACTAATTGCTGGGTAAATCTTGGAGAAACTTTTGAAATTAATTAAAATTTGCATGGCGTGTAGCGACGCGACAAGTTGAAATGAGTTTGTTTGCACAAATGACTGAGTGGATGATGATTGGTGACTGGTGACTGGTGGCTGGTTGGCAGCTTGGCTGATGAGCAAAAATGTCACTTGAAGACATTTGTATCCATATGGGAATTTCGACAATACAGTAAATATTCGGGCGGGGGAATAATCAATATGTTAAACATCAACTTTATTGTAGGCATTAAAATTATTCTTATTCCAATTTTACTTCAAAGTCGTAATTTATATTGTGAACAGCCGACCCGTTCATTCTTTTTAAGTTCCTTTTTGTTCCCAGCCAAGTTTTGATTCGGCACAAAGGAGGGTGAGACCTTTCAACGCTCACTTTCATCGCTGGTAAGGTGCAATTTTTGTTGTTGTAAATTTCTTTGCAAGATCTTAGGAAAAATTTCAGTGAGCCAGTTGTTGATAGTACGACGAAATTTTTGATTGAAACTTTTGAGAACGTCTTCGGTGATTTGTGTCTTCAAATCTTCTATGGCTATTTCGATTACACTACGACAAGAAATCTGACTTTCCGCTGAATCCAAATATGTAGTCAGAATATATAAAATTATAACAGTTTTTGAGATATAGCCAAATTTTTTAAGATCTGAAAAAATCTAAGTCACTTAATCATTGTAGATGTTATAAACTTTATAGTCGGCTTTATTTTTACCATGGAATTCACAATAGCGAAAAAGTGTCATAATACGAAATAAAAATTTGTTCGGTCAGCTTTTTCGACCACAAACGAAGTTCGAGTACAACTCATAATAAGGGCCTATGCATCAATTTTCATTTATTGAAGTTGTTGAAGGGAAATATTCTTATTCGATCAAACAAATTTAAATTTTTTACCAATTACTGCAATTTAATCTGACCTTTTTTTTCGGACCATCATAATATTATTTCTATTCTATTATGTAATCAAGCCGTTAATTTCCTATTTCTGAATCTAAATGCAACTGCTTTCCTTAGTTTGAGGGCATAGCAATCGTTACAATAGGTAAAGATGTCCAAGTCTTGAGCGAGCTATTACAAATTGTCTTCAGCCTTGTCACAACATCTGGACTAAGTACTGCTGACACGAGGAAATATAATATACCCGGTTTTTCAAACCACCATCATTAAATGGGGCAGAACACATTCTCTCAACCGGTAACTAGTACCTTGGAGTTATTCCAAATAGGAAATTTGGCTGGATGTGAAACATTGAAGGCCACTCCAGGAAGACCCTATACGACTGTAACCCAGGTAACAGCGGGGAATAAGCCCAAATATATGCCCTGGGTCATCGTCTGGTGGGCAGCGTCCTGGAAGACTTTGTTCAGATGGAACGTTCCAAGAGGGAACGGATACAGCTGAAGGCTTCCTTGCTTGTCACCGAGCACTGCCCTCTCCATTTACCACACCCCTGTAGTTAGTTTAAAACGTTCCACAAGGTGATGTCAATTTCTAATTTTTGGCCGGCTGTAGTTCTGGTAGACTTAATTCGATCCAACCGTGGAAAGAACTCAGGTTCGGATATAAACTATATGCTACTGTAAAAATCCCAAAGCGGAATAAATTGGAAGGTGCCACAGGCCTTGACCCACAGTCGACGGCTATATGAAAAGATAGTTTCAGGCTGAGCGGAAAGGTAGGTAGTGAGATTCACCTCAGTTATCTCAGCTTTCACTTATCGGGCCACTGTAGCGTTTCTAACGCAAAACACGAGGAAAAATATGATGAAGTGGCCCTAAGTGGTAGCGGCGATCACTTCACTCATATCCTTTTATCGACATAATGGAAAAAATTAAGGGATAAAACAAACACAATGCACATAAATGCAAGCATCTTCTATTTATATGAAGCAGCATGTACATAGAAGTATATAATAATTTCACATAAGTTAGAGAATAAAAAACTTGCCAGCTCAACGCCACGACTACTCAAAAAGGAAGAAGTTGCCAAAACGAAAGTAAAAGAAAAAAATTAACAAGCCGAAACGCAGGATATGAGCGCAACAAACTGGAAACCACTTCCGACAAACGCCTGAGGCGATGAAAAAATCCACACTAAATGTCTAAGGATATATTGCGGCGGACAGATAAGCACAAAAAACAGAGCGCATGTATCTATGTTGGTATGCACATTTATATATATGTATATATTAATTTTGGTTAAACTAATAAAAAATTACATAATAAACATGCAAACACGCATCATTTCCGCTGGGCTTGATTTTGGGCGTTGAGAATACGATCTTTAATATTTAATAAAGTTCATATTTCTTATAGCTACTTATTATTACTTTTTTTTTGTGGCTTACAGCGTTCCTCTGCATTTTGCATTGACCAAGCGAATCAGTCATGGCTTTTCTATAGCCGGAACATAATTGGTGGGTTTGTATGGAAGCCCACGATAGAAATATTGCCCACAGCATTCAGATAAATAATTCTTAGAAAAGCTAGTCTGAAGATTGTATGTGCATTGTCATGACTACTAAGCCACGTACATTAATATATAAATAATATGAGAACAACAATCATGCGGCATAAAAACAAAACAAAAAGCCCCTCAAACCGATAGTATTCCAGCTGATATGTTCAAAGCCGACGGCGAATGGCACGTGCATAAGCTGTAATTTGGTCTAATAAATTCATGCAAATTGCTCAAGAAGAGAGGTTCCACTAAGTGCGCCAATTATCGGAAGATATGCCTTCTCAACTTTGCATATAAGATCCTACAGATGCGCATAGCATCGGACAGATGTCTGAAGTCCTTCATGAACTGATTCATTGAACTTTTTATTCACAGTGCGTCAAAGCTCGTAAAATTCCCCAGACCAACAAAAAGATGTAAAATATAATAGCAAAACAAAAAACTTCCCCTACGAATACATATCATATCAAATGAATATAAATTTCTCCGAACAATTTGTTACCAAATGGGTTTTTAGTCAAGGCAACTCATTTTCGATTAACTTATTCTATCTGATGCTACAAAGCATTATACGAGCTATCAATCTTAACCAGAGAGACACCATATAATAGATATTTTTTTAGGGACTTATTTTAAACATAAAAAAAAATTAATATCATGATATTGATATCTTTGGCCTCAATAGCGTCAGCGGATTATTCCCAAATATAGACCAAATGGTAGACCAAGCGACGGATACAGTGAAATGCATAAAAGTTTAGCGATTGCGTTTAGCCATGTCACGCATAAAGATGATGACTCTATGAAAAGATTCTCACGAAGATAATGGAAGAACCATGTACAGGAGGCCAACTGCGCAAAGAAGACAAACTGTTTTAGAGTCAAATAACTCAAAGCAAAATATGTATTTTAAATCCTTGGAATCTCTGGAGCTCTATTCCTACTTACTTACTTAATTCGCGTCATTAGTTTGGCAGGTAAGCAGCTCATGGCTTTCGGGTGATTTCACCTAAGTGCCCTCTGGGTAGCTCACGAACACCCGAAATTTCTTTGAACCACCCAACAGTGAACTTTCGATGAGTTTCCCCTAAAATTCGTTCATAATTCGGCGGGCGCATACGTGTACGGTACACTGTGCTGGTATAAGTGCTTTTATACACTACTCACAACATTAGGGTGGTGCAAAATAATTTACAACGCGCGCGTTAGGGTAGCGCCGGAAGCCTAAATAACGACATTTTCGATTTAAGAGGCGGAAGAATTGCTTCCAGTATTTTGGACGAGCACACTATTCGAGGAGCAAACATCTACTAAATTCAAAATATTGTCACAGCCAAGATTAACACACGCCTCTTTGCAACAAAAAAAACGCGCCCATTGACACACGAAAAGCCAGACGTCGAAAAGATGCTATCACCACAGCTACCAACTTCGAATGTGGTGTATCCACTACCTATCGATGATGACGGAGCAAAAGATCGAAGCACGATTCTAAACAGCGCGATTGAAGAACCACAAAGCCGCTGGCGGACGGGCTGCCAATGAGGAGCTACAGGTTATTTACAAAATGTGGTCGGACCATCGCATGCCCGCTGATAGGAATTCAGAAAGAAAGGAGGGGTTCCACAATATGCACCTACTACCACGGGATCAGTTTTCTTAACATTGCATATAATTTTCTGTCGACCTTATCAAGTCTACCATCAACCAGATATTCACGATACGCCAAATATTGGAAAATGCCCGAGGGAAGAGAAACTACATCCCATCTCTTTTTCGACTGTAAATCTGACTTCGACAGCACGGTAAGAAGTTAGTTATATACCACGATGCCTGAATTTGGTGTACCAGAAAAACTAATACGACTATGTGGCATTACGTTAAGCAACACCATCAGCTCCATTAGACATGTGAAGGATCTCTTCGACTCGTTTGATACCAAAAAAGGTTTCGTATAGAGTGACTCTCTGTTGTGCAGCTTCTTTAACCTTATATTGGAAAAGATAATTTGAACTGCAGAGTTAAACCGGTCAGGCGATATCTTTTATAAGAGTGTGCAACTGCTGACGTATGCCGATGACCTCGACCATTGGCCTTTACAGCCTAGCGATTAGTTCTGGGTCTGGAGTTTTCGAGAGAAAAACTATTTACTAGCTAGGTCGTATGAATAATAATGCCCCAGCTGGAAGAAGCTGATAAAGCTCTGCAGCTCGCATTGTTTCCTCCAATATTGGAACAAATAAATCGCACAACAAAGGGGTACCATGTCTCAAATTTCGTCTGGTATCAAAGAGCCGGAAGAGGTTCTTCCTAATTTTGAATGAGCTGGTAGTGTTGCTCAACGTTAGTTTGTAAACCGTAATAGTTTTACGAGGATACCAAAGGAACTCCATTTTTGTACAGCGGGGGCGCCATTAAAATTGACAATGATATCGTTAGTATCAATTCCCTTCTCACGGCTCTTTCCCAAGATTTAACGTGTCGCAAAACTTAGATTGAATTGAGATGGATGAGGACCACTAAGTTTACTCACCACAGGAGCTACTTTAAATCAAAAACTTTTAGCTTGAAGCTTCCTTTGAACTTGTTATTTCTACTTTTTGAATATCCTTTCTAATTTACATACATTGTACATGCATACGTAAGTCTGCACTTGTACAAGTAAGTATATGGATAGTTGTGCTAAATTTCCATTATTTGCCCATGCATCCCGCAAAACCTTACCGCGAGCAAGGATGCTCTTACTCGCAAGATGATTAAACGAGATACTAAGCTATGCGCGCGTATGTGTGTATATATATATTTCAATCTTTTTGAAATTACGAAAGTCTTGATAAGTATCGCAATATTCACACATCAACTTTGGGGGCATAAACGCGCTTGTACCCGAAAAATTCACGAACACGTATGCTGTATGTATTGTGCTTGTAGCTTTGAATGTGAACACAGATGGAATTTAATGTATCTTTAATTAGAATTTCGCTAACCATTTTGTTTGAACACACACACACATACACACTATAACAGTTATTTATATATTGCATACCTTTCTCAAAACTTCGTTAAGTCCAAATACCTCAGTTCTCAAAACACACAGAGCAGAATTCACAGTGGAGTAATTATTAATTGTACTGGGAAGTTAAACATAGCAGTTAAATTAGTTCTGTTCTCATATTTCAAGTTATTTAAAAGTGTTGCACATTATTACAGTTTTTGCGTTCACCAAAATCCTGCAGAATAGAGAAAATTGAGAGATCATTTCATTACAACGGGAAGCTTTAATTAACAAAAAAACGGAAAAATTTTACTTGCAGAAATTCAACTGCAAGTAAATCAGCTCTCTACGAATGTAGTTTTGTCTTTTAGAATTATCAAATTTAAAATTATAAAATAAAACTAAGTAATTTAATTTTCAAAAACTACACAGTTACGCGTTCAATCAGTGAACTGTCTGAGAGTAACACCCAGCAATCGGATTTTTAATGTTTCTCATTTTGCACTTTTGAATTTGAGCAACAAATCTATCAGATGTTCGTTTAACTTGAATTTCGCTTGCATATTACGCGTTCTCGTACTTTTGTAGATATTTTCATTCTCAGAGAGCAAATGCTGTCAAATTCGATGGGAAATTTTGTTGATTGATAGTTTTGACTGGAGAAATACAAGAACTCTCTTGTTAACAGAAACCGACGACAACATTTTGTTACAATTTTAACTCGAATGAAACTGTAAACATAATATGAAAATTAATAAACTTTGAGTTCTGGCAATTTCGAATAACTTTATAAAGGGTCTTTCAATAAGAGTTTAAATTTTCAACTGACAGTGACATATCATTTGAAAAGTAAAAAAACTAAAACATTTTCCAAAATAAGCTATTAAATCCCTATTTGGCTGCTGAAAATGTAGGAAGAAATCGCGAATTTTAGTATAACAAATTTTTCTCAGCTTATTTGTTTTCATCACCTGGGTGTGAGTCAGACAACCACTCAATTATTAAAAAGGGTGACCATTTGGTGCGGTATAAGCAATGAACATATGTAAATATAAAGCTTGTACGAAATTTTGTATTTATTTTTGAAAAAAACTAGATAACGCTGAATTTTTCTATGTATTTGATGTTTTTATTAATTTGTTTACTTATTTAACATTTCAGGAATAGACGACTCAACTCCAACAATATTACAGCGACCAAATCGAATACTTAATTTGTAATTTGTTGAAATTTTAGGTAAAATCTGCTCATCATCTTCCGACACGGAAATTGAAAAAAGAGTTAAATAAAATATATATATATAAATAAAATTAAGTAAAATATATTAGTGGAAACTTACAAATTGTTCATGTTTAAATAAATCTATTTTCGTTTGTTTATTATTTGCTGCTCTACTTCTTCTCCTTATATTACTTACTATTCATGGTGCAATATCGAAAGTCAAAATTAATTCGCCCCATTTTGGATGTTACAGTTTTTTGGAAAAAAGGGGCAACCATTGTTATTTTTGGCAATATTAAAAACATTTTCAATGTTACATTTTTGAATTTATTTTTTATAAAAACTGTGTTCATTGGTTTTTAGTATTTTCTTTGCAAAGCAAATGTTCAAGACAGTCACAAAAAAAAACAAAAATATGCAAAACACAAAAATCTAAAAAAAGGATATGTAGTACTTTTTCCAAATGATTTTTTTTCACGAGGCGGAGAAAATATAACTTACTCCTGGTGAAAGAGGGTTCAAACTATCATAAACTTAAAAAAACCGCACTTGGAGTTTTCTTTTAGCCTCTTAATTTTAACAATTTAAACGGTTTTGCTTCTTCAAACTCGGATTTGTTTATACCAACTATATCCAACGTGCGCCGCAACACTGAAAAATAATAAACAATTTTAGACAATAAATAAAAAGGGATACAGTTGAGAAAAAAGTTGTATTTAAAATATATCTATATATTTTTTTCTATCTAATCTATTTAGGTGCCTCGGCGATTAGTGAGCTTAAATAGGTAAATTACATATGTTCGGTTATACTTTTAAGGAAAAATGTCCGACTTGTCTACAATTTTATTATAGTAGTAGAAGAAGATTTCAAAAAGAAGGGTTTTCTCTTATGAAATATAAATTTTTGTATTCTCCATAATTGACTTTATATTATGAAAAATAATTAAGTTAAAAAAAAAAACTTATAGCGAACTGCCTCTGATTTTAGGAGCTGTATTTACTAAATTCAATCACTTTTGCTGCTAATTCTAATACAGTAGAAGTCCGAGGGCACGAAAATTCCGGTCTATCGGACGGTAATTATAAGAACAATTAAACTACAATTACAGTATGCAAATACATGCAACAAAGTTTATTTTAGATTTCATATAATGTATGTATGTACACGTACTGTTAAACATATTCCACTTAGATTTAAAAAAGTCACGAATGTCTTTTGGTTTTCTTGACTTTTGGCGCTTAGTATAAAATTTATTTCTTATTTCGGGCATTCCGGACTGTTGAATTCCGGACTAATGGACTTCTACTGTACTAATTTCTACCACTATTTTACTTATTTCTATTACTACTTTTTTTCATTTCTACCACTATTTATACTAAGTACTTTCTATCACTACTTTTATTAATGCTACTACTGATTTCTGCCACTAATTTTACCATTTTTTACCACCATTTCTACTAAATACTACCACTATTTTTACTAATTTTTACCAATTTCTATGACTAGTTTTATTAATATCTACCACTACTAATTTAGTCATTTTACCACAATTTTTACTAATACTACCACTAAATACTACGACTACTTCTATTCATTTCTACTACTACAAAGAAGTTTTACTATTGACTCAGGCTTTTAGATGCGCCCGTGTTTTTTTTTTTTTTTTTTTGTGTTTAATAAAACTGATGTTGCTGTTTTAATGGATGGGCTATGTTAAATGGTTGCTTTTTGCCTACAATTGGTTATATAGATGTGGAGAACGTTTGTTCTATGAAACATTTCCTAGGCGTGCGGTTTTTCTCTGCGGCTACATTTAAGATAAAGTTTACGCAAATGCTCCAGCAACGATTCAAGATCTCAAAAGAAAATTCATCAAAAGAATGTAAGAAAAGCCGAAGTAAGCATTTAGCAAAAATTGCTTTCTATTGTTTTAATGTAAAAAAAAAACTCCACTGTTCCAAAATTACTACGTTTTTTCTTTTAATTTGTAGTACACCTTTTCTTGACAGACCCTGTATTTCTCGTCAAAATTTTCCAGCAATTAAATGATAATCTATTTGCTAAGACGTGTCAGCGCTTATGCTACACATCGCTCGCTTTATAATTCCTCGCTCAACCAATCGCACTTTTTGCACGTGGATATTTATAATCCTCAAGTTGTCTACAAATTATGCACAGATGAGCCGCTAATGACTGTTTAATATGACTTTAATAGCTGACAAATCGGCTGTTGACAAGTTTAGCTAGCAATTTAAAATAGAATGGAGTTAGAGAAGTGACTTGTAATAAATTTAAACCACAACTAGTGGTCCTGTGCCACGTTGGGTTCTAACAAAGTGCTGCTAGTTCTATATTGAGGCTTTAACGCCTAAAAGCGTGCTATGATTTTATATCTTCTCAAATGTTTTTGTGGCGTAATTTTATAGCACGCACAATTGGCATCCTTTGTTTTACCTGACAGTTATTAAATTTAGTTTTTTTTGTCTCCTGCGCAGATGAACATTGGAAATATGCCTTGTCAAAAATATGTACAGATGTTCATATGCGAATACAAATGTGTGAAAGAAGTCCCGTTTGTATGCGCTTTTGCTCCACATAGCACCACGTTGGCGTGCACTTCGGCTCGTTAATTCTGCAAATATTCGCGCGTGTGGAATGTTTTCCTATTTTAATTTTGATATTTTATGCAATTTTTTTTTATAAGCACACATATTTCAATCACATTCACACCTACACAGGTATGTGTAGTCTCTGCTCGTTCTCATTTTCACATTTTTCCGCAACTAAAGTCTTTGCCGATTTGTTTGTGCAACGTGCCAAGTTGTGTTCGCACGCGCCATTCTTGTTTCCACAATGATACACATTTTTCGTTTTATTTTTACCAAAGCTTTGATAAAAGTGGTTTTCAACGGACACACACACATAATGTACGCATACACATGTAGATCGACATCATCATTTTCTTTGGAAAAAGTACAGCCAATAAATCAATCGAATATTTAGTGGTTTTCTGATTTCAAAAATAAATGTGAAAAAGGGAATATTTGTAGTATAACTAGTAGTTGTGTAAAGCATTAGGTCTTGTAAAAAGAAATCCATTAATTTTCCAATAGATGCCTTTAGTAATCTGTATCTCGCGTTGTATAAGTAATAAAATTTTGTGCATAAAAAAAATCTTCTCATCCAGTTTTGTGATTGCTTGACTCAGTATTGTTTTAGGACGCGTCAAAGATGGACAGTAAAGAGAAAATACGCCATATTTTACAAGTTTTCTTTGATAAAGCCGAAAATGCAAAAATATGAATAGTGTTTATCTTCCTGATACTATAAGAGCCAATTATGCACAATTTTGGTTTCGTCGATTCCACACTGGAAATTTTGATATCAAAGATTTACCAGGCTCTCGACAGTCAGTTGTCGAAAATATCGATAAAATAATGGAAGGCTGACCTTCTTGTAAGTACTGCTTCGATTGCCCGAGATCTACACATTTCACAAAAAACCCCAGCTTGGCTAATAGAAGAGGAGTTGTGTTCCATAAGAACAACGCCATGCCACACACATCGATAGTGGCTTGCCAGAAGCCCCGGCAGCTTCTTTAAGAGGTTCTTATGCATCCACCTTATAGTCCGGACTGTCCCAGATTTTTGTCAACAGGGACCGGGGGGTTTTATGAGACTGGCATTGTGAAATTACCTCCAATATGTACAACCTCCATAAACAGCGGTAAATAATACTCTGATGACCTGGATAAACAGTACGCTCAGTACTGACAGCAGCATTATGGCCAACACAACAAGAAACTGCCAAGTTGGGGTGTTATCCATGTTCCACAATTGTGGATGAACTACTCCAGACACTAACAAATACTGACCTTACTTGCCGGGGTTATGCCGACGATATCGTAGTAATATGCAGAGGGGGTTCGTAGATAATCTGTGTAAAAGCATTCAATTGGCCTAAAATATGACCAGAACATGGTGTTCTAATTTGGAATTGAATGAAACCGTTATTGTACATTTTTCAAGAAACTTGAAGGTCTTAAGCCTATTAGAAAGAAGTTAGACCAAAAACTACTCTGGAAATTTCACTTACAGAAAGTTGGTAAGAAAGCAGTAACAGCGTTTATGAACTTCAGATCCATGGCAGGGAAGAGCTAGGGATGCTCCGAAAAAATAAGGAGAGGGATCTAAATATACCAATGATCACTTACGTGGCCACCGTCTGGGTAAATAGAACTACTCAACAAGGAGTCATTACTGCGCTCAATCGCTACAGCCTACATCTGTTTAACAGTAGCTTTGAGAACTTGTGCGACAGCAGCCATGGCAGTTATGTTGGAGCTACCAAACCTCATCCCATTCACATCGAAACGCAAGCGAGGAGGTTTATCTGGAGGGCGACTAGTACCGGGATAAGACGGTATGTGAATAGTAGAATGATTGAGAATCTTGCGAAACAATACCCCGAAACTGCAATACCGAGAGATACTATACAACCAGAGTTTAGCTTTACAAAAAGAATCAAAACAAAACTCAGTAACAAAAAGGATTGGCTAGGTATATCGGAACATATTACACGGATGGTTCATTAACTAAAGAAGGTATCGGGGTAGGAGTATATAGTTCGGGGTTAGGGTACTTGAAAGCGAATGTCTATCTTTCAGGTAGAAATATAACCTATAGAAAAATGCCCGTACTTCAATACCTCCCGCAACTACCGTAACTGGAATTTTGTGATAATGACCGACAGCCAAGCAGCTATTAAGCCCCTCAAAACTCGTCAGGTAACATCTAAACTGGCGATGTGCTTTAATAAACTGAAAACACTTGGTCCGGCCAATCATCTGTGGGTTACGTGTCATACTGGTATTGAAGGAAACGAGATTGAGGACAAACTATCAGGTTTGAAGCATTCCAAACCGCTCTTAGCTTCCTACAAACCAAAACGCTTTATAAATTGCATGGACGTAACAAAGAATAACGTAAGAATTTATTTATTATTATTAAGCGAATTATTACAGGGCACTGGAGGCTAAACTATCATCTGACTAAACTTGGAATATACCCGTATGAATGTTGCAGATTTGGCAGAGTTTATCGAGAATACCTTTACAGCTCTACCCACCATCGATGTTCACAAGGGCTATGCGGCTCGCTTCATCCCAGCAAGAAGGATTCCTGAAACTCGCTCTAACTTCTCGGCTGAAACAGCTGCACTAGCGAATGAGCGTTACAGCCTTTGCCACTATGATCCCCGCGATCCCCACTTCAAGGATTTGAACGTGGCAATTCGGAGGTTGGAAGTCCACCATATACGGAGCATATGGGTGGGGCACCTAAAGTCCTGTAACCTGGTCTCAGGTGTGGGTAACCGTGAGGTCCTTATCCAACCCGACGATTCATGATGTTCGAGTGGAAATTTCATTCGGATATCACTTTTTGTCGGACCCAAAGAGATGCGCGAGATATTTTAGCCAAAAATTTATACTGCATCCTACGGTGGATAGAGCCAAAAAGACGGGGACCAGGAGGCTACGAAAACAGTCACCTTAAACTGTGCTGAGGTGAAGGAGGTTATCGAGAAGGCGAAATCCTCTAAAGCCATTGCCTGTGATGAGCTACGCGTGCTGATGCTGAACAATTTCAATCCCGCGGGAAATAAGTTCCTCAGCGAATTATCATATGGTTGACTATCATAGGTATTATTTAGAGGCTCGACTTTTATGATGAGGAGAGTTAAAAAAGGAATACCACAGGGTAGCGTCCAATCCCCACTCATTTTAAGATTAACACAATAGTCTCATATGGCGATGATTGCACGAGCAATGCAATTGATGACCTGTGTTCGAAAGAATATAGTTATATCTCCGACCTTGCTCGTTTCTTCAACGGCAGTAATTTTACCTTATCACCTACTAGATCCTCGGCGGCCCTATTTACAACTTGGACGAAGGTCAGGCTGGACCTCGACATCCATGTTGGCGGCATACTCATCCCAAGGATTCTGGTTGTCATCTCTGACAGCCTGCACACTACCGCACTCGGCAATAATGTACCGAGCCGCCACAAAGTCCTCAAGCCGCTCGTCGACAGCACTCGTGGCAAATACAAAGAAACGAAGCGATTGGTCGGTCGGTTGTGACGGGATGCCTTCTGATGTCCTTTGAGGCGCCAGGAGGCAAGCAAGCTCTGAATTAAGCCTGAATAAAACCTCATGCTCAGCAAGAAGTTACTCACTGGTTCTCACCACCTGAGGCAACCTATACGAATCACCTTTTAACATGCCATCTCAAACCAACTCATCTAACAGCCCTCTCTCTTTGGTCTGACCCGGTCGAAACAACGCTTCTCCTGCGCCTTCCGGTAGATGAGTTTGACGACAACAACTATGGGTGGATCTGATCTTTACAGCCACTACAACAGACGCCGTGCAACTTCTTTGTTTTCTACATACTATGGATCAACGTCCCTAATCTCATTTTTTGAATAATTAAACCGGTTAGATGTACATAACAAAAATCATTTATTAGAGATTAAAAGCATTGAAAAAACACAACTTCTTCATACACTTTCCACTTTCCAATACAGTAATCGCAGTTATATAAAACACACTAATTTATATTTCAAATTTAAACTTAATGCATACTAACAAATTCTAAGGCTTATTCAACAAATGTGTACAACAATAGCCGTGGTGAATATAATACACTTTTACTCGGTCGTAGTTTCATTTAGATCTCCAATCGCCACCGCACCACTCGCAATTTCATCCGCATGCCTGTTCTGCCACCAATCGATTGTGTAGACGCGCAGGCTCGACAAAGCCATTATGGTAGAAACATCCAATGCCTCCCCAGCCGCCTGCAATTCTCGGCAGTAGTCCTCGTGCGCAGCTGCGCCAGCGCCACCATACGCTTTGATGCCCTCGATGTTCTGCACCAGCGTCGGATAGTGCTTGCCGGCACATTCTATCAAATTCGCTAACTGCGTATCAGACATGGCGCTATGCTGGCCGCCGGCGGTCTTTTGTAGAACATTCATGAGACGTGCAAAATTGTTTGGCGTAATACGCGCAGAAAGATGTGGCAGCAAACGCAGCACCAGCTGATGCAATTCCAATGTTATGTGCGCAAAATTATGGAATTCGTTGGAAAATGCTTTGACAGAATACCACAAATTGCTGAGTATGCTGATTAGACCCTCAATTACGTCAAATTGATAGAACTCTAAAGTACTGATGATCGAACTGAGCCAGGGCAGCAAACCGACATGTTCGATCATCACTTTCGAGGAGGCGGGTATTTTGGCGCAAGTCGAGAAGACGGAGAGTATAAGCAAATTCATTTCCAGCGTAGACATGGCGCTGCCGTAGAAACCCTGCAGCACTTTGAAGGTATTGGTGGTGACCAACAAGAACAAATCCGAGCCAGATTTAATGCCGTTGCGTATCACTTCGACAATGAACTGGCGAAAAGCTTGATGCTCAATTTCGGGCGAATAGAAGAGCACATTGAATTCGGGCACACATTGGAAATTAAAAGTGCTCTTCAAACGCAAATACATCGTGAGCTGTTTGTACAGCAGATGCGTTGGATCGGTGGTTAAATTGAAAGTCTTCGCAACGAATAGACCTGAAATGTAAGGCACGCGCGGTGTACCGCTATTCTTCTTATGTTTCACCCACGAATCGCGCAACTCACTGAGACCCGCCTGTATATTGTCGTAAGCCTGCACCCACAGCGGGCGCTCGAAGAACTTATTCGCTTCGAAATGCGCGCGGTAACGCAACTGCACACAGCCGGCGGCCAAACGCATATCACGATCCTGCGATGAGAGCGCCGCAAAAACCAAAGCGAGCAAACCATTTTGCACTGGACGCGCTGGATGTGAATATTCTTCGGGCGCGAAACACATATTCATTAGTGGTACAAAGAAAGCAGGATCATAGCATTGCGTGTAGACGCGTGCGCGCACTGGACACAAACGCAATTCGGACTCCGTGAATTGCGTGCAACCGCGCTCGATGCGCCGCTCCAGCTCATTGCTGCCGAATTCCAATGCTTTTGCTGACGGATCGCGAAACTCCATTGGCGGTAGCTGCTGCGCGCCATTCAACTTACGCCATATAGGGAAATTATCGATGGTGTACTCGCAGAGCTGACGGTCGATGAGCGACATCACTTGCGTAATGGAGGTCTCCTGTTGCGTCAACTTAGCGCGCTCCTCATCTGCAGCACGCAATGCATAGAATGCTATAGCGCTTTCACCCCAAATAAAGGGGCGATATTGTTGCAGTCCGCAATCGTGAATTTCGTAGAGTTGTAGCAGCGCCAAAGCGTAGCGATCAGCGTCCGAGAGTTTCGCCTGATAAGCGCCGAGTATAATTGGTATTTGAGTGTCGCTAAGCGCTTGCGGATTCTTCAGCGCGAGTGTGTAGAGTAAATGAAGCACTTGTGTTTTTACTTGCGTTTCGCGTGGCGACAAAACGATATCGAAGAATTTGGAATGCGTGCAAATCATTTCGAATAGCTGTGCAGGTTCGGCCAACGGTGCGGCAGCATCGGCGTCCGCATTGGCTGTGTAATCAACATAAAGCTGCTGACACAGGTAGCTGAGCAATTGTAGCAGTAAAGCGTGCGTGACATCAGCGCCCGCGACTTCTTGCATGCCGAGTTTTAGACAAAGTTTGCAGAAATTGTGCCATTGTTGATTTTGCAGCAACTTCGAGTAGTCGGGCATGAAGGCGGGTGGTTTGGTTGTGGTGTCTGCTAACGTTTCTTCCTCCACATGCGCTTTCTCCTCAAAAACAGCAGCTGCTGTGGCTGCGTTTTTCTGCTTCTTCTTTGCACCAATTTTCTTTGCCACTACAGGTGGCGCTGAGCCGCACTCCGCATTCATTTGCTGCCACCAATCGTACAGTAGGTATGCGCTCAACTCCAGCTTTTCCGTATTCAGCAATTGCTTTCTCAGTTCAATGCTCAGCAGTTGTATTAGCAAATTTATGAAATTCACAAATATTGTTGCGCGCTGCTCCCTACTACTACCCACATCCGCTGTATTGGCGTACGCCTTTTTATAAATCGCATGTATGGCGCGTAGCTGGTAGACCTCCAAACCATCGAATTTGAAGGATTTATTGCAGAAGTCGACACACTCCGAAGCCGGCATACAGTGTACAATCAAGGCAATGGATGCGCCCGCATGCTCTTTATAGATAACGCCCGCTTTCTGCGGCTTCTCGATAGTTTTCATAAAGCCGCTCTTAAACGATTGATAGATGTTTTGCATGAGCGTCGGCTCCAGCGTTAGTTGCTTGCGGAAGGCAATATCGAGTAGCGGATAGACAAGCTCTTTCTTGTTAAGATTTGCCGGCAGCAGTTGCACGAATTCAGCGGATAGCTGCTCATTGCGTTCGAGCAACAGGCAAGCCAGTTTAACGGTAGGTTTGGCGAGCCGCCGCTCAGTGAAGAATGCGCCGAAAAATGCTGGGCCCAAATGTGGTATATATTGATGCGAAATGCTGAGAAAATCATGCAGCGCTTCTTCCAGCTGGTCAAAACCCATCTCGCCGCCAAACCGCTTCACAAAATGCACATACAATTTCACCAACTTTCGCACAAACTTATCGCATTGCACCGCTTGAAGCAACGCAGCCAAACGCTGCAGCGCGCACACCAACAGCTCATAGTAAATGCTCTTCTGCATCGTTGCCGCCAACACGAAATCATTGTACTTCAACTGCGCCACCAACAGCTCCAACACTTCAATACATTCGCTTGCGCGCAGCTTTAACGCACGCAACAAGCGTACTGCGTCTATCAACTGTTCGCTAGCCGCCTTTGTCTCCTCAACTGCCTGCATAGAGATAGCAATCGCCTTCACCACTTTAAGACGACAATTCAGCGCATGCGTTTGGAAATAGGCATGCGAATTGCAGCGTTCGCTAAGTACGCGCAAAAAGTAAAGATAGCTCAGTTGCGATTCGCTATGCGCGCTGAAAAGCGCTGTGCTTTGGATGCGCGTTAAACGTAAATTGAAAATATATTTAAACAAATCGTTTAAGAAATTATACTCCTGTTCACCTTCTGCTACAATCGCTTGCTCATCAGCGGGCATTAGCGCGCACACTACCTCAATGCAATCACCGAGAAAATTGGCAGCCGCCTCGGCTTGCGGGCGCGTCAGCCGTTGTTTTGCCACCAGTTGCGCCACCACGAAGAGCGCCTGCTGCACATAGATCATTAGCAAGCGTTCACTTTTCAATTGGGCGCTGAGCGCGACTGTTTCACCACGTAGCTTCAACTCTAGCGGCTGTTCTTCAGTTTTTGATTTGGCAAAAATTTTCGCAAGCTTTGCATCTCCTTGCACCAGCGCAGTATGCAGTTGTGCTAAGGTCGCTAATGCCGCGGGCAATTTGACGCTTGTGAGCGGGAGCTCGTTAACGCTAGCCGCTAGCCAGTCGAGCATATATTTTGCAAAAGTTTGGAATTCTTGCTTGTACAATTCGAGTACTTGCTCGGGATTTGGATAGTAATGGTAGAGCAGCAGGCAAACAATTTCCAGGTATTTATCCAGTGGCGTGACAATTTCCACACCTTTGAATATGAGCGGCATAAGCTTGCTGATGGAAATGCTCTCAACGTAAGCTTGTACGGAGAGTCCCTTTTCGATGTTCTCAAAAAGTGTTTGCAAATTTTGTGCACTTAACGTAGACTCATCGGTCTTGGGCATCTCCACATCGACGTTGGTGACCTGACGTGAACAAAAAAAAAACAAAAACAGGAAATTTAATGTAACGATTTTTTTTTTTTAAACAAAAATTTTTACGCACCTGCAGCGCTTCAACGAAAACCTGCGTTACTACATCCACAGTTGCGGCATCGAAAAAATGCAGCGCTTCCAGCCACAAATCGATCTCCCAAACACTCGAATCAAAAAGTCCTGTGTTTAAGAAAATTTTACGCAGTAATTCGCCTGCTTCAGCGCGCACCTCGCCACTACCATAAACAAAAGCCTTGATAAATGACTTCAAAACACTACTAAATAGTTGCTCGTTCGGCTCCAACGCTTTTGGCAATAGCAGTAATATAGTTTTAATCGCTTTCAATTCCAATTTGATATTACTTGTTTCCGCCCCAACATCGGTAGCTTCAGCTTCATCGCCGGCGTAGAGCGGACGCAACAATTCTAAATAATCCAAAATTGTGCTGGTCTTGTTCACAAACGAACGGTGCTCCTTACAGATAACCAACACCAAATCCAATGACACATCCAAATGTTCCAACACATTAACTTCCGCGGTCGCCTGATCTTGTATGGACATGTACAAAGAGAAAAGTATATCCTCAACTGTTGGGAAATTCACCAAAATATGATTCAATATATCCAAACGGAAACGACGTAGCGAATTTACATTTCCACGCGTTTCCTCACGTTTATTTATCGCCGACATATATTCGGAATATTGTGTGAACATAGCATTTAATAGCCGATTTGCAGCCAAACGAAATTGAAAATTCTTATGACGTAGCATTTTAGCGCCCGTTAGCAGCGCCAACGTCTCGATGGGCAAGCAAACATCTTTGACGAAGTAAGTGCAATCGGTAAGTGTAATTTTATCGAGTGCAGCACGGAGCAGCTGTGGTTTTAAGGTGGATATAATTTTAGTTAGAAAATTGCAACCAGCTACCCAATCGCGAATCGGTGTACGAATTGGATTTACAACGCCGGCAAAATGGCGTACGGTATGGCGCGCTAGATCGGGACAAGCGGTTAGAATGCTTATAACTAGTTCGGTTTTACGTTCATCACACCACGGTTTATAGAGTTGGCCGATGAGTTTACCTGAAATATGAGAGTATGGTGTAAACAAAAATATATTATCTACAAAAAAAAAAAAAAAAAGTAAAAAGTTGCCTTAAGTTACATACTAATTGCTAAGTGTTACCAACGCAATAGAGTTAACTGATATGTAAAAATTAAACCCTCAACTTCAACAGCAACAATAAATGATAGCTTTCCAGATGTCCGGAAAAAAAATATTTGGGGTATTCGCCCAAGGATCTGGTTATATGGTTCTTTGCAAATTGAACTGAAAAAAAAAATTGCTCAAACAAGAGTTTCAACTTTATCGCAGATTGTTGGAAAGTGTGAAAAAAAAACCGAATTTGTTTTTGTAAACCCCCGATTTATTTCTTCGCATTTTATGAAATTTTTCTTAAAAATCACAAACTTTAGACAGGTATAGGGTATGCAAGAGTTTTTAATAGTAATCTTTTCAAATAGAGGTTGTTCAGCTATATCGTGGAATCCGATTTTCTAGAACGGATCGGGTTTGAATGCATCAACTTTTCTCGTTAGGTGGCACGCCATCCAACTTTATTGATTTTTGCGTGCGACTTTTTTTGATCGGTTTTAGGTGTCGCAGAATCCGAGTTTATTTTGTTTTTTTTTTAAGATTCAGTGGCTGGTGTTTTTCATAAAATACGTTTATATTTTGTACAAAATGCAATTCTTGTTTCAATATTACATGATTAATTTACAGGGGGAAAAATAACTAAAAATCCAGAAGAATTATTTGCTACTTGAAATTTACACTTTATTTCAGGCTACAAATCTGCATAACCGAAAATTTTCTAAAAATTTTGATTGAATTTTTATAAACTTTCTATAGAATTTGGAACTTGTTTTGTTTTAAGCATCAACTAAATTTAAGGTAAATTCATATAAAGTAATAGTAGTAGTGCAAAAACAAAATGTGTATGTATTTTGTTCTTGTTTTTGCTCTCAAATCATTAAAAAAAAAAACAAAATCTAAATCGCAAGCCAATGAAAACAACCAGATTATACAAAAAAATTAAATTTGACGTTTTAAGCCAGCTGTTGTAAAAACACCTCCTTATATCAATTCGCCGAGACTGTATTTTTATAACAAATTATTTAAAACATTTAATTTTTTTTTCGAATCAGCGTAAGGATTGTCAAATTGAAACGGTTTATTTACATTCTGGTTGTTCTCGTTGTCATAGGAACTTTCTGATAGAAGTAGACAATTGACTTTGACAATCGGTAATTGTTCTAATCACATCACATCACCTTACATTAATTCGCCTTGGTTTAAAGAAACACAAAATTGTAAATACACGGAAAATATATCGTATGCTTTGGCTTTCATTTTGCATTCTTGCATGTAAAAAAAAATCAGGATTTCCTTGTAAATTATAATATATTTATAATGCATTAAACTTGTTTTCTTTTTTTATTTGCAAAACTCGTGAAAATTAAAAAAAAACTTCCAATCGTTTACAAAAGAGCGCAAATTTCAACACAACAGTAGAACAGCTGATTCGAATATCGGCTTTGCTCACGTTCGAGAAAAGCTAATTTCCGATAGAATTTCATGTCTAATAACGATTTACATATCCGAAAAAAACTAATACCCGAGGCGGATTCTGCGACATGGCGGGTTATAAACTTTTTTAAATGGGCATTGACCGGCCGGGTCACAATTCACATTTAATTATTTAAAAAGAAACACTTCCTGTTTGCAACGCCAAGGCAACTGTCACTTTTTTACTTTAACTGCAATTGGAAATATTTTACAACAACTCACCCTGTATAGCATTGTGTTTTTGTCTATAGTTTGTCACTGCATCAAAGCAAATGCCGTGTTTGCGCGAAGTCAATAACAGCAGCATAAATTCATGCACCACCTTTGCCACCGCATTGCGTTCCTCTGTATTTACCAAAGCCTGAAATTGCTCTGATCGCAGTTGCGTATTTACGCCTTGTTTACCCGCACTCTTGGCCGCATACACCTTCGGTCCTAACCAATCATAGAGATGCGCGAAATTTCTACAACATTCAGCATCGAAAACATGTATCTTCTTGGTCTTGGATATCTCTGTGCACTCGAGCACATACTTGCGCAAAGTGTTAACCACAACGCATACGGTAACGTGATCATCATATTGCAGTCCCGAAACGAGTGCACGTACCAATGCACCACGGTCGAGTATGTTACGTATGAGTAGAGTGTTGCCATCCACTAAGTAGGCGAGCACAAAATGTATGAAACATTTGCGTACCGTATCTGATTCGTTTAATTCTAAACTTGAGTGTGAAAGTAAATTTTCGATGGTCTTTACGTTGGAGAGAATGTCGTAGGAGGCGAGTAGTTGACGACCCAATAGTGGATCGACACAAATGATGGCGGTGAGCAGTTTGAGTGCTGTGCGTCGGTGTTGTAGTTGTGCTGATTTTAGTAATTGATCGATTATGCTGCCATGAGATTTGAGAAAGTAGCGTGAGGCATACAAAGCTGATTCCATGTGATCTTTTTGATTTGAAACTATTTCCATTAACACCAGTTGTAGCGCTTGGCAGAGATAACCGATGTGTAGTACATTTGATTTATCGATGCGTTCCAGCGCTTCGGCTAGTTCGAGCGGTTTGCCGCGCTTCTCAATGTACTTGGCAACCATTTTGGGTCGCGATTGGACTATGTGCAGAAAGTGGCGTAGCTCTGAAAGAGAAATTAAATTCAGTGTATGAAACACAATAAATTTACAAATATTACGTTACCTGTTATGAAGTTATTACTGCGTAGTTTTGTACGAAAATGTAGCATTTTAAAATCTTTTGAAAACTTGAGATCTTTCTCCTCATAGCCGGAATCATGCTCCTGCGTGGTATCTGTTTGTTTAGTTTCTCCTAAATCAGACACTTCCTCTTCTCCATGCTCCATCGATGCATCGACTGCATCACTTTCGTCCACAATTTGCGCTTGCTGGACTTCAATATCCTTGGACGGTTTTACCTTCTTGGCTATTTTCTTCGGCACTTCAGCTTCACCATCGTCCACCGCCTCCTCGCCAGCTTGTTGTGTGGCCTGATGCTTGCGTTTCCTTTTATTCTTTGCTTCGATGGCCATTTCCTATAGAATATATTAATTAACTATGTACTTCAAATTGTAATCTACGTGTAATTATTATATCTAACGTTTTTTAATGTGCAGTTAATTAAGTTTTTCTTGAGGGTGATAAAACGAGAGTAGCCACTTTCGCACGTGTGCTGTAGGCATGGGCAAAAAATATCGATGTATCGAAGTATTAATCTTTTCTTTAGAAAATAATGGATATACACGATGAACGAAGTAACGAACAAGAAGTAAGCAAAACAAAGAAACTCAGTTTAATTTTTAGATGGTAAATTTAAAAAGTTAGTGTAGAATGTTGGCATACATGTTGCGAGCCGTGTTATTTTCTTAAGTTAACTCTTCTACGTATATAAAAATAAACCTTTTTGTATAACCAGAGAACGTTTATTTCAGTCCTTTTTGGGAATCATTCCATAAAAATGCTAAAACAAAATATGTGGGCTTCTTTGAATCCACCTTCTTTCAGACAACTTTGATTATTATTTAATAAAAATGCAAAACTTAAATATATGGGTTTCGTTACGCTAAGTGTTAGTATTAAATAAATATATTAAACTGCCAATATGCATTAATTTTTTTACTATTAAATATATATGGGATATTTCGGATACTTACACACCCAAAAATGTTTTAAAAATATCGATACGATATATATTGATATATTTTTTTACTTGCACATTCCTAATCAACTCTTGTTTGACATTTGCTTTTAAACAATGTGCATTTTCGTTTTTGTTTCCCCCACATTCGCGTTTTTCACATACAGCTGACTTTGACGTTATTCCAGAGATCGTAAATTAAAAGTATTATTTACGTTCTCTGCGTTATCCCGTTGAATGAACTCAATTAACCCTTGGTTTCGAGAGCGAACCAATAACAGTCAATTTTAAACTAGTTTTGCTTAATATTAACATTCTTTTCGAAGAGACGCATACAAATCGTCACAAATTTATGATAACAGAAAGGCCCAGATTTATATCCAACCTAAGACTTTCACAACAACTATACGAAATTTTTTAGACAAACCCTTTAGGAAAGAGAAACATTCATCCAGTTCCCAAAAACGCTTGGAAACATTCCCTTCCGACGAAGGATATAGGCGTGTAGGTGATAGTTAATAGATTGAAGAAAACTAATTAAAATTCTTCAGTAAACTTTCTTTATAATGCAAATATATATTTAAATACTCATAATTTCCGCTTTGTTTCCATAAACAGCCATGAGGAATGTTTCTACATTATTTCCAATTGAAAACTTTCTACATTTTCCCAGAGGGATTCTTTATTCTGCTATAGAAGCAACATAATCGAAGCCGATATCCAAGTCCTGCATATTTAATTACCGTTTTTTTAGTTTGTTTTATTGGAATGTAAATAATATTTATTGAGATGTATCAATTTTCATATCTAACATGTTCCAGCAGTAACATATTTAGAGATTTTATTTGCCATTTATAATATGAATACTATAATTAAGATTTAGTAAAAGAATTTTGCATTCATTATTCCTTCAAATTTATTTACAAATACAATCAGCGCTTATGCGGTTTCACTAGTCGAATTCGCAACTATAAATAACAATGAATTTGTATTATAAATTATTGTGTTTAAGTAGAAACAGAAACAATTTTATACATGTAATAACGAACGAATCTTAACCGTATAAAATCCAGTCTAAACCTCTGTATTACGTAGATCTATATAAACGCTATCCACCCGTCAACCCCGCCATATAGATATTTAGCACATCTGGATTTGCATGTACAAATCTTCTTCGCTTCGGTATAGGTTGTATATTTGGTAGGCGTGTTCCGTTCAACGCATTCGGACTAGGAGCATACTCGTCATCATCATCATCCGCATCTGCATCGTCGCTCTCCGCTACCACATGCCTACGTTTACGCGCAGCTGCTGCAGCCGCACTAGTAGAAGGGCCTTCGTCAAGTGTTGATTGCGAGGTACCACGTTGCTCTCCACTGTCTCCTGCTGTTGCCGTTGTCATCGTTGTCGTTGTGCTCTTCTTTGACGCATGCAATGCTCGTTGTTGGCGACTAGTATGGGTATCATCTTGATCCGTAACTGAGGAGGATAATTCCATGGAACGTTGTTTTCGTTTTGATTCCTCTGCACGCTTAAGCTTTTCTAAATAGATAGTATTTAACTCCTCCGCACATTTTCTACATACTGGCTCTTCCGCGCGAAAATCAATTCGTCGTTTACGCACAAATTCTATAAGTTTTGGGTCCTTAATGAAGACGCTCGGTTGCCGCAACCTGTGATTATCGGGGGCAATTGCGCATTTTATTCCACGTATTCGAACCATTTTTTAATTATAAGTTTAGTAGAATGAAAATACATGAAATAGCAGAGAAATTCAAAATAAAATGTTAAATTTTGCAGGCAATAAAGTAGAGATGTGTAAAATGTTGTATCGATAAGTAAACAGCTGATTGCAATGTAAAATTTTACTATTGGATCACAGTAAATGCAAGCGCCTGCATTAGATCCAGTCGCTCTTTTACATATGCATCAGACTTTGCATATATGCCTACTACATTTTATTTTTTTATTATATCTACATTTAAGGCGCTCAGTCAGCAGGCCCATAGGAATCTTCTTACGTCGACAATTTAAAAATATTCATAATTTATATAAACAAGCCAATTCTGAATGGAAACTCTCGGTCTCAAATTGAGTCCCAGTTTTGTGCCGAGGGAAGCAGACATGGAACTGGACTGGAAGAAGAGGTTTTTTCCCTCTAATAGTTGGATGTTCTTTGGAAATGTCAACGAAACCCAGTTAGTAAAAAGAAATTGTGTCTGGACGGTCATGTTTAATATTGAAATCATCTCCTAAAAACAACCGATTTTCATTACCGTAAGTACGTTGTATAAGACAACAAAACAAAGCTAAGAAATAAAAATGGCAGATGTTAAGACACGGGTTAAAATCATTTACATATATGCAAACTTGTTCTTATCGGATTCGTGTGCTGACGAGTTTTGCTTTATCCGATTTGAACGATAACTAATAGAAATTGAAGTTTATGACGGTTAAAAAACGAAATCCTATGTTTCAAAATTTTTATGAACAAAACAAAGTTAAGAAATAAAAATGGCAGATGTTAAGACAAATATAGTGGAAAGGGGTTGAAATTGCGTATATGCACATTTGCTCTTAATTAATCGAGATTGAAGTTTATAATTTAACGGTTAATATATGAAATGAAAAACGACATCATATGTTTCTACTTTTTTTTTAATTGTTAGGCATCCAAATTATGTTTGCGCTAAATCGCTTCTCGCAGTCTCGCTCCAGCCGTCCAATAATTTCCATAGAAAACTCAGTTTCTTAATATTTGATTCAAACATGATTGCTTTATGTAATATGCAATTCGAATGAGACTCGAAAAAGCAATATACACCTGACAGCCCCACATAGATAAATTTCAAAAAAGTTAAAATTAAGATAACTTCTTTGGCAAAAAAAAAAAAATTCTGAAGTTGATCTCATTTTATATGTGACCCACTCTCAAAGTATGCAAAACTCTACATCTCATTTGCCTTTTCCGTTCTGCTATAACGTTTGGTGTCGCCAAATTTGCCAAGGTCTTTTATACCGTTATTCACATTAGTAGAAAATATTAAAACCAACTTTCAATTTCATTTTCATTTTCTTTTAATTTGTGTTCTTTTTGTTCTTGTGTTTTTTTTTCTTTTTCAATAAGATAATATCATGTTCATTGGCATTTGCAAGTCCATGTTCATATTGGTTGTTGTTGCTGATTTGTTTATCCTTTGCTCTGCTAATAATTCTGTTTTTGTTTTTGTTTTTATTTATCAATATTTTCGATACGAACTGGTGTGCAACTGGTCTGGATGCTGCTTGTTGTGACTGCTAAGCTGACGTCCACCTCAAACGTATTCACCTCTTTGTCGAATTTTCACAACTCACAGTCGTTCTATTGTTTTAAAATATCTTGCAAATAGTTTTAATATTAGATGCTGTTGTTGTTGTAGTTTCGCTTGTTTTTTTTTTTTTTTGCTTTTGTTGCAGTATCTGTTGAGGATGAATCAATAACTTAAATAATAATCTCAATCTCAATGGTTACGTCGCATCAGATGGCTAACGGCGCCTACGGATGCTGGATGTTGTCAGGCATCACCAGCGCTACCCACTGACACGCCAACACCACCACTTCCCGGTGCACCCGGTCCACTCTTCGGCGTATACACAGTCGCATTCGGGTCGAGACCAGAGCCACTGCCACCGGCACAGCCACCACCACCACCGCCACTGCCACCACCCGGCGAAGATGCGGACACAAACACAGACGTGGCCACTGAAACGGGCACTTGCTGCTGCTGCTGCTGCTGCTGCTGTTGCTGGAGTTGCTGATGCTGTTGGTGTTGCTGATGTTGGTGCTGTTGATGTTGATGTTGCTGATGCTGCTGCTGCTGCTGCTGCTGTTGATGTTGATGCATTTGCTGTTGATGCTGCTGATGTTGCTGCTGCTGATGTTGTTGCTGCTGCTGCTGTTGCTGATGAAGCTGTTGTTGATGATGCTGCTGCTGCTGCTGCTGCTGTTGGTGTTGATGCTGATGCTGAGCCGTTACGTAATCGGGCGGCGCTTGCTGTACGCCATAGTCGGCCACCGAATTTGGTGGACCGACGCGTGACGATAGCGGATGCCCGGCCACTACTGCAGCTGCCGCCGCAACTTGCTGTGCCGCTGCCGCAGCACTGAGGCTACTTAGCATAGGCGAAGCGGGTCCAGGACCGGTTTGCAGCGGTGGCGTATCATTCATTCGCAACATCGAACTGGCGCTAGCTGAACCGCATGCGGGTAGCAGCTGATCCGTGGGCATGACGCAAAGCAGTTGAGCTATTTTCGCCTTCAAATCGAGCACTTCATCCTCCTTGGCGCGACGGCGACCTAGAAAACAAAAAATGTACATTTTCAAATACAACCAATATTAAAATGCAAACAGTTGTGCAACTCACTCTCAGATATTTCCAGTTGCCGCTTAGCGTCGCCCAGAGCTGAGAATAAGTCCAGCTTAACTCTCGTCTCGGCCGAAAGATTCTTTTCGAGCGTACAATTTTTGTCCTGTATCGCGGCCAATGCATTCATCAGCATCTCGGTGCCAGGCTGCGCCGAATCCCGATTACGTATCTCAGCCTCGAACATGCGCAACTGTAAAAACAAAAACAATATGTGAAGTAATGTAAATATTTAATATGCAATTGACAATAAACCGCCAACTACCTCCTGCTCCCATTTGCGTCCATGCTGTTCCGCCATCTGCTTCGCCTCCTCAGCCAATTTTAGCTCACGCCGCAGCTGTTTGATCTCTTCGTCCATTTGCTGTTTCCGTTGCTTGCATTGTGCACTGCATTCCGGTCGGGCCGCCTTCTCTTCGGCAATTTTGCGGGCTTTCTTTTCGTTATTCAATTGTGCGTCTAGCGACTGCTTTTGACGACGCTCCTCCGCCAAACGTCGCTCGATCGTCTGCAACTGCAGCATATCGGCGTGACGGCCATTCGTCAGTTCTTGTATGCGTTTCTCTAGCTCGTCGCACTCTTTCTGTTTGGCCTGCAAACAGGATTTCGTAGTCAAATTTGACTCGAGCTTCTGACGCAGTTCATTTTCGATTTGCTTCATGTGACTCAATTCCGAGCGGTATTTCTTGATGTCCGCTTCCAGTTTGAGACATGATTCACAGATTTTTGAGACCACTTTTGAGGCTATATGCGAGATGGTGGACGAGGCTCCGGACGAGGATGAAGATGACGTGGAACTGGCTGATGAGGTGGATGAAGATACCGACGAGGCATCTGAGTTGTTGTTGTTGTTGTTGTTATTGCCACTACCATTATGAGCTGTTGTGGCATCTTTGTTGTTGCTGCTATTATTGTTATTGTTGTTGCTGTTATTCTGTTGATGATGATTGTGAGAATTGGAGTTATTCGCATTGTTGCTATTATTATGCGAATTGTTGTGATGATTGTCCTTGGAAGCATTTTCTTTGCGCGTGCGATTCCGACGTCCTGAATCACAAAAAAAATATATATATATATACATATATACCATTTACATTGTGATATACAAGTTGTTTGGGTGGCTCAAAAACAAACCTTTAGTGCGTTCGACTGGTTCGACTACAACAACCTCCTCGACATCATATTGCAAAACATTACCATTTGCCGTCGATGACGTCGCGCCGGAAGCGCTATGTGTGTTGGATTTCTTCGACGTGCGATGCTCATCTGTAAGATCGAAAACAACCAAAACAATAAAAAACACTTATCAGTTTCATCTATTCCCCTCAATAAGACAGCAGCTCACCACTTTTCTCTTTTGTTTGCTGTTGGTGCGCTGAATGCACCTGACAATTACTGCCCGTCTCAAAATCGCTTCTATCTTTGCCGGCGTTATTGTTGCTGATATTGACATTGTCAACTGCTTGATAACTATTGTTATTGTTGTTGCTCTTGTTGTGTTTGGAATCTGTATCACCACCACCACCACCGCCGCCGCCGCCGCCGGTACCACCTCCTTTACTCTTATTCTCCTTGTCCATGCTGCGACGGTGGTTTTTGCCGCCAATGTGGCCATTGGATGTGGCTGAAAGGAGGGAGATGTTCATGAAATTGAATGTTCAGTTAAGAAAAAAAAGTGAGGTTAGCGTTGATTAAAAAGGCAGAATAAGCTACATATTTATAGAGCTTTCAAGTAGCGAAGTATAGGTGGTTTGCGAAATTTTTAAAACTAATATCGATACAATGTGATCAAATTCTATATACATATATTGAGCCCTAATCGCGGAAAAAACGTAAGCAACATTTTTCCAAAATTTGCCTTTTGATGTTGAAATGCATGTAGATTCTATAGAATTTTGAAAAACAAAAATGCCATTTGCGTTTTTTGAGGTTAGGCCTCGATATAGTAAATATGTGAACTAGACTTGTATGACAATTTTGCTATTTGAAATAATAAAAGTATTGCCAGTGTATCCCTCTTCATTATTAAATTAGCAATAAAAAATATGTGTTAAAAAGTATATTTATGTTTTGTTTTAAGAGAACGATTACAAATTAGCATTCGGCTTTTCACACTCGTGAATTTCAGAAAGGAAAATTGTTTGATTATTTATTAACGTTGAAAACGAGATTTTAAATTTTTTATTATTAATTGCCCAAGTTAAATGCAGAGATCTTATTTCCTCATAAATTAAGCATTTAGCGCAACTTTTTACATTTCAAAATATTGGTATTTTTTATAATACTAGAAAATGTGTTTAAATTGTTTTCCTTGTTCGAATGAATTTCGGTGTTGCGTGTCGGGAAGAATGTAACTAAAGGCGCTTACAATTGATTTTTATTTTTTGTAAAACAACTAGACCCCATAAGATGATACTTCTCAACGGGTGCAAAACGCTACAACAACAACAAATACAACATACATATATCCGTTATTTCGAAAATACTAGCTTACGAACGAATCTATTTGGTCAAAGAGTAATTAAATCATAGAATATTTGAATATGGGGGGAGTTACAACTCTGAGTATTTAATATTTATGTATATCAAAATTTCCGCTTTGAGGTGACGATAACAAGGCCCTATGTGGTCCCAATTTCAGCAATAAAAAAATTATCGATCTAATCAAACGCATAATAGGCTGTTAAAATCAATTTTCAAATCAATTGTTTTTTTTGTTTGTATATAGAAACAACTATCACAAATAACTTAAGCATTCGAATAGCCGACATAAAAATCGGTAAAACCAGATTGCGCCAGCGAGTTGGTATAAACAGCCGTATTTGCTAGCAGTTGCTAATGATTTCTAACTTGTTTTATGACATTATTTAATATTATGCAATGCAAAAAAAAAAATTAAAAATTACGCAGATAAGGTATGTACATATGTATGTATTCAATGTAGATATATACAATTGCGTGTTAGATTGGAAGCTATATTTATGCAAACATTACCACCACTACTACCACCACCACCACCAAAACCAGCATTAGAACCAGCATTATTGCTATTAGTAGCTGCTGCCGCCGGTCCTGCTACCATGGAAGCACCACCACTGCCGACACTGTTAATTTGTAAATAATTCTTGTCATCGCCAAGCGTTGCGGACGCACCACCTATACCAGTTGACGCATTCGCTGCTGCTGCTGCTACATTTGCCAATATACTGCTAATATTATAACTGCCACTGTTGCCACCCCCACTATTACTACCAATACCACCACCACCACCAGCACCACTACTATTGGTATTACTGTGGCTGTTGTGATGATCGAGCGGTGACGACGCGCCTGTCGACGTTTGATTGTGATTATTATGATGATTCTGTTGCTGTTGCTGTTGCTGTTGTTGATGATGATTATGATTTTGCTGTTGATGATGATGGTTTTGTGCTTGTGTACTCGTACTCAAACTGCTGCTACTGCTGCTACTACATGTCGCTGCCGCTGCCGCCGCCGCTGCTGCGGATGCGGCCGCTGTGGCTGCTGCTGCCGCTGATGCGAGCAGGCCATTCGCTGTGGCAAGCGCACTGCATGCAGCTGATGTGGTGGCAGAACTGTTGTTGTTTGCATTAAATGCATTGCTAATTGCCGCCGTCACCGCTGACGCATGGGAAGAAACGGAGGAATTTTGTGCACTTTGCGCTATTGAAACGCTGTTGCCGCTACTTGGACCGGCGGTTACCGCCGGCACCGTTGCACCCGCTACAGCCGGCAGCTGTGTCGTCGCTGAATCGTCTGTTGTCTCTTCTGGTGGCAGGGCTTGTTGCAATAATTGCATATAAAATTCATTCTCTTTCGCAACTTCACGTTGCTTACGCTGTCGCATTCGATAGCCAATGTAGCTTTTGAAGCCAAATCCCAGCGTGACCACCGGATAGCCAATGCTGTGTGTTGAGGGGGAAGGGAGGGAGAGAAAGAGAAATTAAATTTAGTACATAAATATGTAAATATCTAAAGTAAACTGATAGTACCAATGCGCAGCGAAGGGACGACATAGATCCAAATGTGGCATATGACGTGCATCCTTCCATCTGATGCCTGCTTCTAAGTAGACGAAGAGCATCCAAAGTATTATTGTAGGCAAGCAGATGCCTTTGTCTGTGGTACGGAAATTTTATTAGAATTAAGTGAGTTGATATTAAATAGTGAAGTTGAGTATTATGCAACTATTCATTAAAACTGAATCAAATCAAAATATTTTTGCATTGTGTATAAAATCTATAGCATTTCATTTTATTGTAAATTTATTACCTGTGTGCCATACATACTGCACCCAGACGTAAGTGCTCGCTGCGAATAGCAACCAGTGCACTGGTATAAAAAACAAACACACCAAATCGGACGTTATTGCAATGCATACGAATAACACAGAAAATGCCTGAAAGGAGAAAACGAATTTTTTTTAAAGCTTAAAATGCTAGAATGGAAACGCATGTAGTATTTGGTGGATGGATATCACCAAAGTTGAGTTTAAGAAAAAAGTGTTAGATAAACTTATATAAAGTTAGCGTTGACTTAGATTTGAGGGTCGGTCGATAAATCCCTAAAAATTTCTCAAAGAAAACTAATCGGGAAAAAATAATTGATTTTTCAACACAACATTGTACTAGTTCCAAATAATACATACAATGAGCCCGTTTCCTTGTAATCTAGTTGCAAAATAAAGAATTGCATGTAAAGCAACAACCCTAACTAGGAAAAATATGCGAGTTGAGCCAACTCGGTTAAATGATATCCTACTTGAGATGTAGTGTTGGAAAGTGAAAATGAGCCGGAAGAAAATACATGGAAAATTAAGATTTAAGACTTAATTCCTTTTTATTTATTTATTTTATTTTTTCATAGTATTCGTAAATATTGTATATAACTACATAAACCTAAAAATTGCCGGCACAATCATATTCCATTCTTAAATAGCACTAAACACATAGCAACTTACATGAAAGCGGCTAACGGGGTTGCTTTTGCAACTCAAGGAAATTTTATCCGAGTTGAGCGTTCTTTTGCAACTCGGTTACATTAAAACGGGCCCAATGTATTTTTGAATTTTAGATTCACTCCAAACTATAAAAATCTAGTGGCTATTGATGTTCGACAATTAGCTTCAGTTGCCCGAATATCAAAAAAAAAAAAAAAAAACGATTACACTTACAACCACAGCCGGTTTACCAGACATATAAATGGGAAATTTAAAATTTAAAATATTTTACATTTAAATGACTTTCGTGGAACTGGCTGTTAATCTAAAAACCGTTAAATTAGGTATTTTTTATTCAATCTCGGACTCAAAGAGCTAAAGACAATTGTAACTCTAATCTTACTTTAAGTTCATCTTTCTTTTCTGGCTCCTATGCTCTTTTTTTTAATGAAAAGCGTTCATTGATTTAAAATTGGACCACTGACTTATGAAGCAAAAAAAAAAAATAAAATAAAAGATAGGAAAGAAAAGTATACATTCGATTGTAGTTTTGACTAGTTGGACGATAGTGGAGTATGGAAATTTTTTTTTTACGAAATTTACGAAAATTCTCGTCTGTCACACCAAGTGCAATATTACATAATGGTTTTCGTAAAACCTTTCTTTTATTGTTAATCTTAGCATAAATTATATATGTAAATCAACGTTTCAACCATTATTCAAAATTTACTAAAATTCACGAAATTTGCATTAACTTTATAAACTTTTTTGGTATACAGCCCATTGATTTTCAGTTTGGTGACGTCGTCGCTGAACAAAATTAATTTTTATAAAAAATTACTAACAAAAAAAAAGTTAAAAATATAGATATAAAAAAAACCTAAAAATAAAAACATTCAAAAATCTTGATTTCATAAATTTGTATTTAAAACTGTGATACGAAGAATAGTATTAATTAAAAATATTTCGCAAAACGGCCTCTTTTCTTCCTCCTCCTCTCGGATTTCGTAAACTAAGGACGGGTCAAAAGGAGCCGTTACTACGTACAATATGCGCTTGTTTCACATAGAATTTATTGGCGCATTTTTTGTTCTTTTGAAAAATTCCTTTTGATAACCAACATTATAGATTTGAGATATATAGTAACAACACTAACCATATTATACTTCCATTTTTCCTTGTCTTTTTTTTTTGCTTGTACTTTTTTCATTTAACTATTATTTTTATTTGAAATTTTTCATTTTCCGCTAATTTTATTAGTTTTATTTATGTATTTATATTTAGCTTTAATATCATTTATAACCAAAAATATCAATAAACAAAAAATAGAATGTGTTAGTTTTTTTTTTTGTTCAAACTTACCAATCCTTTATATTTAAATGAGTCATGTACCGATCGTAAAAGTAGCCAAAAAGGCCATAAAAATTCAAAACGAAACATAAACATAAAATCGGCGGTTATCACAATGGCCCAAAGTACAAGGAATTTCATGTACAGGACAGTTGCGCTGAAAAGAGAAAATAATTGGGATTAGTAAACTATTGTTAAACTATAATAAATATTATAATTGATTTATACGCAGAATTTTTTAATATGTATATAAATTTTTACATGTAAATATATACACTTGTGTGCACTAAAATAGTAGGATGGCGATTTGATAAATTTCTTCTTTTATTTAGTTTTCGTTCTCTTTTTATAAAAAATATGTATATTTTATTAATTTATTTTATAAATTAAAGTTTCAAATTTTGTACAAAACTTATAAAAACTCAAAAACGTTTAAGAAATTTTAATTACAATTTCCAATTAAGAATTTAAGAATTTTGTTGACCGTTTGTGCAATTTTTCGGAATTTTTATGACTTTTGTACAAAACTTCGATCTATAATGGCCAATGTCAATAGAATTAAAAAAATATATATTGTATAAAAAATAGTTTAAATTACCAAACTTGTCAATTCACCACACCACGAAATTCGCGAAAATTACACAAAAAACGTCAACATTTTTGATAATTCACAGAATATTTGAAAGTATGAAGTTAAAGATAATTCATTGGTCACCTACTGTAATTATTTTGGTGTTACAAAAAAAGGGGAAAGGTACTAAATTCTGCTTTTCAAAATTCTTTTGGATGAAAATTCTGTAAAAATCAAAAAAAAAATTCTGTCCAGCCTAATTTCTTTTGGTTCAATATTCTGTATTTAAAATTCTGTATGATCAAAATGATGGAGAACTGAAATTCTGTATATTAAAATTCTGGAATCAAAATTATTTTCGATCAAAATGCTGTAAAAATATAACCAAATAAGCAGATAACCTGATAAGCACGCTTACCTGAATAGCACATTTATTTTATGAATAATGGAATTCCGATTTTATAGAATCAATGGTATATATACATACATACGTCAATTAAAGAAAAATTAAAAAATTCATTCAAAACAAAAGTTATTACATTATAATGGCGAAACAATTATTATATTATTAAATTTTTAGCAATTCGCTTTAGAAAAGAAACATGCCTTAATATAAGCCTTTTTTTTGTTATTCTTTTAATTCTGTTGTTTGCTTTTATAGCCTTCTTCGTTTGACTAATTTTGTGACCATTTTGAAATTCCTGAAGCTATAAATACATACAAACATACATATGTACATTTGCTTTATGTAAATCTGTTTTGATAATATAGGAAACCATATGGGCCAAGACAAGTCATGTATTGGCAGTATTTTGTTTTGCAAAACTCTGTATTGAAAAACCGGAAGAGCATATGGATAAATAAAAAAGTGCGCACTTTTTTTATTTATCCATATGCTCTTCCGGTTTTTCAATACAGAGTTTTGCAAAACAAAATACTGCCAATACATAATTTTGATTTACAGAATTTAAAATTACAGTGTTCCGCAATACAGAATTTTAACAGTACAGAATTTTGAATTACAGATTTTTGAATACAGAATATTGAATACAGAATTTTAAATACAGAATTTTGAACCAAAATCATATTGTACCCAACCCCAAAAAAAGCTAGTTTATGAGCTTAATATGTATAAGTAAGTTCTAGCTATATTTGCCGAAATATGTACGTATGCCCATTTTGCCCCGTTGACATTGGATACCCATTACCGCATATTGCAGGCGAAGAGCATTAAGTTACCGGAATAATTACACTAACTTCAATGGCACTTATGGAATATGTTATGATTTAACAACTGTTTGATATAATTTTTTTTTTTTGCTTAGTTTTTCTTTGTCACCGTTTAATCGCATCATATTAAAAAACGCAACTCAATTTGTTTAAGCATGAAACAAAATATACAATGAATCTATTTAAACCACGCCGCTGATCGCGCCAACGAGAATAGAGGCTGGTGTGCGGGCGCGTTTGTTTGTTTGTTTGTTAGATAAGGGGCAAATATTGTCAAATAAATACCACTTCAAATGCAATCAACAAGCAATAAAGAAACAACAAACAATACTAAATAGATTCGTATGGTATATCAGCACCTAGCGGTGGCTATCAGTCAGTTGGAGGCGCGATCATTGGATTGCGCTGCGCTAAATCAATCAAATTCAATTAAGCGCTCTTCGCCAAGAAGGCTCGTACGTTCAAACACACACACACACACACACTCATACGTGAGCCATACGATATATTTATTTGTAATACGACTACTACACGAACAAAGCAAACAAAACAACGAAAAATTATAGTACAACAATGAAAATGCGTACAACGTAAATAAACAAATTCATATAACAAAACGGAATAAAAAAAAATTTAGAGTAAAAGTAAATGAGAAATCAACCAACAACAGTGTGCGCTTGTTTGAGTTTAGTTTTTGGATTTGTGCGCCAGTGTATTTAGCAATTATTTATGATGTCTTTTGGCAGCTGATGGAGTTTCAAGTAATTTTTGATGCATTTTCGGATGTTCCAAGATCGTAAATGTACGAATTCACGCACTTGCCGCATTTGCTACAAGATCATCTTTGTTTATGGATGTGTAATAAAGGCAAAGCTTGGAACGACCCTAATTAAAAACTTCATTAGCAATCCTCAAAAGTTTATTTGGCTAAGGTTTTTACTATTACAACTAACCGGCAATCTAGAAAATAAAATTAAGGTCAATGGCTTTAGATAAGCCTAGTTATTTCCAAGAAGAATGAGAAACCCATATATCGATCGCTGGACATTTACTATTACAAATAGCAGCCTGAATTGAGAGAGACTTTATTTCCACGTCAGCAGAGACTGAAGATCAAGGTCTGCAATATTTCAACAGTCAGAGTGGAAAATGATTAATGGAAGCGCAAACAAGCGAACCTTTAGCGCGACATAAACGATCCACGAACCAGCTAGCGAAACATGCAGTGAGTGGGTAAATATCAAGAATCAAATAATACAAGATTGTGCCTTCCGCGGACCACTGACAATTGACAATTCGAAAACAAAATTATTTTTATTTTTCTTTTCGTTGTTATCTCAACGATTCCTTTAATACAAATCTGGCCTCGAGCTCAGTAAATTACACTGGTTTCCAAACATATGTATATCTAAGACCAAAGAAATATAACAATTATTTTTCTTTTATTTTACACAAGCAAGGCTAACAAAAGTCTCAAAGTATTCTGCCTTTTGTGCGCTTCTTACTTTTCTTCTTTAGAATTTTCTCTTTGCTCTCTTATTCTCAACCTTTCATGACGCCACTTTCCGTTGCACTCAGCGCGGAAAGCGCAATCTTGATTTCTATCAATCTTGGGTAAATATAGTATTTTCTATTAGCTGTCTTCTAGCGGCAGACAATGGCAAAACTACTCTACACGAAAAGCTTCTCACTATGTTCCATGCTCGAATAACATGGAGTTCTGCTAAATTTGCTATGGTCCTGCGCCAACTGATATTACTCTGTAAAGTAAATTTTTGACAATTATGAAGTGAATCAAAATTTTCGAACCGGCGGGGTTACTGGAAAATTTGACACCAATAAATACATATATAGTATGGGCGCGTTTTTTATTCTAATATTGCTAAAACGTCAAATGAATGCAGGAATTTTCGGTCCAGAGGAATTAAAATCAACCGAGGAAAATGTTTGCAATATAATTGCTGTATTAAATTACTGGCTTAACTCGCTGGTCTTCGTTGGCATCGAAGGAACTGCCAAAAAAATCCAGCAGTAAAAAGTTCCGAATTGGCTCAGCAGAAATGTAAAATTTTCTCACCATAGTAAAACGTTTTTTCACCATAGAAATTCAGAGAGCGAAATGACATTTGATTTTGATTGGAAGTTGCAAGATTCTTCTGGATTTTTTTTTTTTACTTGTGGCAAAAGAATCAGCTGCCGACGAATAGCGGATTGAAATTAAGGCAAAAAGGAAATTTGTGTATATTTTCAATTTAAAAATTTTAAAATGAGACTAATTAAACCTGCAAGAAGCAAGTAACTAATCGTTTAATAAACTACCTCAGAGTAACACTTTGCGATCTGATTTTTACTGTTTTCTTTTTGTAAACAAAAATTCTATTCATGAAACGAGCAAATGTCTGCAAATTTTGTATTCTCGTACGTACGCTTGTATAAATTTTCCTTCTCAGAAAGCAAATGCTGTCAAAAGAAGAGTTCGTTACAAAAGTCCAGTAAAAATTAGTCAGTAAAATAATTCAGAGAATAAGGCAACTTACTCTCTCAAAAACAGAAACTGACTGAGTTTTTCGGGAACTGGATTTAGTAAACATTTACAAGGAAGTCCGCACAATAACATTTGAATGTATTATTTTGAATGATTTTACTTAAAAGTAGCTTTGTTTTTGTTTTCCTCTTCTTTCGTTCGAAAATTACTCAGCTTTATAGTTTTGCAAATTTATAATTTGAAATATCGAATTGTTTTGTTGACTGAAATGTAGCCATTTGCCACAATCAGCTCTTTTGCTTGCTTGCTAATTTGTGTTGGGACAAATTAGCAACTTCCTCTCCAAATGAAATATCAAAAATGCGCTCTCCCCTTGCAAGTTTTTGGCCCAAACGAACACTCTTAAAGTCTGGGAAATCTTGTTGCTAGTTAGGTTTGACTCCTATACCAAAAAGCGCAACCGTAATCTGAGGATAATAATTTTGATCTTTAAATTTTTAGGGGGTGTAGCTTAACTGACAGCTCTTGACCGGATGTGAATTTGGGTTGTTTCAATATCGCAGAACCGACTGCGAGTGATGTTCTAAAATTACACCAACACTACAACTGTACAAATGTTTATAAGTATGTACATAAATTCAATATCACATTTACTACTCACCTGCCGTACATGCCCTCTGTAATTTTATTACGCTTTATTGGTCGTCGTAGTTTGCCGCAATCGGCATTGCGTCGCTTCATCTTGTCTTAGCCGTAAAAATCCAAAAATTTATAAACTTTTGCTGCTTCCGCTACGCCTGCTGGTTTCCAATTCAAATGCTTTCCCAAAATTTATATACTATTAGAATAGCGTTGAGTTGCCTTATGCGCGAATTATGGCTGCATCAACATCACTAGCACTAGCTCGGTCACACTCAACGCACATAAATATACACGCGTGCACCAACCACAACAACAACAACAACAACAATGGCAAATATATCGCCAGTTTGTCGAGTATAGGATGCTGGAGGAGCGAGTTATGGCGAACACCACTAACTGCTTGCTTGAATGTCGCTCTATTGGCAATACGTTGCACTGGTTTCTATTGCGTGCAATGACGCACACTATTCTCACTGTCTCACTATTCTCTATTCTGCAAAATGCTTGCTTTTTGCTCCGTACTACTTTAAATTTTCAAAAAAAAAAAAAAAAAAAAAAAATATCCCAAATCAGCAACGAAAACAAACTGCTCGCTTTGCGTATTTGGTGATTCGAAGCTTTGTTGTTTTTGGACTCGTCGTCTATTTATAAATGATTTTAGAAATATGTTGCTCGAAATGTAGCTAATATTGCTGCGCCTATTGACCGCTGATAAAACGTCATTTTCTCTGCAACGTCGATGACTGTTGCTACTGCGGTTGACTGCTGTTGCTGAGACAGTGCTTTGCGCGAAATTCCAATGCAACTGACAACTGTCAGAGTTGTGCTCTTCACCTTCTGTGACCAAAAACAACCAGAGCTACTTATGGATGCAAGCGTCAGCTATGCAAAGCGTTTTGCTGTGTATGCGTGCCGATTTGTGGTAGGCTAGGCTAGTCGGCAGTCGGCAATCTATTTGGGTGCTTCTCTCCTCTACACCCTGTCCGGCTATGTACTTACGCACTTTCGCTTTCTTCTGAAGTTTTTTGTTTGTTTATGTTATTCCTTTACTTTTTATAATTCTTTTGTAACTCTTCTATATTCGGCTGCTATTTTCGCTTCTTGTCGATTCTAAACTAATTTTGTTGTTGTTTTTAGCTGTAAAACAAAAAAAAACAAAAAAGAAGGTATGTATTTAGATGGTTCACGTAGATTTAAATAAAACGCATACAAGTTGTCAACCGATCACTCGTTACAATGGCAAGAAACTAAAAATTTGCTCAACTCAGAAAAATTATCGGAATTTTTCACAAATAGAATTGATGAAATAGAAGCAATAAAATAAAAATTTTTTGAAAAAAAAAAAACCGGATTTTCGAAATTGTGAAATAATGCCAATGTTTTCACATTCCACAGATAACTAAGACTTTATTTTAAGTATAAAATTGTTTTCGGCAAAGTGATGCTCTAGAGAGATGAAATTTATACGCTTTGATATAACGTAACCTGGTGCTTATCAATGTCCAGTTAATTGTTACCTAAAAGTAAGGTTATGAGGTTAAAGTGGGAGCTTAAAGCGAAACGGTTTCTTGTATATAGCTATAATAGCGAAAGTTATTCATTAATTTTTATGTAATGCTGCTAGTGATTTAATGAAACTCGTTATGGTGTCGCAAATGGGGACGAAGACTTGTCCAATTTAGTTGTATCCCCTGAACTGGGTTTGGTTGTAGGGAGTAAAAGAGTAAAGTTCCCGGTTAAGGTCAAATTCGGATTTAACGCCAAAAATCTTCTATATATTATGGTTTTTATTTTCTCGAAAAAATATTTCCCCTGTTACAATATAACATTTGCATAAGATTAACTGTGAAGATCAAGCTGATTCCGTTAATCGACAAGCAAAAGTTGTTAAAAAAAAAATAGTCAACGTCAAATAATCGACTAACAGTTTCCTTTCGACTTTTTCGACTAACCGGCCATAACCAACTAGTCGACTAACCGTTAATTTTGGATTTTTCGAAGAGTTTTTTTTTTTTTCAATAAACATTTGTTTTTTATACGTATAAGAATGCCTATACTTATTCACAAAACTATAATGAATGTTTCATGAATTTATTGTTTATAACTGTCTCTATTGAAACAATTTCGGTTAGTCGATTTTCTGATTATTTGATGGTAGCGGTTAGTCGAAAGTGAACGGTTGGCCGAATAGCAAGTATGAATTCAAAACAGTTGATAATCGACGAGTATAATGGCCGATTTTAAGTCAGATTTCTAATTATCTGTCGCTCTGCAAAGTGGCTATATCAGTGGAATTTTTATGTTGCATTTTTGCTGGGACAGAGAGAATTAATACGCAACTCCCTGAAAGTACTGAGAAAAACCGACAGATCAACATTATTTCGAGAAAAGAAAATGTATTTTGGAGTTTTGTTATTCTTCCATCTTTTATGAAAATGGTTGCTAGTTTTTCACTTGTTAAAATTTTATTTTTATTATTGCTGCTGGGCGATCAAAGGAACAGACAAAAAATAAGCAAATATTACTCTTACGTTCATCCCACAAAATACTTGAGCTCACGGTAGACCCGAATACAGAATGTGGCGCCATCAGTGGTACCGCCATTTTGGTTTGGCGATTTTGACAGTTCTCATGTACAGGTAGACCAAGCTTTTTTTTTAACTACTGAGTGGCAAAGAGTAACTTCTTTAGTATTTTGCAAATTTATTAAATATCTGCCTATAAATCATATTTTTATACTTTGGCAGATTTAAAACACTGAACTATAGGTTGGAAGTTATTCATTCTTCTTATTTTATTCATAACCTTGTAAATTTTGTGTACATCAGAGTTCTCCAGAATTTATTGGCTGGGTTTTCAAACAAGCAAAAAATATATCGGAAAGCATTTAGGTAAGTGTTCAATTATAGGACATTTAGCTATGCTTTTTAAACCGCTTCAGAAGGCAATTTTTACTAGTCATTGAGGACACGTCAGTCGATAAAATGCATTTGTATTTGAAATATAAACAAAAAAGTAATATGTGTTAGTGAGAGTTATTTTAGTAAATCTAAAAATGGCTGTTTCTTTTTTTATTTCTAGCCTTGAGTTTTATTAGTCACAAGCAATTTGTTTATTTTTTTACCGAAGTTATTATGCACAAAACAACAGTCATGCAATATTTATGTAATTACAGCTGACTAACTACTTTTTTTTATTGCTTCCTTGTCATGTACTAATTAAAAGCAAAAATACCAAAAAAAAAAGAAAAACCAAATTAATTTTGTTGAATTCCAAACTTAATAGTCACACATCTCTTTTTGTTTTAGTTTGTTCTGTTTCGTTAGCGCCAAACATTATATATCACCCCGTTCGCACCCACAGACAGATACATAGTTCCCTAATGATAATCAATCTTTGTATACATTATAAGACTACATTTTCCACAAATTAACAACTCAATAATGTTCGAAAACTTTCCCCCCCAACAACAGGCAAACAGATAATCGAACACACATGCGAAGTACATATAAGAAACTTTGACGCCTGAGAAATCTACTTTGACTATGCAAATATGCCTACGCTATCGTCTAACCATCACACACCACCACACGCAAAGCAAACGCCCACAACAATGCTCAGCAAACAAAGTTTTCCGATGATGGCAGCATTTTAATGCTCATAATTGAACCATGAAAAGAACAACGAAAATTTAGGCACCAACGCCAACCAAATCTTGTATTAAGAAGTAAACGCCAAAATTTCATGAAAGTGGGGAAATTATTAAAAAAAAAAAATATGAAAAGCAATATAATAAGAATAATACAAAATATAACATAGGAAAAGCCAAAACAATCGAATAATTTTGTATTAGATGCAAAATAGGCGAAAAGCGAAAAATAAATATTGGTCAGAAGCGAAAGAGTGCAGGACTACAAACAATTGAATTTTTATTTATAACTTTTTGTAAATTTTACGTTGGCGTACTATGTACAATCATGCGCAAAGAAATAGTAGTCTTACTAATATTATAAATGTGAAAGATTGTATGTACGCAAAAAGGTGCTAGATGGCTTTGTATGAATTTTGTACACATATAGACAATGATTTGAAATAGGCTATAGGCTATATTCCATCTCGCTAGGTGTCGGATGAGTCGAGATATTTTTAAAACCCACGATGCAGAGAAAAGAAGGTGACGTTAAAATCACTTCCGTTACTTCGTATTTGGCTCGTTTAAAGGATTGACGTCATCAAAGTGACTTAAAAAGTTGATTTTTCTGGGTGTTGAGTGATTTTTAAAATAAGGAGTTAAAGCCCTCCTCCCACTGTAATAGTACAAGGTTAAGAAGTGCAGTCACATGAATGCCTAGCCCTAAATCCAGATTGCTCTTATAAGTATACGGTTAGATGCAATATGATTTATCAATTGCTTTTTTACCACCGTTTCAAGGACTTTTTCCATATTGGGAATGGTATTAATTATCGAAGTTTTACATTCTTTAGGTACATTTCCAGATTCTCAACAATACTATCCAAAAGGAACTGATTTCAATTTTCGACAATTTCACTTCTGCTATTGTTGTCTGCATTATTTACTACATTTTTTAAGTATTTCCACATTAAACGATTTTTTTCGACTTTACGTTCCAGGGGCCGTATTTTTTTTTTTAATTTAATCATTTTCTTAACTACGTTGGATCATCTTCAGGTTGTACAGGAGTCGAAAATTAAAATAAAATTTGTTTCTATGCAATTTTAAAGAAATCTGAATTTGAGACTATTAAAAAAAATGAAGTCTTGACCCCTCCGACCTTCCAACTTCAGAGAGCAAAACCAAACGATTGTAAAGTGATAAACAAAATCAATATTTCGAAAAAAATGCGATAATTTCCCTAAGTAGGGCTAAAAATTTCTGTTGTGTACTGATACACTACTCGACAAATTTTGATCAACTTTAGTCTCCAAGAATAAAATAGTCCTTTCCTAAAGTGAAATTTTCTCCTGATTCCGAATATGACTTCCATTTTCTTGTGGCAGATCTAGTTTCCGAGATATCGGCGAAAATATGAAAATTCCCATTTTTGCAGAACACTACTTCATATAGGTACGGCAAAAATTTGCATTTTTCATTTTTTCTACTAATTCCCATAAAAATGTCTTGCCTTCACCTCCCTCAAGTATCTTCAGTAGTTTGGCCACTATGCCAAAAAACGTTCAAAAAATGTTGAAAAATAAACGAAATTTTTTACACAATTTCAGATTTAACCACTTTAAAATCGGAAAAATTCTATTGACGAAAAAAAGTTAGCCCTTCTATGTTGTAGGTAATTTAACTACGAAAATTTTAAGCATACCAGCACAACAATCGGACGTGCCATTGAAACTATAGCCCCGTTAACTTGCAAGCGTCTATCCTACAATTTTTTTATAGAGAAAATTTTTATTCAAACTAGGTTTTTATTTTTTTATAACGTTTTATTATAGACATATGTTTGCACGTTAAACTGTATTCAATTGAGTAATATGAGTATAAATCAGCAATTCAGTAAAAAACAACAACGACAACAACATTAAATACATACATATCTACATCTAAAAAAGTCAAATTGAGCGATTTTACCGTGGTGGTCAATAGTGAGGGACGTGGGTACTTCTAACTACCCGTTTATAATTTTCTGGGGTTGTCTCCCGTATTATTGTCCAGCAATAATCTCCCATCATTTCTTCATTCCAAAAACCTTGGTAACGCTTTTCAAAAATCATGAGGTCTTGGTGAAACCTTTCACCCTGTTCATCACTTTCAGCACCTAGGTTTGCGGGAAAATTATCCAAATGTGAATGCAAAAAATGCATTTTGAGGGACATGTTGCATTTCATAGCACTGTAGTTTTTCAACAAGGCTTTGACCATCTCTCTATAGTTGGGATCTTTGTTGTTGCCAAGAAACCCACTAACGACTTGCTTAAAGCTGTCCCAAGCCGCTGCTTCTACTGATGATAAATGATTCGCAAAATTTTCGTCTTTCAGCAACTTTCTAATTTGCGGACCAACAAATATACCTTCTTTTAATTTGGCTTGAGTTATTTTAGGGAAAAATTTCGTTAGGTACTGGAAGGATGGCGCGTCCTTATTTAAAGCCTTTACAAAATTTTTCATTAATCCTAATTTGATGTGAAGTGCTGGCAAAATAACTCGTTCGGGATTTACTAAAGGCGGGTTTGCGATATTGAAGGCACCTGGTTCGTACGCAGCTCTTGGTGGCCAGTTTTCCTGAATATAATGGGTTTCTCTAGCACGGCTGTCCCAAAGACAGAGAAAACAGCAATATTTAGTGAACCCTCCTTGAAGTCCGAGAACTATAGCTACAACCTAGGATGTATTTCATATACTATTTATTTTAAACTGTACCACCGAAACTGCTTACCTTTAAGTCCGCACAAATTTTCCAATTAAATTGTTTATATTGAATGAGCTCAAGTAAATTTGATATGCTTAAATAAGTTTCTTTAGTATTCTCAGAATGTGCCACTGGTATTGACGGTAACGAATTTCCTTTATGGAGTAATGCTGCTTTTAAACTATGCTTTGAACTGTCTATAAACAAGCGCCAATCATCCACTTTATTTTCTAATTTTAGTGCTTCAAATAAACCTTGAACATCATTGCAGTAGCAAATATTTTCACTTTTAGTAAAAAAAGAAGAGAAAGTCTTGTGTCTATTTCGAAATTTGGAAGTACTTGTCGAAGGGCCCAGGCTGCCCCATTGCTGCAAACGAGATCCTAGAACTTCGCTATCAAATTTCGATAATTTCAAATCTCTGACCAAGTCATTAAGTTCGGCTTGTGAGACTCGATGTGGGATCTCTCCTTCTTGTCCACTTTCTGAATTATCTGCTTCGGAGTCACTTTCGCTTGAGGCTTCAAAACTTATAGGCGGTCTAGGTATGGGTAAGGTATGGTCATGTAGTTTTGGTTTTTTAGCTGATGCCACATTTGGATAACTTATTAATTTCCTCTTTTTTCTCGTTTTACCTTTAAGGTCTATCACGCAAAAATAGCACTGGTCGTGGTTAAAGGGTTCAGTCCACATCATTGGAACACCAAACTTCATGTTATGACCTTTACCCGATACCCATCTCATTAAAGTTAATCTACAGGAGGCGCAAATAAAATTAGGTGTCCAAGATTTATCGAGATTTTTTACACGGAAACCGAAATAATGAAAGTATGCATCTCTGACAGAATTAGTTATTTTCCGAGCTGAGTTTCCGAAAATATAATGTCCGCAAATAAAGCAAAAATCATCCGGATTATTTTTACATTTAAAATCTCTTTTGCAACAAGCCATTTCGTAAACACATCTACCGATATAGTATGTATAAATTTGCACTACAATTTGCAAAACAAAATTTACAACAAACAGTAGTGACAATTAAATACTTGATGTCTTTTTAAATTTATTAGACCCTAAGGTAGAGTGACCAAATGAAATGTCTCGCCAATTTTATCAGAGTAATACTAAAATTGTAGGATAGACGCTTGCAAGTTAACGGCTATAGTTTCAATGGCACGTCCGATTGTTGTGCTGGTATGCTTAAAATTTTCGTAGTTAAATTACCTACAACATAGGAGGGCTAACTTTTTTTCGTCAATAGAATTTTTCCGATTTTAAAGTGGTTAAATCTGAAATTGTGTAAAAAATTTCGTTTTTTTTTCAACATTTTTTGAACGTTTTTTGGCATAGTGGCCAAACTACTGAAGATACTTGAGGGAGGTGAAGACAAGACATTTTTATGGGAATTAGTAGAAAAAATGAAAAATGCAAATTTTTGCCGTACCTATATGAAGTAGTGTTCTGCAAAAATGGGAATTTTCATATTTTCGCCGATATCTCGGAAACTAGATCTGCCATAAGAAAATGGAAGTCATATTCGGAATCAGGAGAAAATTTCACTTTAGGAAAGGCCTATTTTATTCTTGGAGATTTTTTTTGTCGAGTAGTGATATCGTCGTCTGGTAAATAGAAAAACCTTATCTCACATTTGTTTCTTGAAAAGTATTTACGGGTTGTTCGCCAGCTGATAGCTTTTGGATAAATCTAAACATTGGAACCCTTATGACAAATGCATGTTTTAAATTTTCTTACGATAAATGCTTGTACTGTACTTATAATTCCAGTGTTGGTAAATGTTATAAAAATTAACTGAAAAATGTTATTTGACAAAATATATGAATCGATCTTGAGAGATCGATTTATTTTTTGACGATTCCTTCTTGCATAGATTATTTTCTTTTCGATTAGAGAGGATTAAAACTCGAGTTTTTTTATTTCGATCTGCCAACTCTCTAATCGAAAGAGAAAATTTGGGCATTTTTGCTTTTCTAATGAGAGAAATGCACGATTCGTAATTGATTTGAGTTGTTGAGTCATTCACGTGATCCCTAACGAATTTAATTATGGACTGTGCTCGACTGGGATCTAAGTATACCGAAAAATAATCTTTCAAATATATCTTATGCAAGGACAAGCGCTTTTAAAATAGGATTTGACCATTTTTAAATTTTCGATTTTATAGCTCAGTTTTTGATCTTGAGTTTCTTTCAACATCTTCATTGGAATTTTGCAGCCCAAATCTAATTATTTTTATTTTTATTTGGTATTTATGTTGTTTTTTTTTTGTTTGTTATTAATTAAATATATTCCATTTTTTTATTTTCCCCAACATTATGTTCTGTATTTACTACGTACGAATTAGCGCGCCTGTTATTTTAATGTTTTTGTTTTCATGTGCTGCTTTCATTTTTGACATTGTTTCTTGTTCTGCCAACGCCACCCGCCGTTCGCCGCATTAAGCCATTAGTTGCTCGCTTACTTTTGTTTTTGTGTCTGTTTTGGCACAAACAATCCAAAATTTATTCGAGTTGAGTAATTATTATGCAAAGGAAGGCGCGCGCACAGATATGAAATTCGTCCAAAAAACGACGACAACAACAACAACAAAGTAACAACACCACCACAGACCTGCCTAAATACTTTGTGTGCATTTAAATGAGATAATGAGATGGGAGAAAGGGAGTATGGACATGTACGCTCAGTGGCAGGCAGTTGATTTGGGGTGGGGTGGGGTGGCCTCTAACTGCTTACGGCGAAAGTATGTAAAAATCACAGACATTGAATTAAATTTCAATCAGCGCCGCTGATAAGCGCTTATTAAAAGGATGATGAAGTCTACAGAGATGAGTGAAGGGAAAAAAGGTTTTTTTTTGGTAGAGACACTGTAGCGTCTTCTGTAGTCAAACGGAAATTGGCAACTTCGAATCGCGGAAATGAAAATAAGAGTGCAACGTTGAACGAACATGAAAGATGAAGATATTGAAATATTCAGTGAGTTCGTGCAGCTGTATAGTGCGGGTGTCGGAAAATATGTAGACGCCGGCATTCGTTGTGTAAAGAGTGCAAGCCAAAATTAAAAGAAAAAAATAATCAAAATAAGTTGAAAAAAAATTGAAAAATCGAACAATATGAAAATGAAAACAACTCAACTAAACGAAAACAAATAATATTCGTTTTTTTAAGAGGCGCTCGAATTCTCGCAAACTGGCAAAGTGCGTAATAAATTTACATTTAAATAAAACCTTCTTAGTCTCCATTGTTCCGCTTCGAATTCATTAATGAAGTGTGTTTGCAAATAGAATCGGTTAGTCTAGTTGGTACTATCGTAGGGGTTGTCAACAGTTGGAGATTCTGTGCAAACACTGTGATTTAAATAGAATATTCCCGCAAAACTCCGTTAATTTAACAGCACCATTGTATTTTTATAACGTTTTTCAAACACTTACTAAGGCTCGAACGAAAAATAAATGCAACGAACATGAAAGCTTAAGTTCGAATATTATTTGTGAATCATGGCCATATGGAACTTTTTGATGAGTATTGCGCATGCGCTTAAGTGGAATCAAGAACATTTCGATTTCATGCTGATCGTTTTCGCTGTGATTATCTAAGTAGTTTTTAAATAGAAATTTTGTGATGGAAATTTATCAAACTAATTGAATACAGATTAGAGGAATAAAGACATAAATTTTCCCAATAATTTGAATTTTTAAATGTAAAAGTTTTAGCTGGTAAACAATATACTTGGGTTTAATTTGCCAATTATTTTTCATTCCGACTAGTCAAAAGCAAAACGTATAAACTGGTTTCTATAAAATTTTCTTTCATGAGAAGGTTTTCTATAAGACCTAAAGTGAAGCTAAGCGATTATTGCAAATTGAAAACGTTTTAAAATATCTTCTTCATAAAGGCCAAACGTTATATAGCGCTTTCCATTTCGTATTTTACGGTCTGCTGTAAGCATTTCTTTCTTCTAGATATTTATGTAAACACTAACAAATAAATCAAAATTTATTAGAAATTTAAAACATGAGTGTTGTTTGGTATCTTGAAAACAAGTCCAAAGTTTCAGATAAATTTATCAGGTCATAGATAGATAATGTTGCAGAGTTTCTCATCATTCTAAAGCTCCGATCCTATAGGAATTTTTGCTGCCGCGCTTCTAGCTAGGTTTGTTGGGGCATGTGAATAGGTGGTTGGTATCGTGCAGCGATTCTCCACATGCCGAACATTTATTTGCGATGTCAGGGTCGAGTCTGGATAAGTTGGAGTTGAGTCTACTACAATATGCAGCCCTTAATTGAGTCAGAGTGGCACGGGACTCTCGAGGCAGCCGAAGCTCTTCGTCTGCTATGGGTGGTGGTTTGACTAAAATAACAGCATCCACAGGGCGAGAATTCTTGAAGGTGGTGATTGACTCAGGGTGAATACTTTTCAGAGCCTGTCTATATGCCTCGTCCTTGAGTTCATCAGCTTCGTCATTTCCTTCGATGCCTTTGTGGCCCGGAATCCAGAGGAGCTGAATATGATTTTGTTATGCTAAAGAATTGAGTATCTCTATACACTCAAGTACTAATGCGGATTTTACCTCATACGAAGATAGGGTCTTGCGTGCTGCATCTCTGTCACTTGACATGACTATGACCTCATTGCGATAGTTCCTTTTTAGGCTAATCTTCGCACACAGAAGGCTGGAGTTTTCGAGCAGCCAGCGTCTGCTAGACTAAAGGTATCCTTGTTCGATTCTTAAATATGACACAACCTTCCCTTTCCGTTGGTTTGCCATAATAATAATAATAATTTGGCGCTTATACCATAGCTTGATGTTTGGCCCAACTATTCCTACAATTTGTGGTCTGCGTCTTGATGTTACGAGTACAACACAAATTGAGAGCCGACTCCGAACGGCGAATGATTTATGGCAGAAATATACTCGGGAGGTTTGACATTACCTGCCGAGGGGCGACCGCTATTAGAAAAAACTTTTCTATAATTTTTGATGTTACTTGCCCCGGCGGCCGCTGTTGGTTTGTCATCCTAATCTATAAATATGTGTAGCTGTGTTGGGTTTAGAATAACCTCCAATGCCAACCCCTTACTTTTGACTTCAATTATTCCAAAGAATTTTTGTTGATCGAAATAATTAAAATTCAATAAATACATTTATCAAAAGTCTTTTGCGACCACACATGTTAGGTACATATTTTATTCACACTTAACACTTTCACTCAGTTCAAAATCTATTTTTGTAAAAATCGAAATTGTATTATTACACAAATTAGATTTCCTCGAGAGTAAAGAATTGTTTCACCAGACAAATTAAGTTATAAAAAATTAACTAACGAAATCACTGCTTACTCAATCAGCAACAGTTGCGTCGAGTTATATGTAAATACTGAATAAACGCTACTACGGAAAGTGCTTTTAATATGAAGAAATGAATAAAGCGTAGCATAAATAATTGAACTAACAAACAATATCGGGAAACCACCCTTAGCTCTAAATGCCTCCCCTATATAGCCCAGTCAGCCGCCATTAACATGGGCAAACGTAACCCGCTCCATCTCCCCCTTTTTAACGAATACCTTAGCAATCGACTGTAATTAACTGACACAAATGAAACAAAAATAACGCTAATGTCAGTAGCGAGAATGGAAGCGACGAAGGTACTGCAATGGAAGTGCTAGATTGTAAAGGATGAGCGCCAAGGGCCAACAGACATGCAAGGTGGTTAGGGGGGGAAAATCATTCAGACGGTAGTCACAACTGTTGGATGAGTGGTGGAGTGTGGATGCTGGGTAGTAAGGACAAACATATACAGGGCAAGAGAAGGAACATGAAAACAGAGTGTCATTCCTGCATGTGGTGATAGTGGAGAAGCAAAAGAGGAAACCTTTATTCACAACGTTCCGCTTAGTTTCGTTTCGTCTTGCGTTCTCAAGTTACGATGGTCCTGCCGCTGATGATGTTTACAGTGATTATGGTATTTGTGAGAAACCTCGTATGTTTGCATGAGCTCAGCATTTTGCCAACTCGGCAAATAATCAAGCATTATGATGCTTCTGTTGACGTTTCAATCGCCGCTTTGCTCGGTTACGCTCCACAACGGAAGCGGAAATAGTAGTAGTGTAGCAAAAGATGGAAGGGAAAATATTAACCAAAATAGATTTGGAGCTACAGCTGTGTACGTTGATGAAGCGGCAAAAATGGAAGCGAAGAACGTGTAATAATAAAAGAAAGATAGGAAAAACATAGAAGGCAAGGCAAAATGGAAAATTATTGATACTGAACATTCGCTGGCAGATATATTTAGAGAGTTGGGATATGTCGAAATATGTAGTTTGAAGTGATTGGATGGTAGACAAAACGATGCAAGTATGTGGATACATAAATACATACTACATTATCGAATGAGACATAGGTGCTGCTGGAGCTACATATGTAAAATGGCCAAATCAGCAAATTAGCAAAAAAAACAAAAAAACACAAACGATTATATATTTTTGGAATGCAACTGAATAAGTCGCCTACGTTAAAAGAAAACTATTAATTTTTCACATAATTCACACCCTCCATGTGTTGTTTTTTGTGTTCAGATGCTATAGCTAAAAATAACTCGAAAGTGTGATATTTCTTCGGTTTTTTAAACATGTTTGGTCAAAAAATGTATTTATAAAATAGCATTGAATAGAATTGAAAAAAATCAAACTAGCTATGTATGTTGAAAGCGTTTCAGGAATGAATAAGTGTGTGGCAGATTTTCAACTGACCAATCTTATTTAATTTGTAATAACTTTTATATTTTCTATTCGCTTTGGATGCTCTTACGCTCTACATTTTTGTAATAAAATTTTGAAAACGAATTTTTGGAAAAATTATTATAATTATAATTTATTGAGTTTTATTTTTTGCTCAAAAAATAATCGGTACTTCTTGAGTTTTAGGTATTGCTCAGAAAATAAAACATAATTTGTTAAGAATTTTCTCACGAAATAACAATTATTTTCTGAGAAAAGAACTCAAAAATAACGAATTTTTTCTAAAGCATTAAATAAAACTCCAAAAAATAACTATTATTTTCTGAGCCAAATATAAAATTCAAAATATAACGATTAAACTTGATTAAAAACTTAACTTAAAAAATAAAAATCACTTTAGTCCTTGTAAACTGTTAATCTTTATACACGTAGCATTTTTTACGCATGATTTTTTGAGTTGAAATTTCGACAATAATCGTTATTTTTGGTTCCTGGCGAATTCATATACATATGTAAGGTGGTGTTAAGCGTACAAAAACTACAATGTTCATTAACAATTTATACGCACAATGACACTGAGGATTACCACCAATACATAAAGTTGACATTCAGTTCGCCAAACGAATACTATCAGCTGCTTGGTTAGCGTCACCTTATATAAATTTGGACTGTCTATGCAATTTTGTAGCCAATTCAATTTCAGTCTGATAAAGTCCGATTGGTTGTCAAGAGCGATGTAATACAAGATTGTACCAATCGATTTGAGAGCAACGACACTCGGTTCTACGATACCAAATCGAACCGGATTCATATCCGGCCAAAGATTGCCATTCATACTGTTACAACAGCACCAACAACAACAACAGCAGTTTCAGAACAACTGAACAGAGACACCATAAAAGTGTGAGAGAGAGAAAAGAAGAAACCCTAAGGAAACAGAGGATGAAACGAACAGATGACAAAACGATTGAAAGTTCTATTTGATAAAAAAAAAAGTCAGTATAAAATATATACGACGTCAGCGAAGGGGTATGGTGTCAAATCGATCATTCTTGACCAATCTTGCCATTGAAAATATCCTTATGGAGTAAAACCGGTGAAAAAAGAGCTTAATATCGCCGCGATTTGATGAATGATTATGGTAGAACTCGACGAAATAAACACTTTTTCTAGATTAAAAAATTTCGATATCTTGCTTCGTTTTCGCGACGTGCGTCCGTGTTGTGTGTGGTTGTGCGCCCCAGAAATCGTAGTCTCCCCAACCACTTTTAAAAACCAGATAAGGAACACACAAATTTTTCTGAATTCATTGATATGGCGCAGGTAACACTTATACGAGTATGTTTATAAACTAGGCCGAGAACTAAAAGTCTAAAAAAATGTACTATGTTGAAATGTGGATTCTCAAGAATTGGAATTTGCCGTTTGTAACGATTTCTTCGCACAATTTTACCGAAAAGTTCTATTCCATCCATTTAGCAGATAACGTTATATAAGTTGGCAATTTAAAACATAGAAATATATCAAAAGTCAAAGTATAAGAAATAGGCATGATTCAATTATAAGAGGTTTGATACAATACATAATGACAGCTAATTTCTAGCTCTCCCGTACAAAAGGTTGCATTTGCGAAGGAAGTAGAAAAGGGGAAGAATGTAATCCCTTTTTGTAAAAAAATGTTTAACAAGTACGCAAAATATGTAACTAGCAGTGGAATTTAAGTTGCATAAAAGCCAAATATGTTTCGTAGTCTACGAAATATTTGCTGCATTCTTCCGATTCGAAACTCTTTCGTTATGCAAACATTGATTTTAATTAACAAATATACTTATTATAAGTAAATAAAAGTGAGTTTTCTACTTTTATTGGTAAATATATGAAATGCTTGGTATAGTCAAATTTTTGTAGTTCACAATTAAAAAAAAACATGTGATATTTGTAGTTCTTTGTTTTTAAAAAAAACCAAGCAACATAGATTCCTTTGAACTCCAATATTACATATTGTGAGGTGAGCCAATTAATTCATTCACCAAACTCACACAAACTCCCCGCGTCCCAAATGTTGAAAATTCTCTTATACATTTTATTTGCGTTTTGGTCGGATCCGAAAAATCGCGACGTAAGTCAAAACGGCGTAAATCGAGCTTTTAGTATTCCACATGATAACAAAAAACAAGGTTATTGATGGCTTCAAACAAAGTAAGTCCTTTGTTTGATTATATTACGTACAGAAAAATGTATGATACAAAAAGTACATAGCCATAAATAACTATGTAATCACAGGATTACGTTTCAACAATTTACATAGAATAGATAGGATTGGGCAGAAAACCATTCCAACAACGACAATGAAGTTCGGGAACGTTATTAGCAACTTACTAAGAAAAAACTAATATTACACTTGGGCAGATATGCTTATCATCTATTCTAATGGCATACGCACTCTAAGGTCCTAGATTAATTAGAATATTTGATTTTTTTTAAATACTAATCTGAATTCTCGAAATTCAGAATACCCACTCACTTTGGCAAGGAAGCCATGGCACAGGGGTGGAGGTGAAAAAGAGTAGGGATACGATCACAACAACCAATGGGATTTAGAAAGAAAACCTACATATAAAAAAGATAGGGAACAGCAAAGGTCTTACTAACTCACGCTGGCACACGGATGGAGATAAAAATGAACTTGGACCCGGAGCTAAACGGGCTGAGATGCAGGGAAACGACCACTCAGTATACCAATCACGATTTAGATGCAGAAATTACCTAATGGATTTCAAATAAAACCACATATTTTCATTATATACATAAAACATTTACGTTTTTATAAAATACTTACTCAAATTGTCACATTTTTTACGAAAAATGTCAGCGAATTAACACAACACAAATGAATCAGTGAAACCGAAGCTTTGTGTTTTTTTTTGGGACTATTTAAAAATATTTGATAAGATTCATATGTAAATTTTTAAAGAAGTAACACTGTTTTAGCTAAGGGAGACGTCATGTGAATAGTGAGGAGCAAAGCTGTTTATGTATCAAACCTTTCATTATCGAATCATGAGAAATACATACTTGACTAAAGTTGGGAAAAAATAAATCTGAGGTAAGCCTTGAAAAAATTATTATTAAAGACGAAAGTGGCAGGCTTATAAAGTTAAAATAGTAGCTGTTGTTGTAACTGCATAAAATATTCCTCATAAACTTTTGGGAAAAGTTGCTGAAGTGACAGTCCTTGGCAGGATATATGTATGTATGTAAATACGGATCGTTCAAACGAAACTAAAATAGTCCCAGACTGGGGGTCAAAAACCAGAGAGACAGCAAGGGAAATACAAGAATGTCGTAGGTCGAACCTCACTGACAACCCACAATAGCGCCAAACCACGCCGAATAAAGGTATACATACATATGTACATACATATGTATCTATGTACATTTACTATTTTATTTAAGGACCTGAAAAATTAACAATATTAATATAATAAAGGGCAAGCAAATATTTAATACCACTCAAAATTTTAAATTTAATTATCGCCACGAAAACCTTGACGTTACATAGGTAGTGCGACGCTACATATGTATGTATGTATGCATGTATATTATTATTATATGTGTTATTAATAGTCCAGAATATCTAACGGTATGAAAGACGACCTTTGTTTTAACATTTTTTTTTTTTTTGAAGTGAACAAAATGCATATTGTCTTCATGATGTCGAGCGAAAAATGCAAACGCTAGGAAAATAAAAATAGGCTTAGGTATAAATATGAGCTACATATGTACATATATGTATGTATATCTTCAATTTGTTGCACGTGTACACGCATTTTACCGCAAAACTAGCTAAATATGCAAATATTCCTCTAATAGGCGATAACGCATGACCGCATTGGTGTTTGGAGTACCAAATGGCTGTTGCTGATATGACTCGAACAACACCAAAACCACGTATGTACATATGTACATACAGATATAAGCTATTAAAACGCTTTTTATATTTACCAACGCAACATATTTTTAATATAACACACTTAATTTTCACAATGTTTAGCTAAAATGTTCATAAATTGTAAACAACCGAGAATATTTTATTTTTTAACGGCTTATTAAAGGACCGGCCGCAGAAACTGCAACTCTAACAACAATAAAAACAGAATAAAGAAAGGCAACTGCAAATGGATTTTGCAGCATCCACTTTGTAAGTGTGTGCCTGCTTTTTAGTCCCCCCACAAGTGACTGTTCTCTCCCTTGCCCCTTTCATGCATTCACAACCGACCACATTCGCTCACTTACTCGCTCCGGTAGGCAGAGAGCGGAGGTTCACGAAGAAAACGTACACGCAAAAGAGCACACGAAGGCAGCGCAGGATGCCATCGTCGCCGCAGCAGCAGCGTACAAGCTTTTACCGTTTCTGACACGGCAGCAGGTCTGCGCTAACGCTTACGACGTTGCTGCGCGCGATATTCACTTCTGCCTATTGATCACAGCGGGGGAACAGCAACTCAAATCCATCGAGCGCTTAGCTCATGCATTTCTGCGATTACATTGGTGATGTGCATAGCACCCAATGTTTTCCATAAGCTTTTGCACTTAACTCAATGCACTAATCATTACCACTGTGGCGCTTCCGAAGTACATACATGCATATGTATACAGATATTTACTTTTTTGCGGCGACGTTCAGTTGCCAACTTTTGTTTTTTGCCAGCTTGGCTGTTATGCACACTGGATCAGCAAACTAATTGGAACCAATAGACAGGTAGCAGAATATTTTTTTTAAACACTACAAAACTTTTACAAGCTGTTCACACAAATCTTCCAAATAAAACTTAACGTAGAGAACCAACATCCAATAAGCTAAGCACGTCCGAAAAAGCGACGACGTCGCCGTCGTAGTCGCACTAGCAAGGAAACAATAAAAAAAAAGTAGTGATGAAAATTTTTTCGCATCGGCGAAAATACTGGAAAAATCACTGTTTTTTCTTGCACAAGTTGCTATTCACTTAGGCCCACATGCGAACCAAACTTTTATGTGATAATTACACTAATTTTCTTCACTTTTGTGCTGTTTTTACCGTAGTAAAGTAATTTTTTCGAAATTTTCACTCCTTGCTGCCGTTTTTCGATTCGTCGCGACTCGTAGGATGATGTATGATGCTGCCAGATGTTGATAGCGTAGCGAACCTAGCACTCAAATTTCGTCTAATAGGCCAACATTTTGTACAAGTTAGATTGTACTTATCCAAAGTTAGAGATATTTTTAAAGGGAAAATGCGGTATGGAAATTTTAAAGTGCTTCACAATTTGGTAAAAGTATTTTTATTAAATGAAACTAGTATGTTTGTGCACTTTTTAATGTCAAATTTTATTAATTCTGATAAGAGAGTAGGCATCATTGAAACTTACAGGGATGCTTCGGATTGCATGAAATTGTGAAACAGAAACAAAATTAGGGGTGTCACGATTTTGATAAACTAAGATATGAGTTCTAATGGTCGGTGCGGGTTGATCTAACTTTATTATTGTTGATGTTAGTGCATGTCGCAGAATCCGATTCGGCATTGGGCTTTGTCGGAAATGTAAACCGATATGGGTTTCACTTAGTGTCGCGAAATTCTATCGGAAGATGCTTTTCTCGAATATGATAAAACCGATATTCGAATCAACTGTTTTACTGATGTGTTGAATTTTACGCTTATTTGTAAATGATCCAGAATGATTGTAATTTTTCGATTGAACTGGCACTAAGGGAAGAAAATAAGCTAAATATATTATAGCTTACGAAGGATTTATTACTTTAATGAATTACTGGTAACAAAAATATAGTTCACCTTAAGCACCCTATCTTACTCTGCTTTAATTTCTCGCTTACTTTCTGAATTTTGTACTGCAAAGCGAGAGAAAGTTTTGACCACTGGGCATTTTGAGAGCATACTTTTGGCGTAGAATACGTCTTACCTTACGGTATGGGCACCAATGTCAGGTTTTTATTGTTGTAATCTCTATTTCTTTAATTATAAGGAAACGGCTCGATAAATTTTTTTTTTTTTTTTGTGGTCAAATGAAGATGTTAGATGTAAATATACTCGTGCAGCCTTTCTTTGTATTGCATAATTTTAGGCGGGCAAGTTAAAGTAGATTAAAAGAAGAGAAAATGCTGCCAAGCACTGCAAAGCTTATGTATATCATCCAAAGTAACTATCAAATAAAGAAATTCATTTGCTTGTATTATTTATCATTTATTGTTACATATGTTTTCTGTCTTATCGGATGGCGTATTCTACGTTAAACTTAATGGCCGTGTCTCTGACACAGCCTGCTTCTTTTTTTATATTACATTCAATTTTAGCACGTCAATATTACCGAATAGCTCTACTGTCTTTTCAGACAGCTAAAACATTTGGCTTGCGTAACAAAGAAAAGGAACATAAAACACGGTCTTCGTATTGTAATATATTACAGTCGATGATCGAAATCACTCAACAATACGGATAGCACCATAAAATAGTGTAAAATATTGCTTAGGTGAAGATTTAGCCAATATTTGAAATATATTTGTACAAAGTACTTCTTCCTGTTTCTGTTGATGATACTAAATTCTGTTCCTGTCCCTAACAGCACCAGAATCGCTGAGTTCCGTTGCCGCTTCTGTCGCCGTCAAAAGTGTACTGAATTCTGTTCTTTACGCATTCTCAATTGCCTTGTCTAGTGTAAATGTAGGATAAGAGATTCACACTGGACTCTAAAAATAAAATAAAAGCTACATCTGGCAGCACTATACAGATTAGCTGCCAATACAGTAACTCTGCTTTTGACATCTGCGCACTCTTTCCGGTTGTCAAATTTCTCACATCTTGCGGCCCAATTCGAGCACTGGTGTTTTCCATTGTTAAATTCTTTTAAAATACAACAAAATGGCTTTAGGTGACGTCACTACCCCACAAGGTCTTAAGGAATTGGAGATATTCCTCGCTGACAACAGTTACATTAGCGGGTAAGTGCTGTTCAATTTGACACTTTGAAAGCTACACTTTGAGGTTAGGCACGCCGTCCATGTCTCGATATATTTGTGCTTAATTAATTTATTCTTCCAGATACACACCCAGCAAAGCCGATACATCAGTGTTCGATGCTTTGGGCAAGTCACCGGCAGGTAACTTCCCAAATGTGCAACGTTGGTACCGTCACATTGCTTCGTACGAGGCTAGTGAGCGTGCTGCCTGGGGCGGTTCCCCACTGCCACAAGTAGCTGGTGCCAAGCCAACAGTTGCTGCCGCTGCCGATGATGATGATGATGTGGATCTTTTCGGTTCCGATGATGAAGAAGAAGACGCAGAGGCTGCGCGCATACGTGAGGAACGTGTTGCCGCTTATTCGGCTAAGAAATCAAAAAAACCTGCGCTAATTGCCAAATCATCAGTTTTGCTCGATGTCAAGCCATGGGATGATGAGACTGATATGAAGGAATTGGAGAAATGCGCGCGCAGCATTGAGATGGATGGCCTTTTGTGGGGTGCCTCCAAGCTAGTGCCAGTCGGCTATGGTATTAACAAACTGCAGATCATGTGCGTTATTGAGGATGATAAAGTATCGATTGATTTGCTAACTGAAAAGATTCAGGAATACGAAGAGTTTGTGCAATCTGTCGATATTGCTGCCTTCAACAAAATCTAAGCATGGAGATTGAAAACTCATTAAAATTTCCCTTTTTTTTTTTAACTTTGAACCGAAAATAAAGTGAACAAGAAATTAAAGCAATTCAATGAAAGCATAATTTTATTTTTGGCGTTGGAAAAGAAGAAAAGGTTCAAAGTGCTGTTAGAGGTTTGTAGCACAGTTTTAAATACGCTGCTTGGTGAATTTAAGGTAAATTCATATATTATTTTGAGTCCTTTTTGAATATAACAATAAGTTTTCGCTACTCAGCACAGGGCGTCTACAATGTTTGAAATCTAATTATAAAGTTTGTGTCTTAACTCCTCTGTTTTGCTTAAGTCTAGTCGTCATGCCAGAGCTTTTACTTCAATAAGCTGCCCTTTTAAGCTTGAAACGCTTCGGTACGTTGTTGATCTTCACTGCTGATAAACACTTTTTAATTCTCCGAACAATCAATAGCTGTACGCTAAAATTTGCAAACATTTTGTGTTACTGCTTCAGTTGCTTGAAAAACGCGAGCGTGTAAAGTACGCCGAAAACTACTAACGGAGTAGAAATTTTAAATCGCCCAAAGTCAGCTTAAGTGTTGTAAAGTTAAATTGACAATTCGCGTTGTTTGAAACACATAAACATACACACATACTTATTTAACGAACTTTTTACCAAGTCAGCGGGAAGAAACAAAAAAAAATAAAAATAAAATTGTAGAAAACAATGGCCAACAGCACATTCTACGGTAAATTGATGATCGTTGCGCTGCTATGTGTGGGCTTCGTATTGCTGATCGACGCTCAGGGTGAGAAGAAATCTTGATTATTGCTTAGCTTTATTCATGTTTGTATTTAGTATGTTTGTACGCTTGAGGCTTGAAGCGGAGATACATAGCTAATAATGTGTGAATTCGAATAGGGAAAATGGAAACAATAAAATTTAAGTGATTCTGTTAAGGGGGAAAAACAAACAAAAATGCAAATTTCTAGCAGAACAATCATCGAATTGTAGAACATATGGCTTACGAAACTAACGTAGTTGATTCATTATGAAATTATAACTGCGCAAAGCGGCTAAATAATGACAGGTCCGGCTTGAAATAATTCCATTAACATTAATTAACGTTATGATTTCAGTATTTTTTTGTGCGCTTTATATTTGACTTTTGACTTCTTTATTTTCTGAATCTTTGAAAGCAAGCATTTTTTTTGATGTTTCAATTGAATCACTTTGTTAGACTATTTCATGGCAGGCAACTCGAAATGGAATTATTGAATGATAAAAGAACGGGAAATATTTATAGTCGAATCTGCGACGACACTAATAATATTAAAAGAGGTTATACACATGAAAACAAAAATCAAAAATAACTATGAATCACACAAATTCAGTAATGAAGGGTTAAAGCTTAAAACAATGTTTATACATATGTACATACATAGCTTTATAAAAAATTGCTTTACAAAGGTTTTCAATATTTCAATACTAACCGGCGTACCTTGTTACATCACAAAAAGTAAAAAGTATTAAATTTTATGTATTTGTATACTGAAAAATTTATGTATTTAAAAGAAGCTGGGGAATATTTAAAAATTTGTTCAACATAATCATAATAGTGATATTTGTGGAAAATGCGCTTACCCTTCCAATTCATATTTTTAGTTTAAATCGTTTAAGTTTTTGATGTTTTTCTACTCTTTCTTAAACAAATTTTCCAAAAAAAAAACAAATTTCATTTATGTTTATAATTCCATTGAACAAATTTTTACTTACTTGTATGCTAAATTTTTAAGCTAAAACTGTTTTATGAACCGAGGGAATTTATGTGAAAAAATATTTTTAAAAACGTTTTTTAATTTTATTGAGTTCTCGGTCAGTTATTATTAGGGAATATTTAATACTAATAATAACTGTCCTCGAACTCAATAAAATTGGACACTATTTCTAAAATATAAGGCCAAAAATAATATATTTTAAAAAACTATTTTTATTTATAAAACACCCGAAATATTGTGGTACATAATTTCCAATCACCTAAATCTTAATATTTTGGTTAATCTCTTAAAATATAATGAATTTTATAATTCCTAATGTTCATATTCTTAACAAAAAATTATAAATAAGCCACTCTATTTTTTTCGCAAATGTTTCATTTAAAGCAAAAGAAATAATTTTTAAATCCGGCCAGAACTTTGAGAGCCAAATCATTATAAAAATTCTCCATATCATTAATTTTATACATATTTTTGAAAATTTGCACATTTTTAATTTCAAATGGAAAGCCAAATTTTTGGGGAGTATACTCTGCCGTGGAAGACTTTGTTCGGTTGTTGTTGTTGTTGTAGTTGACGCTGAACCACTGTCTGTGTTGTTGTTGTAACAGCATAAAACATTCCACACAGCTTTTTTGGGAATGCTGCTGAGATGATAGCCCCTGGTCGGATATAAATTCGGGTCGTTCCGATATCGTATAACTGGCGTACGTTCTTTTTCGTTCCTAATTTCCTCTTGGCCTTTACAACTATTTCCGGCTCTTTACATACATATATGACATTTGTTTAGTATTTTGGGGTCTATCCTGGATAGTTGGGCCCACGTTCCGCGGGTCGGCATTTGTTTTCTCTAACTCGAAACATAGCGAGCTCTTCGTCTGCAATAGGTGTCGATTGAACTATGCTAACGGTATTCAAGGGGCGGGAGGTAAGGGAGGTATTGTTAGACTCCCGATGAATACCGTTTAAGGTCTGCTTGAGTAGTTCGTTGGGTTCAGCGTTTGTTGTTGCTGTAGTGGTCACTCAGACCCGGAAAGATCGGTGAATGTTGCTTAAGACCAGTCTGTGTTGAAACGGGGCCAGTACTTTGGCGGTGTATGTCTGGATCTCGTCCGTCAGTTCGAGAAAATTTCTTTCGACGAGAGGTGGGTCTCCGATAAGCAAGACTCCATTGGAAATCATCAACTACATTACTGGATGCAATTGTCGAATAATCGTCGGCATATGAGACTATGGAAATGATCTCGGGTGGCCGATGGAGCTTTGAGATATAATAATTAATCAACAGCGCGCAGAGGACCCTGTGGTACCCCTTGTTTAATACTTCTCGTCTTGAAATTTGGATTTTCTGATATATCTCGACGACTGTGGATCACATAGCTATTTAGCGGTCTATCGTTTTACACTCCCTCTCGGTCCAGTAGTAGAGCTGCATGGTTTACTAAGTCAAAAGCCTTGGATAGGTCAAACCCTACTGAGATGGTTTTCTCACAACGGCGGTTGTGGTTAAGGACGCGGTTCACCTGTGTGCTTATGACGTTTAGTGCTGTGCACCATCCATGTGGATGCTTAGACAGGCCTAGGCGGTGTGTAAAGTAGTGGAGTAGCAGATTATTAAGTGTATTCACCGCTGGGGAAAAAAGGAAAATCAGTCGATATGATTCACATTTATTAGGGGGCTTAAACTGCGCTATCTCCGACCCAGTTTTATGAACACCTTCCGCTTGATTCTATCCATCGAAGGAATGAAGCGGGAAGTAGCGATCTCAACAACTTTGCCTTGAGCTGTCGATCGCCAACACGAAGCTCTATCGGTGTGGCAAGGCAGCTTCGCGAATCCGGCGTTTTTTAAGTTGATAAAAGCCTTTCGGCGGAGACAGTCATATCCAGCTGGACAGCATGTAACAGGGGGTATATAAACGTTACAAATTTCGAGCTCGATATCGCCTGAACGGATAGCTATACCATGACATTCACGAGGGGCATCACTGCAGTCGATGTGCTCTTCGATCAGACGATACTGCACTGTTATGATGTGCGATGAATGCTAAGACAACATCATTATTTTGCTCGCTATTCTTACGGTTAAACATTGTACACCTTGCAATTCAGCAGAGCTGAATCGGCTATCTTGGGAATGCCTATATATAGTCCGTCGGGTCCAGCGTTTAATGCGGATTTCGGAAAGTTAAATAGAGCTTGGAATGTTGCTGAAATGCCAGTACATGACTAGATATAAATCCAGGACGTTCCGGTACGCTGGCCCGATTGTCGCGGGAACGTCAGAAGATCCGCTACTCTTAATTTCTTGCCCTGTCCATGACATCTCTTGGAAGATGGTGATGCCAGCCTCTGCTTTTCTCGTTGATCAACAGAATAGCGCATTCTCATTTCATTTAATCATTAAAGCATTTGGTCGGGAGAGTACTTGTCGCCCTCTTCATCAACGAGCAAATTACACGCAACATTCCTTTTCTTCGTTCTACATTACAAATCAGCATTTTGTAGTCAGCTGATTTTCTTGCTGCTCAAGTTGAAGTGGAAGTAAATAATCTACAGCCGAAATGCCGCTTTGCGCTCTCAATTGCCATTAATTTTTTAAATTTTTGTTTGCGTACGCGAGTGGCAAAACCTAATAGCCTTTCATAACTATCAATAATCAATTATCAGTACACGAACTGAGCTTATAGTAAAGTTTTAGTTATAATATATATATATACATATGTATAATTATATATGTAAAATTATTTTCTATTAATTATCTAAAAACAGAGTAATAAAACATTTCAATAAAAATTACATCGTTCAAAAATTCCATACATATGTGAAAAATCATTTGTCGTGAGAAGCAATCAAATCTGATAAAGCATCTCTAGCGTGATTTGGTGACACGTTGAGTTAATAAGATAAGAAATTGAATAAATTAAAAACAAAGTAGCAATTAAATTTTCCAAGTATTTTGGGTTTCTCAGAAGTGCATGAAAATACCAGGTTTTAACAAGAGAAAAAACGCAAAACAAAAAAAAAGTGATCTAAAGCAACCAATCAAGTCAAACAACCTGAATTTAAAAGAAACGATAACAAAAAAAAAACAAATTTAAATATACACAGAACGAAATAAAAGCAATATACTCGAAATGTTACTATTAATGAAATCGACTTATTAATAAGTTTTGATGTCATGCAGCGCGGTCGAGTCATCAAACCGAATTTCGCAAAACAAAAAAAAAAAAACCATACATATACAAACGTAGATATGTGGTATGTATTTATTTAACAAGTTTTTATATTTACTTTCCAATTGATTTTTGTTTTAGTGATTTTATTTCTACACGCTTCTGTTTTACTTCTTCTTTTAACAAAATTTTCAAATTAACGCTGGGCGAGAAATTCTACACTTTGTGGAATTTATGTTAAATTTAAAGACCTTAATTAATTGGTAACATTGTATTTGCTTCTAAATAACTGTAAATAGTGGAGTCAGTAACCGTTTAAATGTGGATGTATGTACATTCATAGACAGCTTGTGGTAAAAACAAATTTACTTTTAGAAGCTTAGCGAGAATTTTAGGTTGCTTTTGTTGTTCTTGTTGTAATAGCATCAAACATTAATCAAATATTTGGGTTGATTCACCAAAAAAGTTCTGGGTTTTCCAACGAAATTATAAAATCTATTATGTTTTAACCGTTCGTTGACCTTTGGGTTGAATTCTACCCAACATTTAGCACTAAAATATAGCCAATAGAAAAGGTTCGATTGAGCTGAAAATCAATCACTTTGTCATGTAACTATTTTTGAACAAATCGAAAACTTTTGGGTGTCATTTAAACAAAGAGATTTGTAAAAATGATTATATGTTTTCCCGCCTTATGGATAAAATTCTACCCATATGATTTCGCAAAGTGCTATAACTGCTAGAGGTGAAATTGTCGCTGGCCAATGGCAGTATTTTCAAACATTATCGACATTTCTGCACTAAAAACCTGCAAAATTTTGAACGAATTCGATTCAACATGGCAAGAAAACAGAAGAATTCTTTGCCCCAACTGGCTTTGGCACTTGGGAAGCCGCATAAAGGAAATCCAAAATTATCTTCGTCCTCTACATAACTTTCAAACCTAAGATACCAATATCTCTCTCCTGTTGATCCACAACTAGCCAAAATGTTTCAAGTCAAATGAAAAAGTGTAGCCTAAATGACAGCACCGGTACAAAACCCGCAAAAAAAAACTTTCACTCGTTGTTGATTAAGTGTTTTTTCGTATATTTCTCTTGGATTTACGTAGCTCCAAATTTCAGAGAAACAAAAATGAGTCCTTTCGCTGAGAATAATGTTTTTTCTCAAAAAATCGCAATTTTTATTAAGCATTTCCAGTGCCCAATAATCAAATATATTTGTGCAAGCGTACATGCATCGAAACATTCCGGAAAACCGTACAGATTTTACTTGTCAAATATAGATAGATTCGACCGAGAATTTTTCCAGCAAAAAAATTCAGCAGCAAAACTCTGGCGATATGTTATGTTTTTGCTCTAAAACTTTGTCAATAAAAATATGCGAACGCGAATAATTTGCAAAAGGTATTGGACGTGAGATGTTTCCCTATTTCCATATTTATTTAAATTTATTTAAATTTATTTTAAATTCAGTTTGTCGAATTGCTTTATTTTTTGAATTACTTTTAGGAGTATTTATTTGAAAATCCAGTAAAATTTATCCAGTAACGAAATTTCTCAGAATTTTAAGAGAGAAAACTATCCAAAAAAGTACATGAGCGCAAAACTTGTTACATCTTCCACGTTTTATGAACAGCTGATGTGATTTGTTGGCGCAAACCAAAACTAAAACTAAATTTGAATAAAACCGTTATGTTTTTTATTCTAAACTCATTTTTTTCTTTTATTTCATCAAAGTAGTTCCAGAATCCAGATTTTTTTTTATGTTTATTGCTACACACGTGTTTAGGATCAGCTGTTTTACTTACTGACAAGTTTTTGCAAGCAAAAATTTTTACTACAAGAATTTGCAACTTCACCTCCGAGTGAACTAACATTTGCGCTATCAATTTCCCTTGCTTTGGAAGTTTTTTTGATACATTAATACCCAGACATATAGATTGCAACAATTATTACAAATTATCTGCTACATGAACTAACTAATTGTCTTTAGCAAAGTAGATTCTTCAAGCAAAAATTGGTAATTTCTCCTTCAAGTGAACTGACATTTTGCGCACTCAATTTCCCTACTTTGGAAGTTGTTTGTATACTCGGATGGCAAAGTGTGATATTTTGCGATAACTATTAGGATATCGAAGTAGCCAGATATGTCACTAGGGTCACTATGTTCGTTCGCGTTGCAAATAATTGTTACAAATTGTTACGAATTATCACGAGTTTTGTGAAATCGCGTGCGCGATGTCCAAAACACTACCAAGAAAGGGGAAATTGAGAGAGAAAATTGACTTTCAGTTTTGAGGAGAAGTAGCCGATTGGGAAAAATTTTCACAGCACAAATTAGCTACCAAGAAAAACAGCTGATTATGACATATGGCTGTAGTTGAGTCAACAAAGCATTTGGATATATGAAATTATAAATTTATAAATTTGAAAAGCTTAAATACAACAATTTAGTAACGAAAGAAGAAGTGATTTGTTAACGGAAAACAAAAAAACAACAACTTTAAGAGAGTAAGAAGGCGATCATTTGTTGAAACGTTTTATTTATTTTAGATTGCTTTCAATGATGGCTTAAATTGTTTGTAAATATGTTGTCCCGAGAAGCTGGGGAACATTTTTTCGCACATTTGAATGCATCTCGAAAATAACTTCACACAAAATAAATATTATATTGATTTCGTATTTAGCAACCAAGTTTACCAGCGAATAGGATGTGGCGTGCTAGTTAAAAATAAAAGTTAATTATCTGCAAACTACTGTTAGGTGACTTTTAATAAGAATATATCTGAGCATTTCTGGCGATGTATTTAGAAACTGCGTTGTAGTTGCTATGTGTCCTATTTATCCGAAAGCAGCTTAAAATTTACTAATAAAAGAAATTGAAAAATATATGTACATTAAATTCAAAAGTCGCACCACGCATTATCTTTACACATTCTACACATTCACACGTTGGTGAAATTAAAACGCTATTTGTTCTACACTTTTAACAGCTTTACGTCAACGCGTTGAACTAGATTTAAATACATAATATAAAATAAATAAAAAGTCCAATAATCGGTCAGTGAATTGATAACCTATAATCCTATTTCTTTGTTTTATGGCTCGTCCTCCCCCAAGTCATTGCGAAAGCTTAATCGGCTTAATGTATTATAAATATTAATGTTAAATATATATTCACTTTGCTACATACAGCGTGTATGAATAAAAGTGTGCTTCAAAAATATAAAAATTTTTTTTTACTTGAATTATTTTCGTAGAGCATTTTAACCAATTCTGGTCATTTTACCAGCGGTCTTCTCAGATAAAATCCGTATACAAAAAATTAAAAGTCCACAGAAAATAAAAATAATATGTTTCCTTGAAATATCCAACATTACTTTATGCTCCCTTTCGTTAAAGTTAACATGTCAAATTGACAGATTTAAAAAAAATCAAAACATCAGCGCCACCTAATGGTTATACTTTGCGAAAAAATATTTCTTATTAACAAACAGTCGGTATATGAACGAAATTGTATAATAATTAATAGATTTATAAATAATTCGACTTTAGAGCCACCTAGCGGATATATTATTATAGCCAATATACAACGAACGAACTCAATCACACTGTAAACAAAATTTCCAGAAACATCTCGGATAATGTCGTTGTATTTGCAAAATCTTTGTTTAAGAAAAAAAAAGAATTGAAATCAGTTCGCTAGTTTTTGCTATAATCAGTGACGTAAATTTACCCAGCTAGATGTAGGTTCGGATGTGCATTTTACTTGTCTAGTATATCTTTTCTTATTTTTTTTTTAAATATATTTTCAAACAAAGATTTGTAGCTGTGATATATTAAGGTTGTGCATAATTCTTAAAGTACCCAGTCTGGGACCTGTTATTTATGAGTTTTAAAACAAAAATGTCTACATATTTTTAGATTCAATTTTTTTTAACATAATAAATAGTTCTTATGAATTATATTTGTTTAGTTATATTAGAACGATATTCGACTTTTCGATCAAAAATAATCGTTGTGCTTGGCTCTAGAATTGTTTGCTCATATTTAATAGCTATATATTTGGTGCTTGTTTTTTACGCTTTGATTTCATTTTCGATCGAAAACGGAAGTTCCGTTAAAAAAAGAAAAATAACTATTTTTTGTTGCACCAGAAATTCATTTACACAAATGTACATACATCTCAATTTTCCGGGAGTAGTAAACATTTTATTTAAAGTAAAATACATGAATATTCGTTTCATAATTTCACAAAAAAATATCTAAACAAAAATAAACCACAGGTATAAAATAATGAAATTTAAAAGTGAAAAAAATTTTTTTAACCACAATTATAAAATATTTGAAAAACTTTTGAGTTGAATCGATTTGAAAAAATATCTCTAAATATTTAGTTTTTTTTTAAATAAAACTAGTTGTTTTTAAATTTTTTTTTTTCAAAAAAATTACTTGAGATGAGAGAACAGTGCACGCTTAAAAGGTCTGGTTAATATTTTTTTTTTTAGATTGTACAAGGGAATCCTAATAATAAGATATGCGAAGAAAAATTTGGAAGGAGAATTGGGGTGTTTTTGCAGAAATGAGAAAATACCTTTTCCAATGAAATATAAAGTTCGTTTCCTTTCCATTAGTTTTGTTAGGTCAGTTTGTGGCTGAGTAATTCCAGTGTTTCTTCCAAGAAAGGTCAAAGCCAGCATCCGGAATTTCATTATCCCGGTAAAAAATCAGGCTAATATGATTGGAGAACTAGCGCTATTCCGCAATCACAAACGTTAGAGAAAGACGCGAAAAACTATCGATAATCATAGCGATCTCAAAATGGCAATTCTCTAATCGGCCTCTAATTTAGTTCTCTAATGATAGTAGTTAATAATTAAAATTTCTCCAACGAAGAACAAATTTTAAAACATTTTCATGCAGAGCTTTTAAACTTAAACTGTTTTATGTTTTGAGGTAATTTTTTGAAGGAATATTTTAAAAAATAATATTAAAAATAACCTAAAAATAGAGGTCATATCTAATTGGTATAGTTCACGTAAATCAAAATATTATCGCGTGTTATTTTGGTTGATATCTTAAAATATAATTATTTTTATAATTCCGATAGAAAATCCGTACTGTCCAGCCCAAATAGAGAGTGATACATTAAAAAAAAAGATAAAATAAATAAAAAAAATGACACTCTATTGCTTTTTGGAAATGTATCGTTTAAAAAAATATATTTAACAAATCAATTCAGTACATTGAGATCCAAGCCGTTACAAACATTCTCCATATAATCAATTTTTTTTTATTAAGTGCAGAAATATATCGGAGTCGGTGTAAAACTGTAGGCCCCTCAATTTGTGTTACAACATCAAAGCGCACACCACACATGATGTATGGGCCAAATTAATATTATTATTATTATCGAAGTATATAAGTAGATAATAAAATCCAAGCCTCCTAATATGTCTGCATACGAATTATTGCGCCCCAAAAATAGTAAAAATGTTAAATACCGTGCTCCAATTCTGTCTGCAATGGATCTGTTCATTCTTCACATTGACTAAAATTCAACTCTCGAGCACTCGCGTGCATGGAATGGAACGCAGTATGACCTGCTTATTTGCTTTGTATTTGCCAAAATTTTGTATTAGTTTTTTTTTGTGTTTACAGCTCAATATTAATTATGCGAAGCACGCACATTTTTGTCACCTTGTCAATACAAATTTGAGTTGCAGTAATATATCTTTTGTATAACAATGACATTTAAATTTCATAGGATATTTTTCATTTCAATGAAGTGATGAATGTTTTGCCATTAAAAGGTTTGTGTTTTCTCTTGTTTCAATAACAAAAGTAAAGATGCGTCTTAAAGAAATCTTTTTATCGTTATCGATATCTTTATTGTTACGCCCTGCAAGTAGCCTAACCTATAACTATCGGTTATCTTTATTAGCGGGAAAATTGGCTCAAACTCGTGGTCAGTTTGACGATTAGTTTGATATGGGCATTGGGTATCAAATGACCACTTCTCTTCTTCGCTGTTTTTGCATTTATGAAAATGAATTCCTAGAATTCTTTATTTTCTTATAATACACTCACTCCATGTCCGTTGTGCTTTACAGCTAACATTGAACTCAAATTTTCTTTGATTTATATATTGTGAATTTAATTGGGGTTTACTCATCGTTTCCTGGAATGTATGTACAATCGATAACTTAGTTTCGATTTGCAGGGCCGGTTACAGTTAACATTTTCAGAGTGCTGTTTTTTTTTACCGCTAACGACTTTCTGTTCACGTGAAAAAATGTGCACTTAATCGTAAATTGATATAATTTATCAGCAATTTATGTAAATCTATAGTAAATATTTTTAAAAGTCATAGCACTTAATAATAATACTTAGTATGTACTAGCAAAGTTCAAGTTCAATTGGCGTATTTATTGTATATTCCGTTTACTGTTTTATTGACATTAACGTAAATGTAAATGTGTGTATTTACTATATATTTATGTGTGCATAAAATTAATGTGATAATAGCTTTATGAAATTTATGTTTATTGGCACACAAGGCGAGTTTGTTTGTCTAGTTTTTTTGTATTGTACATCGACTCATCTTCAAATGCAGTTAGCGATTTGTTTTTCATACAAGGTTTATTTTTCCTTTTAAAAATTTCTCATGTGCACCCAGTTGACAGCAAGCAGCTGCTATAGCTATAATAATTTAATATGTATCATTAGTCGCAGCGAAATCTTCACATTTTCATTGGAGCCCATACACACTTATAGCATATTCGTATGTAGTATTCGTAAAGTTGCTAAACTTGTCTTGTTAGCAAGCGAGTTGAGTTTTTAACTGAGTTCTGATTACTGTTTGTATTGTTTTTGTGGCTGTGGTTGGTTGTGGCTGAAGACGATGTGTGTGACTGGCAGAGAAGTTCATGGACGTGCAAGAGTAGTTTTAGTTTATTTTTTATTGTTTTATTTTTTTTTATTATTTATTGTTCTGCAGTCGGCTTAACTTTTCTGGTTAGCTCAAGTTACAAGGAAGAGGCGTCAGCTGGCGTGAATGCGATTTCGATTCTCACATGAATGCAAAAAAAATTACGAGAACATACCCAGTTGGAAAGTTTTTGTAATTAATATATTAAGATCTTAACTACGATAGAGGCCATTAATTTTCTATGGTATAGTTCCTCAACGGGACACTCTTTAAAACAAAGTAAATATCAATAAAACAAGAATGCAATGAAAACGACACCTTCTATTCAGGTTATCGAAATTTCTTCCGGCAGAGTTCTCAGCAAAGAAGACAGCTTGAAATATTGCCCGGCACAATTAAAACTACAATACATATGAAAGACTTCAAAAAGAAAAAGGGATATAATATATTTTCTAATACAGTTTACATTTCTTCACAGGTAATTTTTTAAAAAACTCTCTACCCATTACAAAGATTCTTCAAACTAGGATTTAATAAACCGCTTTCCTTTCAAATAATTTCCATTTAACTTTGCAAACCGGTGGCAACCCTCTCTAAAAATATTTTTCAAGTAAAACTTTCCTAAAAAGTTTCCCTTTGTTGCATTCATTAATTTGATTATCTAATTGAAATTACTTTTTCAAACAAGTGGCAACCCTATTCAATATTTTCGAAATTAAGTTATCTTGTACCTCTTTAGTTTGGCACCTATATGACAGCCTTTTAGTTAAGGTGACAACGAAATTCAATTAAAACTCTCAAACAGGTGGCAACCCACTTTAAAAATGTTTTCATATCAACTTTTTTCGTTTTACCTCAATATTGTAATATTTTAGTTAAAATATTCATTGAAATGAATTAAAGTTTTGAACAGGTGGCAACTCTGTCCAGCAAAGTTTTTTCAAAACTTTTCCATTTGACTCTCATAATGTAATTTTTCATTAATGTTATTCATTAAATTTTCTAATAGGTGGCAACCCTCTTCAAAAATACTTTCGTAATTATAGTTTGTTTTCTCTACAAACTAGTTAAATTGAATCAACCATTTTAAATAGGTGGGAAATTAAGAGGTTGTTTTATACTTAGTTTAGACAAATTGAATTAACCCTTTTAAATAGGTGGGAACACTCTTAAAAAAAATATGTTCGTATAAACCTCTTGCGTTTCCGACCCGACCGGTAATTTTTCATTTATACGTAAGATTCGTACTGCTAGCACACAATGCCTATGGGAGGATCCGTGGTTGTTACCTTTATTGAGAAGGACTCAACTTTTAAGGAACCGACACTAGGGGTATTTCTAGATATTGACGGTGCTCTTAATAAAGCATTTTCAGTGGCAAACGCCATGTTCTTCCTCTAGGTGTGGTTGCCCAGCCTCTGGAGAAACTTGTTAATGCCCTCCTTTAAAATCTAATACGAATACCCTACTGCTGCGACTCCAGGACACAGGCTGCCAATCCTTATGACTTGCCCTGCCTATACTGATGGCTCAAAAATGATCAGGATCACTTCGGTGTTTACCAAACGGGGTTTACGGTAAGAAGAAAAACAGCTGCGTGGATGATTAATTCCTCCTTCCACCTTCAGTCTGAGGCTATCTACTTGGATAGTCAGGCAGCTATTAAATCATCCGATTGCTGCAAAACTCTGGCCGCCAAATGTACTACACTTATAGTATGGATGTGCTAGGCCGCAACGATAGGAAGGGCAACTGTGTAATAGATGAGTTGGCAATGGAAGGTACGCCCTTATCTGACGCTATCACCTCTCTAAACCCAGGAGTTCCAATGCAGCCTTGGTAATTCAGGCTTAAAAGAGTTTTGTCATGGAGCTAACCAACTCAATCAACTGGACGATCTCTCCTTAGGCTGGCCGCGGAGATTATTACTGGCCACTGTTTAAAGGGGATGCAAGCCAGTGGAATGGGGCTGCAGGCGCATGACTACTGCCTCAAAAGCCACGGTAAAGGAGACGTCGAAAGTGAGGAGCATTATCCATTCCATTCTTTCGCCTTAGCAAGAATAAGATGGCACTACTTTCGCTCAGATTGCTTTGGTTGTATTGCTGATCTGAGTTCGGCGGACATCTAGAGAGTTTTTAGAGGCCATAAATTAACTACATGGTTTCGTTTTTAGAGGATCGAAAAGCCGGAAAACGAAGCATCGACAACGGTATTACAAAGGGGCAAACGGGACTAACTGAGTGTGCCTCCCTTCTGGGCATGGGTGAATGCTGCCACAGCAACCTCGCCTAAGCTGAACTAGTACTAGTGTGGAAAGCTAACCCTAAAAAAGCTCATCTCCGATTCGAAGAAAAATTTCTTAACTACTTAAAATATCGAAACTTTTTCTTCAAATCGAGATATTTTCTCCCGATAGCGTAAAGGTTCCTTCAAAATGAATAAAAACCTACATCTGTACATGACATGAATCTGTTTTCTTCAAAATTATAAATATTAAATTAAATTTTTTAGCCATAATTCATTCCCACTTTGCCTTCTTTTGTCAGCTGTTTACGACTTATTTTCCAACACAGTTAACATTAGCTTTGGAAGTGATATGGGTACCATAACCTCCATGGGAAAGCTGAGGTTTTGTACCCTACCCTATCACGTCAACGAGTTTCTTTTGGATATTGAGGATAGGGATGTGCCATTCATTATGAGTACTTGCCTGGACTGGCTTGGGTTGTCTGTGACCTTAGAAAATTTCCAAGTGGGATACTTAAATATATAACTTTAATATTCGCCACAATGCAGAATTCATTTCCCATCTCGTTTGCCTGCAAACTACAGACTGCACGCATGCGCAGTTTCGTTTAGCCAGCAGTCATTTGACCTCAAAATGCAATCAAGATGAAACGGCAAAACAAGAGGAAAAAAACCACTAGCCTTACCACTTCGACGTTCAAAGTCAAGTTCGTTATACTCATAAAAGCCAGTTCATTTTGCGGGTATCTGCGACACATTATAATGTGAAACAACTTTTTGATGATGCGAAATTCTTTTTTGAAAAAAATATATTAAAAATATAGCATGAGCTAATCAATGAATTAAAATCAAAATACTCGTAATGTAAACAAAATAATTAAAAATATGTGAAAAAATTAGCGATTTTAAAATATGTAAATTAAGAAAAAATGCAAATTATAAATTAATCACACAAAATCGGTGCAACAGCTTAATTTTGTAGTTCAAAATCGCAATAACATTAAATAAATTAAATGCATACGACAACAGTTTAAATTTATCGTCACATAATTTATTGCTTACAGTCATACACATAAATATATCTGTACATTATATCCTGCAAGCCAAGCTTACTAGATTTAAACTAGCTTGCTACCAGTTTGCTAAGGCAATTCAACTTTTTAGTTTTACATATTTTTTGCGTGTCAGCAACTGGTATTTTTAACACGGCAATGTGTTACGGTTAACCTGTTCGAAATTTGAAATTCATATCTAAACGAAACAAAACCACAAGTTACTGGGTTTGAGCAAATATTAAAAAAAAAAAATAATAATGAGAAAAAGAAATTTGATCCTTTGCCAATAATAATAAAATTCAGGAAAAAAATGATTTACATTTTTTTTGTCTCATGTTTTTTTTTGTGTTTGGAGCGATTGCTCCTTTCATATAGAATGTATCAATATTAAATTTTTTGTTTATTTTTACTGGTTATTGAAACAATTATTTTAACTCGTATTAATTACACTACTTTACAAATAATAAACGTCAAAGATAGGGGAGAGTGATAATGAACTTCGATGGGCTCAAAAAATATTTTTAAAAACTTCACTTCCTTAAAAAGGTTTTTTTTTCTAAACTGTTTTGAATTATAAACTAAATCTAGCGTTGGTCTTGTGAAAAAATAGGGCCTTCAAGATTCCCAATGGCTGGCCGTGATAAAACAGCAAACGCAAGACGAGCAAGAAGTTAAAGGCGATTAAAATTATCGGGATTCGAGGAATTCAATCTTTATCGCCTTTGAATTTTCAATTTAATATTTTTTCTTCGGTGATATTCTCACTAACTTCTTCACTGGGAGTCTTGTTGTTTCGTTGCAAAGTATTGGCCGATTGCAGCGCCATCTATCGAGTAAAATGTATTTTTCTATGCAATTTTCTTTCTATCCCCTACATTTTTTCCCTATCGTGCTATACGAAAAATTTTCTGGGATAGCGGCACTGAAGACGATCAAAAATTAAACTCCTTTTTTGAGTGTTCATTCTCGCTCTGAAATTATGATTTTTCAATTGCAATTTTTTGTTTAAAAATAATAGTTATTTTCTGAGTTTTATTTTTTTTTATAAAAAATAATCATATTTCTTTAGTTATAGTTTTTTCTTCAAAATTTTTTTAATTACATTTTTTTTTATCGAAAGTAAGTTATTTTATCTTTCAGAAAAAAAATAATTTTTAGTGCATGTTGACAAAAAAATCTAACCCTTATTTCTGAGATATAAAATAATGCGAAATAACTGAGTTTTACTTTCGATCAAAAAACACATGTAACCCAAAAAATATTTACTTCTGAAAAAATGTACAACTAGATAAATATTTTGTAATTTATAAAAAAAGTCATAAAAAATAGTTATTGTTAATTAAAAACCAACAAATAGCAAATGGAGCATGATTTAAGAGCGACTTCTGCAGTGTTTTTATTGCTATGAGAGTGAGTGTCTCGATTCACAAGAAACCCCATGGAAATTGACGAGTTCAAATTTAATAAAATTAATAATAATAATAAATTTAATGCTTCAAACAAAACCCTGGGTATATTAAACCTATGACAACAATGGATTGCATTTTACCGCTGTCGCTTGTGAAGATAATAGAAATACTTTAAATCTATCGTCGCGAATGGTCGTCTGGCGAATTTCGATGTTCGCTTTGCTTGTGTGAATTTTCATATAACAGGTGTTTTTTTTAGACTGATAGAACTTACGATAGGGATAGCTGTCACTTGACAGCTGGTAAATGACATTTCGTTTTGACATTTCTGTTCAGTAAGCATTGACAACTCATCATAGAAAGAATGACGCCGCAACAACGTTCACAAATTATGGAAATTTACTTTAAAAATCAGTGCTGTGTTCGCCAAACTAAATAGAGCACTTCGTGAATTTTATGGCCCACATAATCGAGCATCAGAGCAGCTTATTCGTCGAACTGTTTATAAATTTCGAAAAACATTTACTCTACTCGATGATAAACCAACAAAAAGACAAATAACTTTACGCATAGAAGAAAATATTGGTGCTGTAAGTGATAGTGTTGGAGAAGATTCGAATTTGTCTATTCGCCACCGAGCTCAACAAGTTGAACTTGGTCCATCCACAACATGGAAATTTTGCAGTGGTTCAAAATTGGACTGATCACATCCGATTCACCAAAGCTAGTCGTGTCAGAAATCGTTTTTAAATATTAAATGCCATCAAAATATCATTCAAATAAAAGAAAAAAATTTGGCATCATACTTAATTTTTTATGTGTTTTATTTCAATTTAAAGTTCTATCTGTCTAAAAAAACAGTGCGCTCAATTTTTGCGACAAAATATCCGCCGTTTGCCGGTATTGCGTCCTCGACTACGAAGTAATAAGGGAAATAAGTTTATATATTAATACGCAAATTACATTCTACTAGAAAATTATTGATATATATTCTATTTTCGTAAGATGGTGTTTTTAATAATGTTTGGTATTGAGCAGGAAATAAGTGATTCTGCCTTATACTCTTTAAAGGTTGACAGGTGCGGAAGATGTGGCCCACGGATAGCCTATTGGGACAGAAAGGGCACGTCGATTTAGGGTTTCCGGTGAGGAGGTGTGGAACGGTTGCTCGAAGCCGAGCGATATTGCTGGGTTGATCCCGTGTTCAAATCCTGGCCGGGGAAAGTAACATCGAAAATTATAGAAAAGTTTTTTATAGTTAAGTTGGTGTATCGGCGCTCGAAGCTTCTTCCGATTGTATTTGATCCGATTGTATTTGATACAAAGATCTCGAATTTTCAATATGATGGATATGAGTATTGAATTATTGCGTATGTTGCGGATTGCGTTTAAATAGGAAGAATTTTTGGCGAGTTGTATATTCTAACTCTTTGTAGATGGCAAAGCCTCAGCTGTGAGCACATTAGATGTGGTATAAATGATGAATTATGAATTTATTAATGAAATCTATACCTAAGAATTCAGTATCATCGAAAATTAGTTGCGGATATTTACAGTTAACCTTTTTAAAAATGTATAGTAATTTAGATTTAGAAATGGATACAGATGCTCCAGAGTGCGAACTACCATTTTTTGAGCTCTGTGAGTACTTTTTGAAAAAAAAAAACATCATTAACTTCTAGTAGAGTTTTTAAATTAGTGTAGATTATCGCTTCGTCAGCGTACATAGTTAGATTAATGTTCTTAGTAATCAGACAAATATCGGTAAGTGACTCAAAAATTAAGCTCCGCTTTACTACGAATTTGTTGTTGATGTTTTAAACAATCACCAATATCAATATCAGTTTTTTAAAGTCATGTTCGTCTGAACTATATACAACCGATTATGATAATGAAATTTTGATATGAAATTTATATACTTATACGAGCTACTGTATAATTGTTCTTGATTCTAAGTCTCTTCGAGTTTTTAATCTGATCATTTCTAATAATATATTTTAGTTCAAATGCTTTGACTTTTTGAGCCTTTCAATTGGGCTTAATTAAAAATAAGCATACATATTTTTTGTTTGTATGTATGATTGTACTTACATTTATAGACTTATGATTATCAGCACACAAAAATATACCCATCAACTTAGGCTTCTAAATATAATAATAATACTTTTTACACAACAAACAAGATTCGATTTTAATTATTAATCAGCGCAAGGCAATTATTTTCAATTAGCTTATCATTTCAATACGAAAATATATGCATACTTTGTACAATATAATTTTTGATTAACTAATAAATTGTTACCCTGTTCCCGATTTCCATTTTACTTATAGACAATAAACCAGTCACCGATATTTGTTTGGGTTGTATTTGTGAAGCGATTAGCGGCTGTAATCGCACAGCCGGTTGCGCGGGAGGCGTTTGTGGCTTGTTTCGCATCACTTGGCCGTACTGGTCGGATGGTGGCAAGTTGACGTTAAATGGAGAATCCCCAGATTCAGAAACAGGTAAGTGTTCGGAAAAAAGCGAAAGAATGCAATAATTCAATTAATTACATTTTATTTCTCTCTCATTTTTTTTCATATTTTTGGATATGTCCTCCAGCCTATGGCAACTGCGTTAGCGATCCGTACTGCGCTGCCAACACAATTCAAAATTACATGACCAAATATACACAGGATTGTAATGGTGACAATCAAGTCGATTGCTATGATTATGCGGCCATACATAAATTGGGCGGCTATGGTTGCAAGGGCGAATTGGGTTTCAATTATCAGAATACACTGTCCAATTGCCTGAATCTGTTTCAGGGTTAAGTGAGCGGCAGCGGAGATGATCTGAGAGCACTACTCACATTTGCTTGCCATGCCAATTTTATAATTTCGATTTTAATTTTTTTTTCGAAGAAGCATTACTATAATAACAGATGTGAATTTTATTAATTTTAATTTTATTTTATAAAATACAAGTATAATAATAAATAATTTTATTTCGATCAAACACACAATTTTTAGGTTTAAGTTGTTCTGGTGTTTACCGTCAATTGAACTAAGAAACAGTGCGGTCTGATCCAAGGCGAATTCATACAAGGTGGAGTACCTACACCACCGTTCCCCATTGAATGAATTCGCCTTGGCCTGATCTACAATCGCGCGAGCGCAATGAACAGCGATAGTGTAATATTTGGTTAACAATTTCGATTTCATCGTTGTATAAATACGAGTAGGTTGTATATATACTATATATTTGAAAGATTCCTAGAAAAGAATTTACATAAGGCATTACGGAAGTTCAGCGGTGATATCCGATAAAAAGCAGTAAGCGAACCGGTTTACCAAGTCCGTAAAGAATGATCCGAATGCGGGTATTATTTTGTAAACTTAAAAAAAACGTATCTTCTTCTGAAAGTTTTCTGAAAGTCTTGTGGTATTAAATGTACGTTCTCAAAGCGTCAGTGCTTAGTTATGAGAAGGTTTTCATATCATATCTAAGGGGGATTAAAGCGAGTTATATATGTACCTTTTCCAGCGTTTTAAATATAAGTGGTGAATATTATTATTAATACAAAAAAGTCTCGAAAAACATGCAGAAGGAAAGTTGCCATAAACCCACAAACTATATAAAAAACTAGAAAATTCCGGCAGACATTGTCCTGCATATATTTGCTTATTAATTGCCTTTGCACATGTAAACAAAATGATGTATTTGCTTTCTTTAATATCTGTTTATTTATTCAATTTAAAGAAGTTTTTTCAAAGAAAGTTATCAGAGATGGAAATAAGTTTAAAATAACAACATACGTACACTTTTTGAGTTTTATTTAGAAAAATAATTTTATTTTTGGTTAGATATTGAATAAAAAGATTTTAATAATGTAAATTGATTACAATACTGTTCATTGTTCTATCTTAAAGTGCTAACAGTTACTGATATTTGAGTGCAGAAATTGTTAGAATGCATTAAGTTTTGACAAAGTTATTCGCATTTGAAAAATTCTCACAGTAAACTTGAACAATCGGTTTTTAGCTACAAAGAAATTTAGGGTCCAAACCAAAATATATCTGTCTCATTATTTGTTTCAAAAAAATTAAAAAATTGAGTTTTTTCAATAAACAAAAATATGCCTCCACTTGACCTGTTATATTGCGAATATCACTACATTTGCTAGGCAAATACGCTGCATGCTGGACTGTTCTTGCTTTTTCGCAATATCGTTGTTGATAAAAAACTTTTCCATAATTGTTTCACACACTCGGCTACGGTGGCCGTCTACCATACTTACATATGTTTTTGAAATTAAATCTTATATACTATTTTAGAAATAATTACCCCTGCCTGCTTGTGGCCCCATGGCTACCACAAACCTGAATCCGGCCCTGCCTATTGAATTCTACGATCACGATTTAAAAGCGAACACTTAATTTCTTAGCACAATTCGAACGACATTTTGTGAGAACGATACATTTTGATTAGGGTTTTAAATAACTGCACAAATGAAAAATATTGTATCACAACTTTTCACATAGAATTTTTAATATTTCATACTGACTACGATCACTATTTTTTCCATTTTCCGGTTTGTTGATTGGGTATAGATACTTTCCAGTTTTCAAGAAGAATCGCAAGAAATATTTTTATTTATCTTGCTTGCAGAAGTATTTTAGCGTTGCTGTACATTTTCTTAAAGACATAAATATACTAACATTTATTTCTTCAAGACTCCGAACTGATTTTAGAAATGTTGATAGAAGAAAATTTCTTTAATTACCTAAGCATATGTAGGTACTTTAAAAAAATTTCATTATATTTTTCTTGAGAGCTAGAAAGAGTTTATATAATTTTAAAAACAAGTAAGGAAGTTCGGGTGCAACTGAACTTTAAACCCTTATCGGAAGCTTTTATTTGAATCAATCAGAAAAGTTAAACTTATATAGTATTAAAATGAGTCTGAGTCCTATATTGGCGGCTAAGTATGCAACCGATCTTGATGATATTTTTACAGTAGGTGCATTTGTTATCCGGGCGTAGGATATACATACATTTGGAAAAGAGGGCTGTGTGTGCCAAGCCTCCATGGAAGAGAAAGTTTGAGTTCGTCTTATATCCGCAACTATTTAGTGCAGATGAATGATATTTGGTTATATACATACTTATATCTTATACATCGAGCTGTGTATAGTTTTGCCACATCTTATAAAATAAATAAGCCTAAGTTATAAGGAAACTCCGCAACTTGATGCAGAGGTAAAATATGTGGTATAAAGTCCTATACATGAGGCTATATATTATTTGTTCGGGGAAAAGGCAGACTCACGTCTTCTTATTTAAGATGAAACTACTATTCACTATTTATACCCAGCTATTTGACGATATATAAGATATTCGATGTTTACATATTTAAAGCACAGAAATAAAATACCTGCTCAACATCTAAAAAACAAAAAATTTGTCTTGGCGTAGCAAAAATCAAGCCGGCTACACTAGTGCAACATCAATTTGAAACCTTAAACGATAAAACGAAAAGCACGCGCATTTTAAAAACTTTTTACTTTTTAAGTATTTCTCCCCCTAATCAAATTCTTTATAACAAAATTTTTGAATGTATTCGCGACATGATTTAGTAAAATATTGAATATTTTCATTAGTTTTCAATTATCCTCATATGAGAGGTGAGCGTGGTTTTAGTCTCCTAGAAATACGAAGTGTAGATAATGTGGTAGAATTTCACAGAGAAGTTTGAGAGATATACTTATACTCATACTTACCATGGGCATTCGCAACATTCATAATTCCATGTATTTCATTCTCAAATCCAATCTTGTCTATCAAATTTCAGCAAATTACCGTGCATTGTTTGAGGCCCTATGCTCCAATGGGAGAAATAGGAACCGGTGTTGATGACGACCGTGTATAGTTAATAATTATTGTGTTTTTTTTGGTTTTGATTTTTGTATTTTACTGTTATATGACTTATGCATGCTGTGTACCTATCTGCTCCATAGTGGGAGGTATCACGCCTATTTACCAGAAAATTTAGTTCTGTATATTTCATCTTCTAACTGATTTCTTCATATGTAGTTTGAGCAAAGTCTCTTTAACAGTTAATAAATTATCGTTTTATAAGAGGTGGTCGTAGTTTTTGCCCGATTTTTGCAAATTTTCAAAAATTTTGTTTACTGAGTTGAAACGCAATGCCAAATTTTATTTTAATTTCTTGTATTTGCTAATGTAGCCAGATTCTGAATTATAAATTTGAGACCAAATCGGTTTCAATAGTTACTTAATTATGGTTTTTATTTTAATTTTTGAAAATTACCATTTTATGAGAGTCGTGATTTTTGCCCGATATTTATAATTTTCGAAAATTTGTTTACTGACATAAAATCCAATCCACGCCCATTTTCCATAAAAAACCTGCACACGAATACCTTTCCCCATTTAAAACGTTGTTATCAAATTTGAGCAAATTATCACAGTCTGACATGGCTTAATAAATTTCGCAATTCATTCTGAGTATTTCAGTTACTATACATATGTTTATATTTATCGCTGTTGCTTTATGTTGTTACAAACAACCGTTAGGTGAACAAATTTATAATACCCTGGGTATCAATGCGCTTGGGTATACAAAATACGGACCCCTATTTTCCCTCTTCTACGATTCTGGGGTTAGGAATGTCTTCAGGATCATGCGAATGTTTTTTTTTCAGATATTTCGATAAATGAATATTGGTAATAATTTTAAAAATAAACACGCATCAGATTTTTATTTATAGAAAATTTCTTAAGGGAAAATTTGTCAATTTAAATTGGTTATAAAAAATATTGACTATACATAGCAATTTTTTTTATTTAAAATTATACCAAATGAAATTGTCTGTTACACCCAAATTTTTTACAAAATAGAGCATAGGATTTATCTTCTATGTTTTTGTATGACAGTTTATTGACATGTCTATTTTTTTTTTAGTTTCGGAAAATATGTATTTAATTTTTCACCACATTCTTGTCTGCTTAGGTTTACTTAAACTACAGCTCCCTCCACCCCCATGTTCCAAAACTACATTTGAAAAAAAAACAACGCATTTCCTTCTGTTTTATAACTAAATAACATTTTTTATTGATTTATTTATGTACATATGTATGTATTGTGTCTATGTATCTATCGCATTTAGCAGTACAACAACAAATTCATTGCTTTTCATTTCATTTTACATTCAATGCGGCTGTTGATGATTTTTCATACATACATTTTATGGCTGTATGTAGTTATATGTATGTAAATATGTATTTCACATTATATTATTATAAATACATATGTCTGTATGTATGTATGTATGTGTGCATGTATATAGTAATTACTTAAAAGTAAACATTTTCCTTGATGGCTCCTAGAATTCTAGCGCATCGTCGAACTAACCTTTATTGATTTGTTGTTATTGTAGTTGTTGTTGATGTGGTTATATTCGCCTTCAATTTCAGACACTTCATAGACACACGATTTGTATTTTAATTCTTTTTAATGCTTTCATATAATTGAAATAATTACGAATGGGTTTTTTCTTTTGCTTACATTATTTACATACAGTTATACATACATATATGTATGTACATATATATAAGTATATAAATTTTTACTAATGATTACATACAATTTATATGCTCTTTATTATATGTACAGTGTTTCATAAAAGTATTGGTATAGTAATTTTTTTAAAATTACTTAAATTTTGTTTTTCTCAATGCTGCTTTAATTTTATTTAAATGTAGTTCATGCCATATCAAAATTCATGTATGTACATCGAAGTTTGCAAAACTTAGAAAAATTCACAAAATTTTCAACAAAATTCAAAATTTTTTTTTTTAAATTTGTAAAAATTTTATGATCATTCATTTTTATATTTGGGTGATGCACAAGTTATCATAATGTGCCATTAATCATAAAGTTATAAAATTTTAGATTTCAAAAGTTGTGTTTTTGGATTGCATTGCAACATATAATTAAATCGAAGCAATTTTCGAATTTTTTAAATTTTATGATTCTATTACACATTATGATACCTTATGAATCCCCCAATTTAATATTCAGTTTTAGTATAATAAAGTGTTGAAAACTCCAGTTGGTATTTAATAATTCTCTATAAAAGAAATCGAGAATGCGTTATAGGACAAGCAAACATTATATCCTTTTCAAATTGTTCTTCGAAAATTTTGAAATTTTTATGAACATTTTGTTTTTGTTGTTTTCTTCAATAAAAAAATTGACTATGCGTTATAGGACAAACAAAAATTATATCCCCTTTGAAATTGTATTTGAAAAAGTGTGAAATTTTAACGAACATTTTGTGATTTTTTTTTTAATTTTTATGATTTGGAATTTTGAGCATGAATTATATTATTATAAGAAATACCATACGTTGATGCCACTGGAAAAATTAAATTTTATTCGAAAAAAAGAAAATTATTCTAAGCAATTTTTAGAATTTTTTTGTTTCATTTTATATTTTGATATAATATACCCTATTTCGGAGATTACAGCGTTTAAACAAACACAAATTCTAAAAAATAGCTCAAATGTATTCTCTAACATCGCCTTTGATAATTTTTTCAAAGAAATTTTCAAATTACAGACACGACTTTTCTACAGTTTTATTACAGTATTATAAGTTGAAAAAGTTTTTAAAAACAATCTCTATACCAATAGTTTTTCGACTCACTGTATGTGTGTTCTCGCAGTATACAAATTTTCGTGGCGTAATGCAATTAACTAATTTTTTTGTTTTAATTTAATTTCCTTATTTAAATTTTTTATTTTTTATTTATTTGCATATATTTTTCGTTCAATTAAATATGAAAATCGCATAACATTTTTGACTTTCGAACAAATTTATTAATTACAAATGCGTAATGATTTTTCATTTTCTATTTTCTTTTTTTTTGTTTTTTTTGTTTTTTTTTTTGTACGAACCACAACGTATGCAATAAATTTACTTATTATACAGTAGTAATATGTTTTAGTAAAAATCTAATATAGAAATCTCTCATTTGAAGTTGAAATGTTTTTGAATAATCTTTTATGTTTTGTAATAAACCTTTTAATATAAAATATACTTTTGCAACATTTTTCTTTGAAAATATGATCGTAGATATTTTTGTGCTACCACAGTAAAAAATGAAGTTATCGCACTTTTTTAACTACTAATGTTCATATGTATGGTTAATTGATTTTTTGTTAGAGAGAATAATACGAATTTTAGAATATCATTACATTTTTTTACTACTTTTTAAACTTGTTTTTTTTTTGTTTCTGAATGAAAACCCACTATTGGAGTTTAAAAAAGAATATTTATTTGAAGTAAGTAGTATAACAACCGTTTTTTTTAGTACATATGTATATCATTTTATTACGAGTTGAATTTAGTTTTTGGAAAGCGAAAGGGGGGGTTTATGGGAAGAGTTACAAAAATGAGTGTTTGTCAATTTTGCAAATATCATAAAACAAATTTTATATCAAAACAAAGAGTAAAGTCTACTGTAAGTTAATAAAATGTAAGTAAGTTATAGTAATTAAATAAATATTTGACATGCTACTTATTTCTTTTACTATTTCCGCTCAAATTTTTTTTGAATTTGAACTAAAAAATTGTAATAGAAAAAGTAAAAGCGTTGAAAATATATGCCATGAAGATGATTTTCTGCACCTCATGTTACGTGTGTTCAGTTTATCTTCGCTTTTTATTGCCAATTTAAATCGCCATAACTGACAGTTAACTATTACTTTTTATACCGTTGAAATAGTTTCTAAACATATAAAATCCAAGTCATGCGGCAGCTATGGTCATCACCTAGTATTGAACATCTTTTTTTTTACCTCTATATAACTCCTATTGCTCTTTCAATATTATCGATTTATCGATAGTCTGTACGCCATCACTGAAAAAAAGTAACCAGAATTTAACTTTGTACAGACCACGTACCGAAGCTCTCTCGTTGAATAATTCGAGGGAAGGCGCATCAAAGTCTACTTTAATTTCTATTTATTTAAAAGAAGTTCCAAATATATAAAAGGCGTTCCTTTTCTAAGTGCTTTGAATACCAAGACGGTGCTGTTCCCCGCCTCCAGTCATTGGATAATCAATCTACTAGTGAATTTTTGCATTTTTCAGGGGTTTTTAAAAAATTAAAAATGATAAATTAATTCTTATTATTTTAAGTCTTCTTAAGCACAACAGAGTTTATCGATTGCAAAATATATTTTTCTATATTACTATACGATTTCTACGAACAAATACTTGGGAAACTTTGAGTGAACTCTAAATATGCTTTGATTTGAAAAATACAGGGGCATCGTTTTTTTCGATATAGCGCAATTCTGTCATGCGAGAGCATTCAAATTTTTACTTTACCTTTTACCGCAAAAATTTCTGTTAGTGTTAGAATTTACATCTCGAAGAATGTTAAATTTTTCCTGGCATGGACAAATATACTTTGATAGAAGATTTTGTTGATTCAGAAAGCTGTGAGCGATAAATAAATCGATAAAAGTTTGGTACGAAAATAGAAATTCGATAGTAATCTGCAGCTGTACCAGATTGCAGGTTATGACGTGGTCTTGACGTGCCGTAAATCTTGGTATAGCGGAGTCGTAGTTTTTGCTTTTCTTGGACAGAATTTCGAATAGTTTATTAAAGTTTTCCGTGCTACCCAAACCCCGGGTGCATGCTAGTAGCTACTACATATTGCCATATGTTCCATTACAGAGACAATAATTGACACATGGCCCGAAGTAGTGCATACAATTATAAGATCTCGTAGATTCCAACCATTCCTACAGCTTAGCATTTTAATGGGCCCTATCCCTTAATCATCCCTGCTATTACACCTTTAGACGATTTCCGTTCATCGACTACTTTTTAATACATTCTTCTCTTCTGGTATTAAATTAATTATAATCAGAGAACACTTGGTAAATATCTTCTGATTCGTCTAAATACCCGTCATTATTATTCTCCATACAACTTTAGGCAATGTTGCTAAAGTGACAGACTTTTACATCGGGGTCTTTCCAGTATCATAGACCCTAACTTCGTGTAAAGAAAATTCTCTTTGTCAAGTCCTTGGGTTTAAACACTAGCTACCTAGAATGCCGTACCCGAATTGGCGTCTTATTACGTTTTCGGGAAGTTCTCGTTGGGTTTTCATTGGTGGATATTTTTGCAACTTCTCCTAAGCCTGGTGTGGATGTCTAGAGTTAGAGCTTCGGATCAGATGCATAGCTATGTATGTTTACCACATTGATAGTGAACCTTTCGTTCCTGAGTTCGAACTGGTTGTCATATATACCTGCCACTATTTTGACTTCTCGAACGAGCCGATTACACATAGCTCGCTTTAGAACTTTACCTGTTTGGTACCGCAGGAGCCTTATCAGGTTTTGGAAATAATACCAGCATTTGTCGTTTCCAGATTGATTTGAAGAGGTTTCTGAATAATGCCGCCTAGAGAAAACTGAACTAGAACTAGAGGTGAAATGCACAGAAAAAATTGCTCGAGGCTATTTTTGCCCTTACAGTTGCGGGATTTAGACCTATTCTCCCTTACAGAGTAGAATAAATCAGCCAGTTTTATGCTACAAAATATGTAGAGAATGCTCTCTAGTCCCACTACTATTCTTGGAATCCATCAACTATCGAGCGTAACCAGTTACCAAGTAGGGAGCAATGTACTGAAGGAGTTCCTGAACCTGACAACTCTATACGATTATAAACGGATGAACAACTAGGGATGAACACGTCATTTCATCTACCACACCAAAGCCTACGATCTGCTCTTGCGACGATGGCAGCCAAGCTACCCATAGTGCCTTTGACCCTGTTACAATTAATTTGGTAACAGTAGGGAACTTTCGTATATTACTTAACGTGATAGCAGAGCAGCTCGATTTTCATATGGCGACGTCAAGTTCTTTTCCACTTGGTCTTTCCAACACAGAGGAAACCGTCCTCTTCTTCTTCCCCCACCAGATGGTATCGCGTTGAATACTTTCAGTGCTGGAGCATTTTCTTCCATTCGCACGGCATGTCCTAGCCTACTTAGCTGCTGTATTTTAATTCACTGTACTATGTCTACGTCGTGGTAAAGCTCATACAGCTAATCGTTCCATCGTCTGCGGTAGTCGCCGTCACAAAGATGTAGGGGGTCCATATATCTTTCGTAGAATCTTTCTCTCGAACACTCCAAGAGTCGTCTCATTCAATGCTGACAGTGCACGGGCATGAGAAAAGACTTATTATCAAGTTCAGATAGATCAGTTAAAATCAATTCAATAACGTTTCTTACTTTTATCCCTTAGAGATTATCGATGAGATTCTCGGTTTAATCATCCCAATTATACTACTCTGTCCAGCCGTAGAAAAATGCTAGTTCTTAATATTCATTGCTAAGCTACTCAGAGGTTCCATTGCAAGTACATTTCTTATTGTCTGAAGGCACTTTAAACCTCTTAATTTAAATAAATTTCGAATTACCGATGTTTTTGTCAAGATTTCCGATGTTTTTGTCAAGATTTCAAATGTCTTTCCAGCACCTTTGATTTTTCGATTTACACCATAAAGATTAATGACGGTATAATATTCTGGAATAATTATATTCAGCTGATCAAGTTTTTTTTTCTTGCCTTAGCAATTGTAGATTTCGACGCTTAACAAACTCTTGCGTTTTGACGACTCGACAGAAAAAAAAAACAGAAAGAGATTGGCAGGGCGGGATGAGGGTAACTGTTCGGCTTATTATTATTTTTATTAAATACAAAAAAGGTAACCAAAATTTCTGTGTGCATTTCTAAAGCCTCTTCTCAACTTTGAACTCTGCAACTAACGGCAGAGTGTTGTAAAAGGAAAAAATTATCAGAACTACAATTGCTTTATACGAGAAATGAAATAAATTCATATGTGTAGGGCTATATAATCGATTTATGAACATATGTACGTACATATATATTATTATTTGGCACTCCATTGCTAGGCTTTGAGACAACTTTTTCCTTTTAACTTTTTATTGTGGCAGTTGTGCTTTTTTCGATTTAATATTTAATTGCGTAACTTTTATTGCACAGTGTACATATATATGTATGTATGTTTGCGAATATGTACACAGTTTACACAAAAAAGTGTGCTAAAACCTATATAACTTCCATCGGAAGCATCAAATGGATGTCAAATAGTGCTGTGTGGGAGAAAATTTATTAAAATAAAAAATTAAAATACGCTTGAAAACAGAGGTAGAAAAACGTTTGATAAAAAACCTCATAAAACTTTTGTTTATACCGTAGAAAAAACTTTAAGAAATTTAAGTTGAAAAAGCTGAAATTCTTAAAAAAAATTAAATTAATAGGGTAGCCAATATTTTAAAAAGTTGTGACTATTTTGCTTCTATTTGTTTAATGTTTAGTAATTTTTTATAAAAGTATGGCTCATTTTCTAACAGAAATTATATATATATCCAAATTTTAAGCCTTCGCCAAAATTAAAAAAATTCTGCAGAGTTTTATCTAAATTGCAAACTTTTTAATCAGAATTTGTAGAAATAATTCTGGTATGCACTTTCATAGCCTATTCAATTTTAGTTTAATCAATTTTAGTAAAAAGTGAAGTTGCAGAAAACCCACTGGCTTTTGGTATGGCAGAAAAAGGGCAACACCATCACAAAAAATAAATATCAAAAATTAGTGGGTTTTCAGTACACTGTATATATAAATATGTACTACACTAAAATCTTCAAGTTTTTTTTTTGATCTTATTAAAATATATAAACAATATTAATACCATTTTCACTGTACTAAGTATCGACGAAGAAATTCTGAAAGACATCAAATTAAGAAGTAGCATTCTGCAAATTCTCGAAGAAATAACAAATTAATCAACAGCAGGTCATTTATTTTAATCTCAGCGTGTTCAAAAAAAAAAATATTCCAAATTCAGTTATATGATTGCCCAAATAAATAAATTAGCAAAAAATTAGATCGCTCGTAATAAAATACACACTTTAGAAATATCTACTTTAAATTTGTTTGGAGCACTAACTGAAAGAGTAGTATTAGTCGTTTTTTTTACAGTGAATGTTGTATGTTTTGTAGTATTAGTCAAATTGGCATTTAGGGGAGTAACTATCATAATTAAAATCCAATTATATTACGCTCCTACAAATTCGAGTATAGTTTTCAATTTAATTATTTAATTTAAGTTTATAATCATAGTATATTGTGCATATTGAAAAAATGAACAACTTTTCTTCATTGACACACTATTTCTAATTGTTTATATGTCTAGTAAAGATGTAGGAGCATGCATTTTGAAAAAGTACTTAAAGGAATAGTTTCGAATGAAAAAAATTGTATTAACAGTTACACATTTGCAGTTTGAAAAATTTCGTACTGATTACTAGACTCGTCGTAGTCACTGTGTTACTTAGAATTTTGTTGTTGTAATTTAGAAATTTTTCTTTGTAAATATTGTTGTTATTATTCCATTTTGCTTTTGATCGGTTTTTGTATATACATATGTATATATGTTTCTGTAAATTTATTATTGTTCTAATAGCTTAAGTTTTATTAGTACATTTTAGCAATTTTTTAGTACTTTTTAGTAATAATTTAGTACCACTTTAGTACTAAGTAAGTACCTTTTTAGTATTAATTTAGTACCTTTTTAGCACTAATTTAGTAACTTTTTAGTACTAATTTAGTACCTTTTAAGTACTAATTTAGTGCCTTTTTAGTACTAATTTAGTACTTTTTTAGTACAACACCAGCTATTTTGGTACTAAATTTAGTACATTTAGTAAGAGAATTTGTAGTTTTGGTAAGTTATTTAGGTTAGGTTAGCACTTTGTCTACATATTTTAGTACTTCTTGATTTGTAATTTAGTGCTTCTGATAAGTTATTTAGAATTTTTAGTTAGAAGTTTGGTAATTTTTCTTGAGCATTTCTGGAGCAATTTTTTAACATGGAGTGCTGACAGTTCTTCAAGATTTGCGTACCACGGTTAAACTATAACCGCCAAAAAATATGGTTAGAAATTGCACAGTGCTTCTTTAGATGTCATAAAAAATCAGTTCAATTTAAGTAATGCTAAAAATTAACATACACAGTTTCTCAAATTTGGAGCAGTGTTGAAAAATTCCAGTGAAATTTCAAATTTCCTTTTCAGTAATTTTAACGCGATTACGATAATTGGAGAACTGCACGTTCAATTCTTCATTAAGTGTTCTTAGTACGCAATTTAGTACTGTAAATATTCCATTTAGTACGTTTACACTCGACTATTTAAGTACCTTTAATATTTTATTTAGGGCTTTTGGTGCGCAATTTAATTATTGTATCTATTTTTTTGTATCTAGCACATCACTGTTCTTAGTACTTTTGTTAGTACAATTGGTTTGTAATTTTGTGGTAGCGGGCATTGTGAATGTATAACAAGCTTGTCAATAACTTCAAGATGGCGAATCATAAATTTAATAGAGTAAAATAATACCTGACGTAAACGTTAACTGTAATGGAATTAAGTGCAAAAGTGGCGCATTAAATACTTCCGCTACTTCGTACTTGACGAATTTGACAGAATCAGTTCATTTTGTGACGTCATTGCTGAATATAAACAAATTTTCTGCTACCGAGTATTCACACTTCTCCAATTGCGCAATGCAGAGAGAGAGAGAGAGATGACGAATTCTTGCTTCGTCGTCGTTTTCTTCATCGGCTTTGATTTGATTCAGTTGTGACGGACTACGTAATCTGAAATTTATATTTATCTCGATATCAAGCAAAAAAATGTGCATCCCAAATGGCACAGGAACGAGTGAAATAAGTTGAAAACTATGATTCCAAATAACGTGATCTAAGCTAATGCGAACTTTGAAGTCTCTACTAGAATTACACACTTGTTTTACATTTACAATGGCTGGGGGTAAAATTACTTTAAAGTAATTATATACTCCATTTTTCATTCTCGTCGATGAGCTGCAAGCAGTCAGCCTTTTGCTTTTATCCCTTTACTTCTTACTGTTGCCATCATTCGCGATGAGCAGCTCCTTAGATTCCTTTTTACCTTTCTTTTTCTCCTCTTTGGCAATTAGCTTTGCTAGTCGCTCTTCTTCTTTGGCGAGTCGTTTTTCCTCCTGTAAAAGTTTTGTTAGCAGAAAATGAGAGATTTGTTTTCATTAGTTTTGTTTTGTTTTTGCCAGCAAAAGAGATGAAGAGTTATATGAACTAAAATTACATATGTAATTATCTAAGTACTTGAAAGTCGTAACTGTAACTCTTAGAATCTCTGTGTAATAAATACATTGAAAAAAGTTACAGTTGCTAGCTAATAATTTTAGGAATAATATTTTATACGTATACTATTTATTCTGACTAAAATTCATCTGCCAACGAACTGCGGCTACACACAAAAAATGCCTAGATATTTACTAGTTGTTATAAGTATTGAGTAGAGGAAAAAAAACGTATTACTACACTATGTATGTATAATATCAAAACTATCAAAACTTTTTATTTTTATTACATACATTTTTGCTGTTACTAAAAGTTTTCCATTGTTTGTGGTGTATAGGCCAATTTGAAAATTTTCATTCAGCCGCTCATTCATTCACTCATTGTTGATTCATTGAAGACAAGTCGTTGAAACGCATGCGACATGCTATAGTTGTAAACTTTTGAATACCAAATAAAAACAACCCTGCGTGTGTATAGTTAGTTACTACCTATTGTAGTTACTTCGTATGACTTCGCCTATAGACTTTTTCATTCATTCATTCCCACAACACTCAGGCACACTTCCCGCGCTACCCAGTTACGATATTTCTTCTTTCGTTTATGTGGCATATTTTGTGGCGGTTGTTGTCGGAATAAAAATAATAAAACACAAACAAAAACACATTTAAAGCGAGCATCAGAAACAATGAACTGTTGCGGAACATAAAACAACATTGAAAACAACAATAAGAAGGCATACAATTGAGCGAACAAACAAAAAAGGAACAACAAAAAAACAAAACATCAACTACAACAAATGGTGTAAAGAGTGCACAAACAGTTATATTTAATACGAAGGAGCAATTATAATATGTAGTTATAAATATAGCAAACAATGCTGCAGAAAATATGAAAAGGAAGTAAAGAGGATGAAGGTATGTAGTTAAAAAAAAATGGAGGAAGAAAACGGATATGATGAAATGGAATGCTTGAGAGCATAATAAATGTGTGTGTGTGTGTGTGTGTGTGAAAAACGGAAAAGGATGTATCGTGGCGTACAGCGTAAAGAGGAGGAGGGAGTTTAAGTACTTGAGTAGGTAATTTAAAGTTTCTAATGCTACACAACTACATTTATGTATGTAATCATTCACCGTCGGTGTACAACGAAACTAATAACAAAGAAGAATATAAAGGAGAACGGTATTAAGATAAACTACATAATGTAGAACAAATTATAGGAAAGAAACATTTAATGACAGTTTGAGAAGACTAGAAGCAAGTACTTATGTTATAGACATCGGGTGGGCCGAAACGCAAAGGTAGTACGGGCAGAAATTGTCCTATATCCAGAAATATAATATAATACAAAAGCTTTTATTTATTTTTAACTAGAGTAGAACCAGCAGCGGAATTTTGCACAAACGTTAATTTACGGGTATATGGGAGCAACGCAACGTTGATTCTAAAAAGTTGGGTAGGTTCTTTAATTTAGCGGACTTCACTCGGTTTTTATTTTTTAAACGACTTCAGAAAAATGAGAACGTTTTCCATTCAATGATAATGATAATGATAAAGATAATGATAATGATAATGATAATGATGATGATAATGATAATGATGATGATAATGATAATGATAATGATAATGATAATGATAATGATAATGATAATGATAATGATAATGATAATGATAATGATAATGATAATGATAATGATAATGATAATGATAATGATAATGATAATGATAATGATAATGATAATGATAATGATAATGATAATGATAATGATAATGATAATGATAATGATAATGATAATGATAATGATAATGATAATGATAATGATAATGATAATGATAATGATAATGATAATGATAATGATAATGATAATGATAATGATAATGATAATGATAATGATATTGATAATGATAATGATAATGATAATGATAATGATGATGATAATGATAATGATAATGATAATGGCAATGATAATGATAATGATAATGACAATGATAATGATAATGATAATGATAATGATGGTGATAATGATAATGATAATGATAATGATAATGATAATGATAATGATAATGATAATGATAATGATAATGATAATGATAATGATAATGATAATGATAATGATAATGATAATGATAATGGTAATGGTAATGGTAATGATAATGATAATGATAATGATAATGATAATGATAATGATAATGATAATGATAATGACATTTGTTATTTTTTTCATACCTCAACGACTCATATTGGTATTTTGTCCAAAGTATTGGCCAGGTTAGGGTAGCTTCTAGTTCAGGATAAGTTATGTTTAGTGAAATTCGGTAAGGAAAGAATTGTGGGGTGTGTTTTGCACTAATGAAAGGCCACTTGGAAGCAACATAAAATTTTAGATTATCAGTAAGTATTGCACTGCACTGCACTGAGTCATAGCATCCAGGGTAATCAGAATCCGAGAAAAATTCCGGAGGATTAGTTTTCATTAAATCTCTATACTGCCGTTTAACTGATATTTATCAATAAATGTTTGTTTCATAAAAATCAAAATCTTGATAATCGAAATACCAAAAGGTCGCTTCAAATGGCTAAGGCTATCAGACAGAGGGAGCCGTTTAGATTTCGCAGCATAAGCGCACGGCTAAACACAGAAAGTCATTTACAATACAAGCGTCTTGCCAAAGTCAAAACAATTATAGTTTTATTTTAAATAATGAACTAAAAAAATGTTAGCATGAGCTCTAGGAAACTACCATAAAATAAAATTGGAAAGAAACAAATTCAAGTTGAAGCCGTGCCAAAAGAGGAAAGATGAAAAACGGGCAAATCAAAACCACGCAATAATGAATATGCAATTTGTGTGTGATAGACCAATTACCGACATCACTTTCCAGGCAGCCAAACCACCATACAAGCATAATAACCCACCACCGACACCACCACCACCACCACCACCACCAACACGACCACCGCCACTAAGCCCACCAATGTTGTTACGTGCATCATCATCTTCATTATCATCATTATCATCATTTTTAATATTTTTATGCTTATCATTTTTGTTATGTTCATCCTTACAAACACCGTTAGAATGTGTCTCAGTTGTAGCGTCACGTTGACGTGCACCCACCTTTCTCGCTTCCTTTTCAGCTTTTAACTTAAGTTTTTCCTCCTTCTTCTTGCGCTCCATAGATTCATTCTTTTTATTGTCGGATTTCTCCTCTGCGCAAAAATTTGAAACAAAAGAGAGAAAACAAATTGAAAAATATATATAGTACATATGTAGATTGAATAAAGGTAAATTTCTCTGCATGTATGTGCGTGTGTGTGTAAGTGAGGAAATTGTGCAAATTAACTATCATCATAGATAAAACTATAATGGCGGGCGGTGATGGAAATTGCGCCACTTTTTAAAAGTTTCCAGCTGGGAGTTTAAGAGCCCAGTGTAAGTGAAGTTGAATGTTTCAATATGAGTCTCAGCTAGTAGTGACGAAATTTACGAAAATCAAGGAGAATATTTGTATATCCTTCGGATAGTTTAGAGCAATAATGCAGTACTTATTATGGAATAAGACATCGACCGCTGGGATACTACCCTTGAATGCCAGGGAATAGCTATCCAGTCAGGCGATATCGAGCTCGAAATATTTAACGTCCTGTTACCAGCCGCTCAGCAGGATAACACCGTTACATAGGTGAGAAGCGCACAGAGGAGAAAACCGGTTAGTAGTAGGTGACTTCAATGCGCACCACGATCTCTGGAATTCAGGCCTACCAGCAGAGCGTAGGGGAAACGAATTGGTTGAGCAAATACACGATTTGACATTCCGCCCTATGACCCGCAACGCCCCGACCATTATTGTGGGTTGTTGCAGCAGTCCGCCTGACCTAAGAAAAGCTAGCGCAGGCCTGATAAATAACATAACGTGGCTACCTATGGTATCACTTGCTTCAGACCACCTACCCATAATCATCTCGAACAACAGACTTAGGGACTTTGCCTCCTCGAATCAACGGACCTATATCAACTTGCAAATAACTATTCGGTTTCGCAGTGTGTACCGATAATGCCTTTAGAGCTCTTCTCGCACCAAGACCGAGCAAAAGTTCCGCAAGGTGGTTACGTCTATTGCGGCTCGCTTTATCACAGTAGAAAGGATTCTTAAAATACGGCACTATGAATTAGCGTGCCCACCGGTGCCGCTACGATCACCGCTATCTCCTCATTAGGGATTTGAACGTGGCGATACAGTGGTAACATCGTTTCAGCTGTGGGCAAGCTATGGTTTATTGTACGGTCCCTGTCCAACCCGCCGAAGTTTGATGCCCAAGGGAAAATTTCATTCGGAAACCACGCTTTCTCGGATCCTAAGAGATGCGGGAGTTATTTTAGCCGGAAGTTTATTCTGCATCCTGCAGTGGATGGGACTACATAAATGGAAGGTGACCAGGAGGTGCCGCAAAGTGTCTGACATTAGTGTGGCTCTTACCTTCACCTGCGGCGAGGTAAAGGAGGCCATCGAGAAGACAAAATTCACCACGGCCATTTACGCTGATGGGAGTAGAGTTCCTGACAGGAATTCTTAATCCGTCGATGACCGCCCTCATTATTCCTGACATATGGGAGGCTGGGAACCAGAGGAAACTGGATTTATTTGCCTTTTTCAAAGTAATTTTATAGGTACGTAACAATTTCATATATTTTTGCTAGTAAAGCTCAAATTCAAGATCGGAAAAGGTCGTAGAAAATCAATATATACTAAAAGGGGATATATGTCAACTTATCCGAAGCAGCTTCAATAACTACCAAAGAACTGAATTGAAGTATGCTAATACTGCCTTGTTCTTACTCTACTGCGTTTGAAGATGCTGAAACTTTTCCAACACCCCAAATCTCGACAGATACATTCGATTAATAAGTTTATTCGTCCACTTCTGGTCCACCCTGTGACTGTAAAATCGGTTGTTTTGACCCAGCGTTCGCCGAACTTACTTCCTACAATGAGTGGGTAGCCTTTATGTTTAAAAAGTCAGGCACTTCGAGACTAACTAAGAATGCACCGATAGTATTCTGATAGTAAGATAATAATTATTCATGGCAAAAAGAAGTAGATGAAGATGATCCCATACTTGTGTTTTGAGAGCGAGAAAAAAGGTTTTCAACTTACTGTGATTATTATTGCTATTGGAGAACAATGGAAAACTTCGGCTGGAAGAGTTGGAGCGTGAGGTTGGTGCCGAATACGATTTATTATTGCTATGATGAGTCGACGCAGACGATTTCGCTGTTGCTGACATCGATGAAGAAATCGCATTACCATTAGCATCGTGTATTATCTTCTTATTATTACCGCTACTTGTTGTGGCATTCGCCAGTTTGCCGTTCGTCTTCGCGGCATTACTGCCACTATATGCTACACTTTTCTTTTCTTTGCTACCCAAAGTGTAAGCGTTCTTCGGCAGCGAGTTTTTCACTACCATGGGACTAATTTTGGCACTCCCACCAGCCTTAAGTGGTGGTGGACCCAAAGCGTTAGTTGACGCCGAGCCAACCAATATGTTCATTGGCCGTTTCGGGGGTGAAGGAGGTTCGCGTAACAGCGGCGCAATTTCATGCGCGCTCGATGAGGATTTGGTGTAGGACGCGTACCTAAAAAGAAATATTGAGTGAGTGAAATTAGGTATTTGCAAAAAAGCGTACTCACCGAAAGCGCGGATTGCTGATGTGCACCGGTGAGGGATGTGGCACTTTGGCTGGACTGCGGAATTCCTTAATTGGTGGCAGTCGATTTTGCAGATCTGTCAGTCGTCCCTTGGTATGTCTACGCCCAGGGTAGGTATGTGTCACCGGCGGAAAGCTGCTACAGCTGCTAATACTCGAACCACTCGACGACGAGTTACTCAACGAATTGAGTGGCTTGCGTGGTATGGCACCGGAGCAACCCGCGGGACAACCGCCCGAATGTGAGTGTGAATGATGATGGCCGTCATCGCGTGGCGACAATGAACCCGACACTGATGAGCCTGACGCTGAACCGGAAGGCGACAGCGACAGCGTGCCATGTGAGTTCGAGGCGCCAGGTGGCGCTAAATGATTATTCAGCACCGGTGTTTGTGTATACGCTGACATGGCAGACGGTGATATGGGTGAGGCAGGTGAGCAGAGACCGCTCGAGATGGAAGACGTCTTAGAGTAGGCAGACATGTGTGAGACGCCCGACAGCGACGATGAACCAGTCGAACTCATCGAGTACAAACTATCCGATTGTGCGACACGACCACCACCATTCGGACTACGCGGATAGCGTCCATGTAGCGCGGGATGAGGATGAAAGGCATGATGACCGCTATGTGCATCGCCCATTGAATAGGAACTGGCCGAGGCGTGCACACCGCCAGCGCCAACACCAGCGGAAGCCCAACTTTTGGCACCCATGGAATAGCTGCTAGCCGATTCCTGTATGCGCCAAGTGCCCGAGCTTGAGGTGAGTCGATTGACGCGTGCGCGACATATAACACAGCGTAGCGGCAATAGACGTTGGGCAACGGCGCTTTGTATTGTCTTCACGAAACAGCGTCGACAGACGACACGATGACCGCAGGGAGATGTTTGCATCGTGGCGCGCGCATTGATGCAGATAACGCACTCATCCTCTTGCGAGGAGGGTGGATCCGGTTCGCTCTCTTCGAGTTTGCTGAGCAATTTATCCTAGGATGAAGAGAGTAAGGAAAATGTAAATGCAGATAAAATAAATGTACGTAAAGAAATACTACATATGTATATAAAATATAGAATGAATATATAAACATATGAATAAAAATTTAGCCGAATTTTTTGTGACTACTTGGCTCAAAATTCTATTAGTGGATTTCAACCAAATTTGGACAGTATATTCCTTTAACCAATGGCACGGACATAGGTTTTATATTACACTCTAAAAATGGGCAGACTAACACCATTTCATACACAAAAAGTGGCAAGTGTGCTCTAAAAGAAACCCCAATTACAGCCGAGTTATATTTTGCTTTCTTCAAATCTACATGGACACTGAATCAGAATGCGCGCCTACTTTCTTATACGTATACAACTTGCCGACACTGACGCTGTTCGCGAGCACGTTTTGTCCACCAATGTTTTAATCCGTTAGGTGGCGCATAAGTCGAGATATTCAGAGAATCTGTATACATAATTAGATTTTTATTAAATAAGAAATGAATAATGGGGATGCGATGCGTAATACTTTTATGGAAACTATATCCGCTAGGTGGCGCTAGAGTCAATTTATTCAAAGAATTCATATTTGTGGTTGTCATGTCATTAGAAAAGTATTCTGCTGATGCGTAAATACTTCTATGAAAAATGGATCCACTAGGTGGCGCTAAAGACATGTTACTCAAGAAATCTCTATTTATTATACGATTACGATCAAATTAGAAACATCTAATGGGGATACAACGAGACATACTTTTGCAAGAAATGAATCCGCTAGAGGGCACTAGAATCGATTTACTCAGAAAATTCTTATTTATGATCCGATATTGATGATATTAGAAAAGTATGCTGCAGAAGTGATTCGAAATGTCTTTATAGTCCCACTCAGAAGACATTGAAAATGTACATATACTGTATATGCTACTATATTATACTATCGATAAAATGCTTTGTAGTAGAAAAAAACCATATTTATGATTTCATATTTATAATTCGACTTAGTTCAAATCTAATAAGCTTTGTTCAAAACCAAGCGCCTTAGTCACAGTCGAGATAAAGTCGACTCTTAAGTTGGTTACAGCTATTTTTGGGTAAATAACCCTTTGAATCTTTGTCAAGAAACTGCTACTTACTTTTGAGTCTACTTCATTTCGAGTCGACTTCATTTTGACTAGGTAATATTCTTTCAAAATTCATAGAAATTGCACTTTTAACTTTAAAAATCTGCTATAAGTAAATAGCCAAGTACTAAGCAACGCAGACAAAGTCACTGGGTATGAACTATAGTTTATTATTTAAAGCAAAGCGCCTAAATGTAGTCAGCATTTTTATTATAAATATTTCTACTCAGAGATTGAGAGTGACTACTCTTATTTAAAGAGCACGTTCGTATATTTAGTTGAACACAGAAGAAAAATTTAGTTAAATGACAATAAATTATTTTTAGTATTTGTATCCAAACCACAAAATAACATTTTTAATATCTATTTGTGCGCTTTTGAATTTTTTATGACTAATAGTTTTAAATATTGATTGATGTTAATGATTCGTTGGCGCTAGTACCAGTATTCTTGTACCTCAAAATAGCAGCAGCCATTGGAGCTTAATAATCGAATTTGTTTTGGGATGAAGCCAAGTGTGATTTATGAATAGGCCGTGATTAATGAATAGAGTGGCAGATTTTTATACTCAGTCGGTTGTTACAATTTTTATTATCATGTAACAACGTTTATTATACTCTGTATTTTTTTTTAAGACGCTTAAAGTTAGTTTCAATAAAATGTTTGACCACACTAAACGACTTAGAGCGTTTTAAATCCATTGTAATTGTATGTAATAAATATTTGTGAACACTATGCGTACTTAATCTTTTTGAAATTTGTGTAAAAGTTTTTCTTTTTTCAACATAAACTAGAACCGGCAAAATAATTAATTAAGCTTATCAATAAATACAAATTTGGATTTAAAAGTAAACTTAATACATTTTTGTTATTGTTTTATTTAATGACTTTTTAAAATCTTAATTTTTTTTACATCTGAAACAATTTTCTCTAGCTTTTGTTTTCAATACTTACTATAATGTAATAGAATTTTTTGCAATAAAAATATTTTTTTCAACTAAAAAATTTTATCTCATGAAACAAATATTTTCTAATACAAAAATTGCATTAATTTTAAACTGAAATTTCTCAATATACATACATATTTTTCCTTGTAAATCAATTATAAAAAAAACATGAAACGTGCTTATCTTTTGATGGTTTTTGAAACCAATTTTTTTAATGTTCTTTTGAAATGAATATGTTGCTAAATTTTAGGTTTTTCCGGTGTCTAGAAACTGTTTTCTCTTAAATTAAAAAATTGTCTAATTGCTATTTATTGCAAACAAAACTTTTTGTGTTGAATACAATCAGTTTTCGTTAACTGAGTGATTATTTCTTAATATTTTCAATTTTTTCTTCATTTACTTTATTTTTTTTTTATCAGTTAAAATTTTTAGTTAATTTTTGCTTTTCGAAAAAAAATACATATTTTTCTTAAGAGCTTTAAGGTTGTTTTATTAAATTCTGTCAAGCGCAAAGCTTATTTTCAAAAATAAATTTTTATTTACTACTATAAAAATTCGGCGGTTGTCCTGCCTACTTTTCGAGTAGGTATCATTTTAGAAATCCGTGGCCGTTATCCACCACAGCCAGCGTTCGGCATTCCTTGGCAATTTCCCCACGGCTGACGGTTAGGAGTTTGGGAAGTCTTATGGTTCTTGGATTCACTCGAGGTGTCTCCCTGAGATCTCCGTCTGTTAGAGGCCAGGCACTTTCGCAGATTCTTCTCTGTAACTGGCGGCAAAGATTTCTATAGCCCACTTTCGTAGATTCGAGGATGGTTTGTCTTCTTCTCTGTAACTGGCGGCAAAGATTTCTATAGCCTATTTTAGAGAGCCTTTCTGGTCCTTCGTCAGTTGGTCATATGGGATGATCCCTAGCTTCTGATGACCTTGGGGCTGCCTTTCGATCTCGCCGGGCTCTCAATGAGGGTAAAATGGCATTTGATCAACTGGGATGCGGACCGAGGTCATCAGCTACAGTTGCTCTCGTGGGTGCATTTTCGGCAGGAATCTCTTGTCCGTGGAGGCTCTCATGTTTGCCTCCTACAAGGTAGGTATACCAGAAGTGGGTCTAGAGGGACGGGCCATCCGCAGTTTTCAGCAAGAGTGACTTTCTATCTGGGGGCTTAACCCCGCCGGTTTCCCTAGAGGATGGCTTATCTCAGGGGCTAAGTCAGTTTTTTTTAGCTACTGCGGAAGACCGACCCAATGGGTTAGACCGTATAGGCCCCCCTCTACGCGCCATCAATGCGGTTCCCAAAGGTTTTTTGGACTTTAAATCGCTAGGTCTACCGGCACTATCCGTGCAGGGTTCCGATACTGTTTTGCTTTTATTCATAGTTCATCTATTTCTTTGGCAACTTACTGAGACGAGACCTTTCGGTGGTGGGAAAGATGGTAAAGGAGAAGAATACCGTCGACCACGGCAGAAACCCATGCCGCAGCAAGACCACCGTTACTCCCAGAGGCGGACAGGTTTTTTAAAACCTGTGTCAAAATCTCGAAAAAGTGAACCGAAATGTCCTAAGGGTTAACTTTTCTAAGCGGTTTCAGAATTGAACGAAAAACAATAATAAATATAGGGGTTTCGGAAAAAGTACGCAATGTTTATTTCAATGAATTATTAAATCATCATCATTTATTTATTTGGGGTATTCATAGTATTTTTGTTACTCGCGCGGTTTACTAGTTGGCAATCTAAATAATACCAATAAAGAAAATTGAGATCGCGTTTTTTTTTATTGTGAAACAAATTCTTGGTTTGAAAAATTCATAAGCTCAAAAAAGTTAACCCAAATGTTCACATTTTAGAGCGGCACATAAAGGCTAAAAATTCGATTGACATAACAGAGCGATTAATTTTTGCGCGAGTTAACTTTTTACGGATAAGCAAGATGAGTAAATTATTTTAATTGACTTTAATGCGAAGACGTTTGCTGATAGCGACAGCGAATATGAATTAAGTTCTTTCTGCCTATTTTGTAAATATTAAATCAATTCACCTTGGATGCGCCTTTGCATTGCCAACATAATGCTGAGCTTGAAAGGCAACAGCAAAACCGCACCCTAGTAAATACAAATAACACTCATCTCAAGTACTCATATTTACAATTATTATTGAGATACAAGGTGTGTTTCTTGTAGAGGTGTAAAACATTAAAATTGAAATAAAAAAATGATTTAAATACTTTAAATACAAATCGAAAATTCACCTTATTATAAAGATAACTTTATTGCACTATTCTATTGAATATAATTACGGGCATGTGACCGCTGCGACTGCACACAATATCGACTACTTTTTCAAGCAATGAGGACGTATTTCGGTTATAGTTAGTACTACCTTATCTTCGATGGCGTCATAAGCTTCCGGTTTATTTGCATAGACCTGACTTCACGTAGCCACAAAGAAAGTAATCGTTAATCGCAAATCTCGGTGACCAATTGATAGGTCCCTTTCGAGAAATAAAGTGTAACTAAATCCTGCCTTCCACAAGCCGAATGTTGGGCATGTTGGAAAAATATGTTTTTAGTAAACATTTAATTAAATTGGTGCATAGGAAATCGACAATCATTGCTTTAAGGGCACGACGTTGATGGTAACGTTTTCGCCATTCACATCTTTAATGAAGTAAGAACCAACGATTCAAGGAACTATGTCAATGAGCGGATAGTTATTTCAAGTGACAGCAAAGCAGCACTCAAGCCCCTATCATCATATGAGATGAGGTCCTCATCGCTGATTGAGTGTATAAAAAGACTGAACTCTCTACAAACCAAGAATAACATCCAGTTCCTCTGGATTCCGGGGCACAAAGGCATTACAGGTATCGAGAAGGCCGATCGATTAGCAGAGATGCGCAGGTAAAAACGTCCATAGAACCCGAAAACTTCCGGGCGTTAAGTCAACATACTACAAGGGAGGTGATAAGGAAAGATGATACTTTAAAGGAAATACACTGACATCAGATAACGGGGTTACGTCATGCAAAATGCCTACTGGGAGCGCATAATATAAGCAGTATATCGACCTCTCTAAAAACAACTTCAGGATTCTTAGTCTCTTTTACAGATCACTACAAACTGCGAAGCCATCTGCACAGGTTCAGAATATGGTCGTACGAGATGTGTCGTTTCTGTGATTCGGCCCTGGAGATCCCGATGCACCTGGTCTTCGAGTGTGAAGCCGAGAAGACTGCAGAGGTATGTTGGCTTATATATCCCAGAGCAGGAGCTCGTGCGCTCGCTACCACCAAACATTATCTTAGACTTCCTAAGGGCGTTGGAGCTGGACGAAGTATTACAAAGAACGGAGGGCACAATAAATCGCAAGATCGAAGTGCAAACCATAATACCAATATCTATGTACATAAGGGCCAAGGATTCCAGCGGCGCATAAAGCCCAACAATCAGTAAGGCTTTGTATATGTATCTAATAGGGTCCCTTGAATCCTTTGTGAATTCTCATCACTGTAAATGCGGAAATTTCGGTGGTTGATATGACCACTGGGCCGAAAATGTGAATACTCACGGAACAGATGTAGTGAAGTGCCTATAAAAAAATACATCCTCTAAAATCACTAAAATCACTTTCAGCAGACACCAACACAGTTCACCACACCTATTCTCATTGAATTGCAATGAATCAAACTCAAACGATATTGAACCTTAGTGCAATAAAATTGACACAGAAAAAATGTATTTATAATTCACTTACTTGTAAACTCAAGTGATTACTAAATGAATAATACGTACCTATGTATCTACAGGGTGACCATCTCTTGGCACCAATACAAAGCATTAAACGTTTGGTAAAATTTTCCCCCAAACGCTGCAGGTCCTCTAGCGGATTAAGATCCCATTTACGGTGGAGTGATTGCTTTAACGATTACAAAATTTTGTGTGGCTTACCATAAGCCCTGATCTTCAAAATTGACCAAATGCTATAGTTCATGGGATTCAGATCAGATCAGTACGGTGGTCACTTTGCAGAATATCCGTTGCAGTTCACCGAAATGTTCTTCGGCCCAAGGAAGACTAACTGATCTACAACGAACAGAGGAAGCATAAACTGTGGCGCAAACCATCAGCGATTTTCGGTTAATGAGTGATGACCTAGGGGAGCTTCTGGCGACCATACCCTATTATTTCGATGGTTGTGTGCTTAGCTCATGGTAAACAGTTTCCCATTAGTGAAAATAATTTTTTCCCAGCTACGTACGAGTTGTCGGCATATTTCCAACCGCCCCTTTTTGTTCCCATCCGTAGGTCAGACCACAGGTTTGGAATCTTGGAAAGCTTAATGGGGAGTTTCTTCTTCACTTCGATTACCTAACAAAACTTACCAACCTGATAGTTGTCAGGTTTACCACGTCTAAAACTATGACACAGAATATAAGTCGTTGTCATGTACTGCGTAGGACATAACAGCTACAACGTCTGCTGTCTTCATTAGAGGGCTGAAAACCGCTTTTCACGCATAGCTTTAGGCGCAGTAAACTTGACAACTGTCATGTTAACGAGTTTGTTAGGCTATCAGCATAGGGCGGTAAGTCAAGAATTCTACGAGTTTTAAATTTTACAGTTAGCTTGTCGCTTTTACGAACACAGCCTCGTTAATCATTTGTCACCATTATTTCTTGTCACCCTGTATGTAGAACCAACCACAACAACCGCATGCAGCGCTCAATTGTGATTTTTCATGTAACAATGGTGGAAGTTGTTATAGCATTTTTTTTTATAAATTACTTCCAGTTGCATTGCATCCTTGGATTGGCATTTAAGGTATTAAGAAGAATGCAAAAGAAAACAAAAAAATAATAAATAAAATCTACAACCACAACGAATCAAGCGTGAGCAATGAAATCAGTGACCAGAGCAAGTGAAGTGGAATGAGTAGAGACAAAATATGCGGCATTGGGTGTGGTCAGAACTCGGAACAAAAAGTAGAAGAATATTGCGTACGTTTTAAGCAGAGCACTTGACAAATTTGTATCCCGAGTTGTTGGGACAGGTTTCCTTTAATTACTTTTCGCTTCATTTTTGAATATTTGTAGACGGTAGTTGTGGACAATAACAACAATAGTGCTGGCCATATGCCAATTAAGGTAAGTTGCAATGCACGCGTTTGTGTGATTATATATTTTACATAGCTATAAACTAAAGCTTGACTGAGTATAGAACTGAAATTTAAGTCAATTGTCTGACCTCAATTTTTAAATGTAGGTCATGAAAAGAAAACTTTTGGAATATCTTACTTGGCGTGTAACAAAAAATTATTTGAATCACCTTTCTCAGCTCTGCATTGCGTGCCTTAAAAAGTTGTATTGAAAACTAAATTGATTTGTACTTCATTAAGAATTCAAAATTGTATAAGCTTGACCATAAAAAACGAATGTCTATACTCATACAATTTTATAAAGAAATTAGGGGTGTTAGGCAACTCAGTAGGCAACGGCAAACTTACAGCCCATTAAAAGTTTAATTCGATTAAAAACAATCTGCCATTCAGTGGCGGCATTTGATTTCTAAACCTTTCTGTTTTACATACAAATTCTTTAATAAAACAGATATTGAACTAATTCAACAGTTGACAAGAAATTATTACTACTGTTTTCAGATTTATTAAAGGCAGTACCACAAAATTGAATTTATCTTCCTCACCTCAATGTGAATTTCCTTTAGACAAAGATGAATTTCAATATATAAATATTAAATATTATCATAAATACTATTTTACGACTATTTTACTTTCACTTCCGAATAAATATAGGCGTATGATTATTGTCAGCTCAAGGCTAACAATATTCGCAAAATGCATAAATATTTATTTGTTTCAATTATTTGATTTTATTCAATGAACCGAAAAATATTGCTTGGCAGTTGGCGAAATATTTTAATCTGTGTATGTTTGTATTGATATTCAGACACTAGCGCAGACAAAGGCAAATTTTAGAGGGTGAGAACAATTTTAATAAATTTGAATAAAATTTTGCAGTTAAAGGCAAATAAATAAATGTAGCATAGTATTCTAGTTTCGGGTAATTAATTGGAAGTATTTAATAAAAAAATCTAATTTTTCAAGCAAACTTTTATATATCGCTTTACGCTGTACTCTCATACACGTTGTTTTGTGTTATAGTTGAGTTGGTACATATTTTTAGGTTTTTTTTTTCAGCAAAAAGAACACCACTGTAATGATAACCTATACTTGATCGCCGCCATTACATGTAAAATGTTGATAAATATTTACTCGATACTTCTTATAACTAGTAGAAAGTAAAACAGGTGAGCTATACTTTTACTCGATACTTCTTATAACCAGCAAAAAGTAAAAAAGGAAGCCATATGTTTACTCAATACTTCTCACAACTAGTAAAAAATAAAAAAATAGACCATATTTTTACTCTATGCTCTCAACACTAATAAATATTAAAAAAGTTGTCATAGTTTTACTCGATAGTTTTCATAACTAGTAGAGAAACGTTTCAAATTTTTACTCTCTCATCTTTGAGCTCTCATTTCTAGTAAAAACGAAAACGGGTGTGAAGTTTTTACTCAAATCTTTTCAGCACTTGTAAAAAATTAAAAATGGAGCCACATTTTTTACTCGATACTTTTCACAACTAGTAAAATCTAAAAAGGCTTATACATTCCTACTCGATACTTCTCATCACCAATAAAATGTAAAAATGGTGTCACAGTTCTACTCGTTACTTTGCATAGAAAGTAAAAAGCTGGCATATTTTTATTCGATATTTTTCATCACCACCAAATCATCAGTAAAATATGAAAATGGTGTCATAGTTTACTCGATACTTTTGATAACTAGTAAAATGCTGAAATATTTTTACTCGTCCATAATTTTCATTACAAGTAAAATGCAATATGTTTACTCAACATTTCTCATCACTAGCAAAAGTATGAAAAGTGCCATATATTTACCTTATAATTTTGAACGCCGATGAGGGAAAATAAACGAGGTGCCATATGCATATTTCCTCGATACTTTTCATCACAAGTAGGATAAAAGGTGCCGAACTTTTACTCGGTACTTCTCACCACTAGTAAAATTTAAAAATGGTGTTATAATGTTACTCGACACTTTTAATAACTAGTAAAAAGTTGCCATGTTTTTACTCGATACTTCTCATCGCAAGTAAAAAGTAAGAAAGGTGCCATATTTTTACCTGATAGTTTTGAAGGCCGATAACGAAAAGTCACCTCCTAAGATCCGTCCATACAATAATTGGTCTAAGATTGATGCAGGTAGGGTTCAATGGTTTAGAGCCAGAATTGATCCACAAAGTTGTCCTCCTCTGGAGAAGCGGGTGTACAGAAATTATGCAATTTCATTTATTATTCAGTAATAGTAAGGTTTATTTAGCTGGAAATCGTCTGAAATATTGATAGTGTGTGAAAGTTTTAGGGTTCACGACTTATCCATATTCTTTTATATAATATGTTTTCCGGACACAAACTATCGATATGGGACGCATTCAAAATATCGCACAAAATTCATCGGGTGCATATAAATATCGAATTGCAAAAACTCGATACTTTAAATATTGATGCGGAATTAAAAATGAAATTCACTCAAAACTTTTTTTTTATACAAAGTAATCTTGCTTAGCAGTTACAAAGTGTTTGTGCAAGTACCAATTAGGTCGTTAGCTTGACACGCCGAATTTGAAGACTCCCGTTTTGAAAAGCCGATACTCTTTCTGGTTCATAATTTTATTTGACCAATATGGCTCTTGGAACTTGAGCAAAATTGACAAACAACAGAGGACGCACTTCATTTAGAATTGAAAAAGGATTAGCTTACCGCGTGACCTTAAGCCTTAATTGCTACATTTTGAAAATTTTCTAGGTGAATTGGGAGCATTTCTAAGTATGTATATCAAAAATAAAATAAAAAAAATATTTTCGCGTTTAGGACTCATTTTAACTTGTAAAAACTTGCAATACGATATAGGAGCTCAAGTAATCGATTCCAAAAAATATCGCTATCAAAGTATCGAGTGAAAAATATCAGTATCTATTAAGAGAACTAACGAGATGATATCGCATCGTATCGAAATTAGTGTTCCTAAAAGCTATATATATATTTTGGTAAAATGCAAATTGTTTGCCATAGCAAAGACATCAAGTCAGCATACGCGTCAAAGTCACCTCCGAACCCCACGCAGTACCGCCACTGTATGAAACTGTTGATATTGGCGTAGGCCGTAATAAAAGAGTCTGTTGCATTGGTAAGTTGCCTTGGCCGTGACTACGACCCAGCTGTATGTATTATTTAAGCGGCGATGACGACAAACATGAAGAGCGATAATGAAGACGTTAGTGTCATTGACCGGTGAGCGAACCTTGCATAGTAAGCCTCTTTCAAAAAAAAATATAAATTTCAACAAATTTAAATGTAGATATATTAATGTATGTATGTATTGGTATGTATAGTATGTGCGCGAGCTTAAAACAAAGCAACATCATTCAAGCGTAACAACTAAAGGACAGACAACAAATGACTTGAAACTACTCGCACTTCATTTCATATTAGCCGACAAGTACTTAGATTTAATAGCGCTCTTTATAATTACTAAGTACTGCGTATTAGTTTTAATTACTATTAAGTTGATAACAACAAAGTAACTCATTAAATGAGGTAGAAGATACAGGGCCCACTAAATAAAAATAAACCAATAAAAAGCCCCCAAAAAAAAAGGAAAAAAAAAATGCAAACTTCGTTAACGCTGTGAAAGGAAGTCCGAACGTTTGTAGTATGGACGTAGTTCCGTGGCAAACGTGAGATCGCAATCAAGCGATTAAAATAGCAGGGAGGTGATCAAACACACAGCGTAGTAACGTTGTTTATTATATTAACTTTTTTTCTTATCTACTTGAACTTGGCGTAGGCGGCTCACCTTGACCAAAATATTTTGCATGAACGTCAAGCGGTAGCATCAATTCGACAAGCCATTAAAGCTATAAAGAATTGTAAAATAATACAAACATACCACCGCCGCATTGTTTTGACAGTTATTGTTGCCGGTTTGTCGTGGTGACGCTCCGATTGGCGTTGAAAAGTCGCCGCAACGTCGTCCGTTTTACTATTTTTCCAATATACCTAATATCGCATGTGAACATTGTTGTTGGTATTGTTATTGGAACCATTGCAGCTGCTGTAAAGTATTTTGGTTTTTGATTTTTTCTTTTGTTTTTTTTGCATTTTTTTGCTCAACATTTTCGCTCGGCTTGGCGTACATAAATAACTGCATAGCTTAACTGTACCATGGCGGTGCATAAATTCGGTTGGTTGCCAATTCTTGGCATTTGGCGCTCAAAGCTTTTTGTTGGTGTTTTTTTTGGTTTTTGGTTTCGATTCGCCTTTTACGTTTATGAGAGTCATTTTTTTTTATCATTTGTTGGTATGCATGTTTTTGTTGTTGCCATTTTATACTGACCGCATCAAATTCCTCTTCGCATATAGCCTTAACATTTCCGGCTTACCGGCGTTAGTTTAAATTTTCAGCATAATTGTGTTGATCAAATCAAATTTTTCCACTCATAAGCGGCTAATGTGAAATTATTTTTAAGCTGTTATGCACCTAAACTAGTTTTTATTTTTGGTATGTATTTCACGTCCAGGGGCTCAAAAATTGCTTCCTGTAAAGTCGGAGAATTCACGCGAAATATTTTTTTTTTTTGGAGTAGGTTAAGTTAAGTTGACCTGGGTGCTCCTAGCAGCCCACTTGCACCTTTTGGAGAACATTGTGAACGAGAACTTCCTATTTATAATCTGTGACGAAGCATACTTTCCATATGCCTGCACGATAGTGAATACGATGCGATCTCAGAAGCTGTATAGATTTGAAAAAAATAAACGACCACGCGACTCCCCACCTACTAGTTTCTTAGTTACCCATCGCTTACCAAGCTGATCGCAAACCTATTTACTCAGGAGCAGCCGTCAGGTGGTTAGAGGACTCCCGAAGACTGCCTTGTTTAAAAAGTCCTTTCCATGTGCACCCTGCCTGGTTAACTCAACTGCTGTATAGCAGGAAATAATTCTAAGCTCTCTAAGGAGAAGTCAGGCACATGTCGTACCTCACCCAATCCTCACCAGAGCGAATGGCGCTCCAAAGTATTCCTTAGGACCTGTGAAAGCTAAACAATGATCCGTTATAGCCGGAATAAACTCAAAACTTTGTAAAATCCTCGGATGACTGCAATCCGATTTATATTTAACAAGATGTTCAGTGCTTGCGTTGGCGTGGTCCGAAGAACCCCACTGATTGCAATTAGAACTGATTTTTGCATCCTTTCTGGCTGGTTGACTAACGAAGTCTTACGCAGGTTACCCCAGGAGACAAGATCCTCAACCAGAAGAAGCTTTTACATCCATTTAATATAAAACACTAGCCGTGAAACCCTAGCGTTTGCCTATGACACCCCTACAACACGAGGCAAACTGCGTATTTTTCGATCTTTCCAAGAAAGTTCCCTATCCAGTATTAAACCCGTTTATTTGACCCTATAAAAAAGTGTGAGTCGAGCGCCAACTACTGAAGGTAGAAGAACACTAAGAATCGCGTGCCTCCGGGTAATTTTTTCTCGCATTTAGATGCCCCTGTATTAGCTCACATGCTCTGAAAATGAGTGCCTAGTCATCCGCGTACGCAATGACTTGACAGCCGTGTCACTCTAAGTAGTTCCAAGAGCATTGCATAGACTACAACAACCAAAAGTAGCGCCGAAAGGGAGCGAGGACCCTAATTACCCTTTTCTGTCTAGAGGTACTACCCCATTGTACAATGAAAGAAAAGCCGTTAAGCGAGAGTTGAATAAGTGACTTGGTTTAAATTTCGATGATTAACAGAAACTTAGGTTTGGCATGTTTTGTATATTAATTTTATTTTTGAAATTTAAGTAAGTCCTCTATACTAAAGAAAATATTATCGTAAATAAACTTAATGGAAATTCGCCAAAAATTTAACATTTCAAAACAATTATTTAAAAAACTAATTGCCAAAGGATTAGACACCCTATGCTGATGACAGGACAAAACTTGCCAACTTAACAGCTGTCAGGTCTACTGCGCCTAACGTCGCTGTCCTGTACTCAGTAGGACATAACAACTACAACCACTGTTGTCATAATTATGTAGTTGGATGAGAGCAGCTTTTTCCGCATAGCTTTAGGCGCAGTAAACCTGACAATTGTCATGTTAATGAGTTTTGTCAGGTCATCGGTGTAGGTGAGAATGTTTGTGGTAAAATGCGACAACCTATTAGTAGCCTGTAACCACATTTTTTTCTGGATACAAAACAATTAAATAAAATCATGTCAGTCGCTGCGTTTTCTGTACATTAATACTATTCTTGAGGAATTACCACCTGCAGACAAGCAAGCCAAGAACAAAAACTGATTTAAACCGGGAGTAAGTATTTGTTATCACTCATCTGTATAACATATAGATAACGATATGTATTTTTAGATGTCGAAAATATTACACGAACGTAGTAATGAAGTTTAATGTTTTGCAGAAAAAAATTGGGCGGTACAAAAATGTACGAAACTCTGGTGAACTTATGGACACCAGAAGATTTTTTTGTTTTTCCAGCAACTGAAATAAACACGAAACATTTAAAACTTCAATTGGCATGGTTACAGAGGGTTAACATAATCAACTACTGAAGAAGAAGCATACTGCCAAATTTACATTTTATTTGCTCAGAGTAAAATTGGGAAGGGAAAACATGAAAATGTGGGCACTCTCTTGACAAGTGATTGGAAAAGATTTGAAAAGAGCCCTGGAAAAAATACAAAGAACACCAAATGAACAAAAATCATTTGGATGGCTCATAAGATGCTCACAACTTCTAAGTGATAGTTGAAAGTAAGCGAAATGATATCAGAAGTGAAAGGCAGAAACTGGTTCCAATCTGAAAGAGCTGTGCAAAATTCTTGACGTCTCTCATTGTGGAGTTAAAATTGGTGATGAAGCTGTGGAAGCGATAATAACAATTGACAGCCACTTGCCTCATATCAAATTTGTTTCTGGTTTCAGGTTTTGTTCAAAAATTCCTTCAATGTTGGGAACAAAAACGTTTATCGAAGCTTTGCGCATTTGCAATATCATAAATTTTCAATTTGGACCCTCCCAAAATGTTTTTTTTTTGTTCATATTTATGAGTTGTTGGTACATATAAAAAATACTGCTCGCTGTGGCGACTTAGTGTAAATCTAATCTTCTAATGTTCAGAAAATTCAGCGTATGGCTTTTGAATGTCTGTGTACTTTTGTTATTGATTTGATAGGCACGCCAATTTCTAATGAGTAAAAGTACTTACAAACCTCTCAAATTTGAAACTTACATAATTGAAACATTAAGATGCAAAACTTGTCGACTACAAAACTGCTATTAATGCTATCCCACTTAAATTTTTTATGCTGAAAGTGTGAAGTTAAAACCATCCATTGGTTTCACAAACAATCGTCGTAGGTGGTCGTCGAATTTTATGTTTTGCTTTTGAGAACAAAGATTACAAAACATTTGGCATATCAATTACATATTACGCACTTTATTTGCTCACCATATTTGGCAACTAGTCTAGGAAATAATCGTATTCAGGAACTGATATCAAAAGCATATAAATGTTGGCAAAAAAAAAAATAATGAATGCTAATCACAAAATGTGTCGAATAAAAATGAAGCAGATAAAAAACGCGCTAAGATTATTTTCATAGCATTAAAAATGACAAAGAGACGGAGTAGAATACGGAAACTATTTTCCCACGTAAGTTGTATGTATAAAGTATGAATACCAAAATGTGTGTGTATATTTTTTATGATATAGGCAATCAAATCTGAATAAATAGAAATACTTTTGAGCTACTCAATAAACTACTCATTGATTGAACTTAAATGGCAGTGCGCAAACGATGTTATCCGCTGAATAATAAAAAAAGCGCCAACGGCCTATAAAAAGCACATGAGACGCCGAAGAAATGCTAAATGTAGTTTGGATAAAAAAAAAAATACGTTGCACGCGACTTTGGTTGGCTATCAATCAATATGTAAATTTGTAAAGTCAACAAAATTCACACTGTTGAAATTATGATGAGGAGATACATAATTTATACATATAAAGAATTTGTTGAAATTTCAAGCATAATAAATACCTAAGATTGTGACTAATTAGAGGGTGATACCAATTTCTCTGGAACACGTTGACAAGAAATATATCGCCAATTGAAGTCGTTTTACTTTACCTAGATAGTTATACGTGTGAGAGAGAAATACGATGAAGAACTTTCTTTTTCTTAATGCGTACTCTTCTCTAAATCTTTAAGTGTAAAAGAATATAATATCGCAGAGAAAATAATTTTCCATTGCTATGCCGAACTTAACAACCTATTGTTTCTTTAAGAAATTCTAGTAAAATCCTAACAGGCATATAAAGGGAAGATATCACATAAATTAACAACCTCAGATAGAGAATGTATTAAATTGCGACCAATTAGCCACCCAAGTTATAGTTGAACTTGTTTTCTCTAAGATATTTAAAAAACACAAATATGAATTCGAAAAAAAATCAGCTGAGGAAAACCGTTAACGTTGTTCTGATTACTTAAATGAGACGTAGTAGATCAGTGGTTGACAAGTCTCAAAATACGAGGGTTGCCTTTTATATTTTGCGCAAGACGAGCCTAATCCAACAAAAGTTGTTCGCGCAAGAAGCACCTCAAAGCAAACGGTCGCCTGTTTTTTCGGAAAATCTGGTCATGTCGCAACTGTTCCACTAGATAAACTTTAATTGGTCAATTCTGAGTGGTATACAACCATTTGTTTGCCAAAAGTTTCTGGAGAATTAAGGAAAATCAACCGCCGAAAACAAATCATTCTTCACCAAGACAATGCGAGCTCTTACGTATCGATTCACACAAGAGAGTTTTTGAGGACTCAAAAGGTCGAATTGGTGGGTCATCCGCCTTACAGCCCTGATTTGGCATCTTATGATTTCTTTTTATTCCCGAACATCAAAAAAAGAAATGCGAGGTCAACGTTTTTCAACGCCTGAAGGAGCTGTTGAAGCCTTCAACCAGCTCGTTTTAAAGGTATCCTCTTCTGGGTGGCAAAAGTGCTTTGAAAATTGGTTCAAGCGAATGCAGAAGTGTATTGAGGGAAACTCTCTCAGACATATAAAAGGAGTAAATTGTGATACCACTTATTGTTTGAACGGCAAGGTAAACCGTAACCAAAAAGGTTAACAGGAGATATAATGTACCACAAGCTGCTGATTTCTACACCTGGGGGCTCTTCTGGCGAGTTAATGAAGTGGGAGTCCAGGTATTTAAACCTCAACCTCGCATAGGCAGAGCAGCTGAGTAGAAAATGAAAAGATAATTCCACCTCATCATCCACCAGACAGCTGCTTCGCTAACATTGATTGAACGTTTGGGTTCTTCATCTCTTCGTTTTCCATATCACCACCTTTAAACTGTGCCCATATCTTAAGTCTACTTTGGATGCCGGTCGTCAGCTCACCGGTTTCATTTTTACCTTCTGATAGTAATTTAGGGCATTTGTCATGTCGGTTAACACTCACGCATCTCAGCCTCTCTATTCTTCAATCGAAAGGTACGCCACGCTTCCTTCTTCAATTCCCGATATCTTTCACACATAGTTCGCGTTGAGTTTGATCGCAGTGCAGCTTTGTGTGCAGAGTCTTTTCTTTCTGTAGGGAGCGGTGATCCACTGAAAGTCAATGACTTCTTCTGCGGCGATACTTAAAGAGCGAGAAATGTGTTCCCTCTCCAGGAGTGAAAGTTGAGTGGTTATGGGGTTGGCTATCTGTTGTGATTGTAAGTTTCCTTGTGTCAATGTAAACCCGCTTTTTGCTGGATAGAGGCGTGCAAGAATCTAGGCAACGACAAGATGATCATCTGAGTTGATGTTAGCTCCTCGAATAGTGCGCAGGTCCAATGCAGTGGAAGCATAACTTTCGTCTACCATAATATAGTCAATTAAGTTTCGCGTTTCTTCAGCAAGCCGTGACCATATACTTTGATGCTTCTTTGATGCCGGATCCTGGTACAACATACTAACATGTTTCGGGCCTCGGCGAAGTCGATCAAGGTCATTCAGACTGTAAGGGATGTTTCGTCTTGGAGGCTGAATATATGTACTTTCCTTTTTGATGGCATTCGGACGTGGGCTGAAGGCGCTCATTGAAATGTCAAAGACAAATCAGACCCCAAATTTGCGCTACTTTACATGCCACCTTTAAAAGACCTCACCAGCTCTGATTCACTTCATTCCTTGCCTTGGCAGTAATTGCAGACTTTGCCGAGCAAAGACCCCTTCTCAACTAAGGTGCATGCCCTGAAATCATAGTCTTTAAAACGTCTCCCGTGGTCGTCATTAAAATAGGGGACCCTCTTCAGGGGCTTGTTGAAACTTTTCATTACTAGCGGCTAAGGGATTTTTTCGAGCCTATTTCGGGATCATTTCGTTATCATTTTGGGAAGAGTTCGTTACATTTTGGCACTTGAATTGAACCCCAGTCCCGAAATTGTCACGAACTTGTCTCAAAACAGTCCAGAACTAGTTCCGTATTTCAAGACTCAAAATTTTCCTGACTCATAATTAGTATGAAAAAAATGTTATAATATAAGTGTCAAGATTGTCTGACTCATTATTACTATCGAAAGACTTTTATGATACAACTCTCAAAATAATACGAAAAAGCTTGTGTAATTCGCGAGTAATTCCCAAAGTAACAATTATTGGTCGCTTAAAAATTGTCACCATCTTATTATAATTATCAAAACACTTTTATGATTCTTATGAAATTTCTGATGACCTTTTTAAAACTCAACATAAGTCCAAAATTTCATATAAAATTACTATATTAAGTCTTTTTAATTTTAATGCGGCTCACTACTTTCAATTTTTAAAATTGTGTTTGTATTTTTTTTTACTTTTTTCTTCTAACATTTTCCCACCTTTTGTACTTTGTATTTTAAGCAAACGTATTCCAAATTATTTGAAGAGTTTAAAAGCTTGGCAAATGTACAACAAACACCATAAACATTCGCATGTGACGTATTAACAATGTAAACAAGCAAATTTGGTTGTAAATATGTAAACACTTGTTATACAAATGCAAAACAACTACAACAACAACACACTTGTGTCACTTAGCACACTTAGAGTCTATGACATTTGCCGCATGCTGCTCCGCGCGTGTAGCGTTGACATTGGCAACAACAATAACAACGAAAACAACAACCGGCTATTGCTTCCGTTTTTCATGACGCACAACTCATTTTAATGTCACTCCGACGCTTACTTTGCTACTTTGCTAAAAAGAGCGGCTAGAAAAAGCAGTAAAATGCCGCGCACGAGTTCGTTGCGTAAGTCTTTTGATTGTTTTTTTTTTTGGATTGAGTGATTGTTTGTTGTATTGTTAATTTTGCTTTTGCTTTGGTTTTGTTGGCCTCTTTTCTGGTTATGCTATTATAATTTTATACATTAAATACATAATTTGATTAACGTTGTTTTTAATGGGCAATTTAAGAAATCTGAAACAGCTGATTTGCAATGTGCGCGCTATAGTTCTCTTGGGTTTGTGCTCTCTGTGTTTGCTGTTTTGTTCTTTATTTTATTTATTTTTTTAATTTGTATTTTTTTTTTGCGCGTATTGTTAGTCTGAGGCACAGCTTTGCCAAGCACATCTTCGCATAGCGCGATTTTAGTGTGGAATTTTGCTCGCACAGAATCGGTTGCCTAATAAGCGCGCGTCGCAGTAAAACTGATAGAAAATAGAAGGACAAAAATTTTAACTAAAATGTGATTTAAAAAAAAGAAATACTAAAAATCTTAAGTTATATATGATATGTGGCTATATTTTTTGTGAAAAAAGTGCTTGCATATTTAATTAAAATTATTGACCCACTAAAAATATGAATATAAAATTTTTAATACGTTTTACTGAAATTTTAAACAAATAACAATTAATTTAAAGAATGTAAAAGTAATGGAAATATGTTTACCTAATTTTGACACTAATTCTAAGCGGTTTTAAAAAAAAATTTAAAAAAGTAAATAATATATCAGTGTAAGCATTTAGGAAGTGATGTTAAAAATATTTTACAGACGGTCCATATGAAAATATACAATCATTCAAAAATGTTACTTTTCGAAACTTTGAAAATTTAATTAGCTGTAAAAAATGTAACAATAATATTTGGAATACAAGATTTAGAAAATGAGCATTTTGTTTTCGAATGCAGTGAAAAATGGGTTGAATATAAAATAAAACGAAATTTTTTTTTTGTATTTTCTAGTTTTAGAATATATTTTTTTTAAATTAAAAATTTTTAGCTGCTAAAAGTCGAATTGAATTAAAAAAACAAAAATTATAAAGCAGTTAATTAATTTTGTTCAGTTTTCCTCTGCACCTATTTAATTGAAAAAATAAGAAAATAAAATTGTGTATAAAAAGGTTATATAGCTTATTAAAAAAATAATAAAAATGTTTACTGATTTTTTCCTAATAGTTTATATAAGCAGGCATTAAGCTTCGTAATTGTAATTAAATGTAATTATCATTTTAATCGAAAATAATTAAAAAAGGCTTAAGAAGAAATTCTTCCGAAGTAACCACATATAATTTTAAAAATTAAGAAAATTGAAATTGAAAAGTAAAAAGTAAAGATATTCCTTGATGGAAATTAAATTTAAAGCAGTATGCAAAATAATGTGCTTTTCCTTTTGTCTAATATGTATATGTGTGTTTAAAATCCACAACATTTTTTTTTATTCTCGGAATTTCATTTAATTAATTTTAAAATGAAGAAAAATTTAAAAGTGAAAAAAATGTAACAAATTATTTAAAACTAACTCAAATTAAATCTATATTCCAAATCCATTTATGTTTTTTAAATTGAACATAGAATTATTATAAAAAGGGAACAGTGGTTCCAAACACAATAAAAATGAGACAAACAAACTAAAAAAAAGCTAAAATATAAAATCGTGATCATTTTTTTTTTAGCAAAACATTTATTTTTTTAGCAAAATAAAAAATAAATAAAAAGAAAAACAGAAAAAAGTTTTGTTCTCCAAAATTAATAGAACTAGGCTTAACAAAAAATTTATGAAATTTTTTTCATATTCAATTAAAATTAATTTCAAAATAATAATTTTTAAAAATATTTTATATGCCAAACTTAAAGCTGGAAATTTTTTATTTTTCCTTGTAAATTATAACAATTAGTATTTTTGACATTTGATTAAATTATGCTGGGTAGAATGATAAAACTGTGATCAGATTCCTAACAAATTGCAAATTTTAAGTTATTTCTCTTTATTATGAACCATACATAAAAATTTATTATTTAAAAAATTTTTACTTGAAAATATACAACCCGTCAAAAATGTTACTTTTCAAAATTTTATAACTGCACAACACCTCAAAATTGGGGAAGGGGGGGAATAATTTAAAATTG